>OX940917.1:4205000-4777745 GCA_954870645.1 Agrotis clavis
GTTAAAGATACGCAAAAATTATATACTACGGAATTATTCCTCATAAAAAGTTCTAAAATAAAGTCCGCGAGAGCATATATCTATCTTTCAAGATTAAGTCACTGTAACCTTTTTTATGGAAATCAAATTTGTTTTAAAGTAATGCTTAATTTGCGAAGGTATTTTCATTAATATGATATTAATCCTTATCAAAATAAATACGTTAATCATCACAAGCATTTAATTTTGAACAAAATTGCCCTTGACATCGTTTGATTTCAATGAATATCTTAGGAGATATCATAGTTTCAAAATAATGTCACAACAAAATTATTACTGCCTGGGCAATACTGAGCATATCATATTAATTGCGCGTGAGGGAAAGTGCGCCCTCTACCTCTCACCCGAGCCACCGCTAAAGACGCCCAGGGCGTCGGAAATAGTGGGTCATATTCCAGCCGCTTACGGACGGGGAGTAATGGGTAGCTTGAAGTCCGACGGCATGTATCTTAGAAGAAGCACTGGCCAATCCCCGCTGCATAGACAAGTCGAGGCGCGGCGGGAAGAGCTCCGGCGCCATCTCAGAGGGCGGTATGGATCCTGTATCGAATGGGGAAGGAAGAAACGCCTGGGTGTCACCACTGCGAGGATCGCCCGGAGGACACGGTAGAACATACGGTGCAGGACTGCCCCGCTTGGGCAGAGCACCGCTGTGTCCTCACAGCGGCGATAGGCACTGGTCGAGGCCATGCTGGTCGAGGCTATGGTGCGGGGCGAGATAGAATGGGAAGCGGTCGCCTCCTTCTGCGAAGCAGTAATGCTAGCAAAGGAGGAGGCGGAACGCGTGAGGGAGAGGACAGCGTCCACCTCACGACGCAGCCGCCGCGGGAGACGCCCACGGCAACGGACGTCGCAAGATGATCTCCGGCCACCGTAGGCGCGGGCATGCGGGCGGCGGGTAATGGGTGACTCGCCGTCTGATCATGGACCATGCCCGGGTCGACGGTGCGTTGTGTTCCACGCGCCTCAAAGAGCTGTCAGCAATCTGACGGGGCCCCCCTAAGAGGGCCAGAGCCTGCCGGGGTCGCGGGACTGTCTCACTCGATAACCGTGACCCTGATACATAAAGGGCTATTGAAGGAACACCGTGGATTTTAGTCAGTACAAGTCTGACAGTCTCTCCTGTCCCGCCCTGGGCGGGAGGACTCATTTGATGATTTTGCCACTATAAAAAAAAGGGGGCGGTATAGAGGGAGCGACTATCGAAACCGAGGTTCGGGCACGCCTCAATCGCGGCGGTAAGACCTCTCTTTGAGGAATGGCTGGCGGGTGTCACGGCGTCCTGACCAACCACCTGACGCAGATCCTCACTAGACACGGAAGTTTTGGGAGGTACCTGTGTCGGATGAGGAAGGAAGAAACGCGTGGGTGTCACCACTACAAGGATCGTCCAGAGGACACGGTAGAGCATACGGTGCAAAATTGCCCCGCTTGGGCAGAGCATCGCACATGTCCTCACAACGGTGATAGGCGGCGACCTCTCGCGCTCGGCATTGGTTGACGTGAAATAGAGTGGAAACCGGTCGCCTCCTTCTGCGAAATAGTCATGCCAGCGGAGGAGGTAGGACGCGTGAGGAAGAGGACAGCGTCCACCTCACGACCCACACCCAGCCGCCGTGGTAGACGCCCACGGTGACGGACGTCGCAGGACGATCTCTGGCCAGCAGGCGTGGGCATTCGGGCGACGAGTAATGGGCGACTCGCTGTCCGATCATGGACCATGCCCGGGTCAACGTCAACGTTGTGTTCCACGCGCGCCTCAAAGAGCGTCAGCACAATGACGGGGACCAAACCCCGTAGAGGGCCAAAGCCAGCCGGGGTCGTAGGACTTACGAGCTACCGTGACCCCGGAACGTAAAGGGCTATTGAAGGACGCCGTGGATTTTAGTCAATACAAGTCTGACAGTCCCTCTTGCCCAGCCCTGGGTGAGAAGACTAATTTGACGATTTTATGACGCTAAAAAAAGCATAAAGAAAATGATTTGTATCGGTATCCTCCCACAGCGCTTCGCACTAAAAAATACATTGTTAAGTTCCGACATCCACGCGGACGAAGTCGCGGGCACAGCTAGTACAATGATACAATGATTCATACTTAGCCTATGTTAATGTACAGTCACGAGCAATAGTATGTATATGTCGTAGGATAATTTGATACTTCGAATCTTCGCGGAAATCCTAGGGGTTTTGCAAAAACGCGGATAATTAGACATAGGCGAAAAATTATCAAATCTTACTGGACAAAGTCAGGATTTTTGCGAAAATACTCGTTATTACAGCAATATTGCGAAACGAAACGCTGGCTGTTATGAAATAAGAACGCTGATTGGTCGGTCAGCGCGTTCAATAAGAGATCGTCTCTGATTGGTTGACGTCTTAATTTGATTTATTCCCTTTACGTCGAGTCCCGTTACGTCGAGTCTGAAAGTCTATTGTTCTCCAAAGTATTGATATTTTACGCTTTCTATTACCTTTATGTCGAGTTTGGTGAACAAGTACAGTCAGGGATGTAAATTAAAAACCAATGGCATAAAAACATGTTAAAATGCTCTGATGATACTTAAAACAAGTATAGGTGAAGATTACCTAAAAAGGAAGTTCAACGAAGCCCCGCTTCGCGGGGCTTCTATTTCTGCTTACATGGTTTAAAGTAACCTAACACGAAGGGGATGGCGGGGTCTTTCAGACCCCGCCATCCCCTTCGAACCTAACCTGTCCGTGTCGGGGTGCCCACGAGTCCCGAGCTCGCTTCGCTCGCTCTTGGATCAAAGTCCACAGGACCCATCATTGAAATTCATAATAATATCCTTAAGGTCAAACAAGTCAAAATTTTTTCCATAGAAACTTCGTTGGGGTTTTACTCCACTATTTGACAAGGTACATCCAAAATTAAACATGGTATCGTTTTGTCTCATTATTAATTTTGTCTGTACGGAAGCAGAATTGTAAAATATGAAGCTATTAAAAAGTTACGAGCTTCTAAAGATTCGTTTTTTTGCTAATTTTAACACAACTTTAGGTGTAAATTAGAAGCTAAAGAAGCATCAAATTTCCAAAACGAAGTCCGTACCGACACAGCAAATTTATTATTTTAAGAATATAATAAATTTTATTTGAAATTAATTGGTGCAGTGGTTTTTTCATAAAACCCCAACTTCCAAAGGCTTTTTCGTATTTTTTTACGCGCGCCTTTTACTCTGAGTGATCGTGCATCTCACTGAATAAGTTTTCCCCTGTTTTCTCCACGGGGGGATGACGCTCGCGCACACATGTACAATATGGCTCGATTTCCGGTGAAATATCATGGTTTTTGACCATGCCTGCCAGTGAGTTCGAGCTCGCGACTAGCGCCGCCTTAAAACTAAACTATCCTTGTCGGGGTACCTTATTTGACCCTTAATTTTAACGTTAATCATCGGCAAACTAGGAACCAATTAGAAGTCAGCCAGCAAAATTGTAGCCAATCAGTGTTGAGCACATCAAATCTTACTATAATAACGAGTATTTTCGCAAAAATCCTGACTTTGTCCAGTAAGATTGGATAATTTTTCGCCGATGTCTAATTATCCGCGTTTTCGCAAAACCCCTAGGATTTCCGCGAAGATTCGAAGTATCAAATTATCCTACGACATATACACTAAGCAGTATGTATACGATGTTCTGCGACCATATTGATAAAACTTTTGCCTTTTCATTAGTGTTGACGACCACCGCGCCATCTGTGCACCGCGGTGGTAACCAGCAGTGCGGGGGCTGGGACGGCCGGGGAGGGGCGGGTACGGTCATTGCGAGACCAACAGTGCGCGATCGTTCTTGACCTTTGTGACGCGGCGACGACAACATCAAAATCATTGTAAACCATCTTAGTCAATACAAATTGTAATGAGCACAACCGCAGCTTTATTCCAAAAATAACCGACAACGCCGACGACCCAACACCAAACTCCAAACATAACTGAACCTTCGAGCCCGACAAATAATTGGACCAACCTGCCGACACAACGATTGAAATAAAATCAAACGGCAGAACGGCCACATCAACACCTAGAACAAAGGCCTGATCAACACCTGAGGCAAGGGACGGATCAACAGTTCCTGCGCAACAACGGCCAGATCAACGGTTTCCGGCGCAACTACGGCCAGATCAACAGGTTCCGGCGCAGCGGCCAGAACAACACGTTCCGGAGCAACGATCAAGTCAACGACTTCTGGAGCAACGGTCAGGTCAATCCATCCAATTCATTACCCAAACCCAGAGCTCAGTTCAATTTGTGCTAATATCGTTATTTTTCGCAAAATTCCAGTATACGGTGTACAATTGTGCGGTCTACCTACATCGGATTCGAACGCACGTCGATTACCGGTTAACTGTAAGTACTTGATTCTTTTCTCTTGCAAACCACCAATATGAATAACAAAAGGCATTCGATTGTAGAAATAGAAAATAATGATGATATAATTCGCGATTTAGTCAAAAAAAGAGGTACCGTTAAGCGAAAATTAACTTTATTCTCAAAATACATCAATTCATTGGATGAATCGCAACTAACGGGCGCTCAGAAAGCGGAATTAGAAGAGCGTTATGAATGTTTTAAATTAATTATCGATCGATTTTCTACTTTACAAGATGAATTAGACTGCTATGTAACAGATTGTGATCTAGATGCGGAATTGCTAGAGAGAGAAACGTTTCAGAATCAGTTTTATGCTATTGTGGGCAAGACTAAATGTATTCTTAAGGATAATGTCAATCAAAATTCTGGGGTTCAAAGTCGAACTTCTAACTATATGAAGTTACCCACAATTTCGTTACCCAAATTCGACGGTTCGTATGACCAATGGCTTGAGTTCCGCGACACCTACTTGTCCATGATTCACAATAGTGACGGCCTAGATAATGTTCAGAAGTTCCACTACTTACGTTCAGTGCTCACAGGTGATGCATTACAAGTAGTAAAAGCACTCGAATTTTCATCTGATAATTATTTAGTTGCTTGGAGTCTCTTAGAAAATAGATTTAATAATGATAATCTGCTAGTTAGTAATCACGTCAAAGCTTTATTCTATGCGCAATCAATGAATAAAGAATCAGCTGCTCAAATTCGTAGGCTAATAGATACAGTTTTGAGAAACATTCGGGCGTTAAAAACGTTGGATGAACCTACAGACTCGTGGGATACATTAATTATCCATATTGTCACTTCGAAGTTAGATTCTTCAACCAATCGCGAATGGGAAAGCCACAAAAGTACCCTACCGAAAATAGGAAAATTAAAACTGTCTCAACTGATGAAGTTCCTCACGGATCGTGCTGATTTTTTGGAATCTATTAGACCTCAAAGCAAACCATCGTCAGACTCGCACACAAAGAAACAGTCGCAGTCAGTCACAAATTCACATAGTCATGTTATAACACGCAAAGATAACAGTAATAATAAAAAATCATCACGTTACAAATGCGCTCAGTGCGGTTCCAATCACCCAGTGTACTCGTGTGAAGATTTCCTAAACCTGTCTCTTAACGGGCTACGTCAGTACTTATACGGTTTTTATATTTAACTTTCTGTCGTACATGACTGGACTACAGATCTTACAACTTGGAATATAGTTATTGACTATATGATCTAAATTCTCACAAAGTTGAAAACACGATTCAATTAAATTTTCTCGATACAAAAAAAATGCAAAGTTTGGTCTATGTTTTTTATTTTTTGGACTTTATGGCATAACTCCTATGAGTTATTGAAAGGAAGTTGTTTTAAATTGTAGAAAATACTAGTATCTAAATTCTTTAAAGACAGTTTTTTAATTAATAACAATTTTAATTCATAAAAAGACGTCAATATGTTTGGGCACATACGCCGTTTTATTCTGAGCACTCATTCACTATCGTCCTCTCATCTTTTGCCTTTTAAAAGTAGTGTCATTACTTTCGTTCCTTGACGAATCAGTCAGCCAGCGTGGCTCTTACAGGCTAGACATATAACACTTTTTTTCAGATCGCGGCTGTCAGATTTTCGTAATAATAAAATTGGAAATGGATAAAAAGATCGAGAAAATAAAAACGAATGATACGTAGGCTTATAGATTATTCAAAACTATGTTTCGCTGTGTTCAATGGGACGTGATTAAACGGACATGACTGTAAATAAGTCACATAAACTTTATTTTTTCAATAACACATTATTTTCATTAATAAATCAAGAATAAAATAAACCAAACTTACTGAATATCATCGCAGGAAATTCCTGACGGCCCCTTCAGAGCAAACAAGGGAATGTTAGAATACGTATGATACTATACATTACGAATTGTTCCTATCAATATAATAAATTACTCACAGTGATAATTATATTAATGCTATCGTGATATCGTACTATTGTTGTCGGATGCTTTCTCTGTGTCCATCCTCCATCTAATCATTATGCATCCAAATACCATTTCACATGAAATAATGATAAATGCACTGATTTGCAGTCAACAATTTGAGACAATATGTAACTGAAAACAACTTCTAATCGTATCAAACTGCGATAAAGGTTAAGAAGCACTTCACTTTTATTATTATTTATTTAGTTTCGTCACAGATTTATAACAATTTCGAAGAAACAGGATTAAAATAAATTAAATGAAAACTGCTATTGTCAAAATTTTGAATACTTCAAAATTACATGTCAACAAATAAGGCATAGCACCCACCACCCTGTTAAATATCGCCTATAGTATAATGCTGCGACTGCGATGAAAAATTGGTGGTCATTGCTGTCTCACCGCGTGTTCGGTACAAGTTGCTTCTCGCTCTATTTATTGCTTTGGAGGCAAAAAAAATTATTAGCACTGGGCTCATTCTTTTGGAGCCGATAGATATCTCTCAAAGGTTTCATTTATCAGAAAAGTGATATTAAGACCATGCCCATTGTACCACAATAATCTGTGTACCTGTACCTCATAATATAATGAGTAAAAAACTACTAAGTCCCTTTTACGCGGCGCTAGTGTCTGTCATTACATCAAAATGCATCAAAAATTAGTACCAACACCACCCTTAGCTTTACATTCTCGAACATATAAAGATATCACGCAACTAGCTTTGTGAACGGACGTTAATAAAAGGAGCGTGTGTTATGGGCTTTTTTAAACGAGGTAAAATAATCAAATGAGTCCTCCAACCCAGGGCAGGGCGGGAGGGACTGTCAGACGTAATACTTACTAAAATCTACGATGTCTTTCAATAGACCTTTACGTTCTGGGGTCACGGTATTCGTTAGTCCCGGGACCCCGGTAGGCCCTCTAAGGGGGAGCCCCGTCATTATGCTGACACTCTTTCAGGCGCGCGTGGAACACAACGCACATGCCTATGCCCGTGCGCGCGTGTGTTTGGGGCTTTAGATAATTGGGAATTGTCACTTTCGCAAAGTGTGCCAATTTTATTAATTTTCTACCAAATAGTAGTTTTTTTCGTTATCTCGGGACGTCAAAATCTGTGTCAAAATGTTATAAAATAAATTTAAGACTGTGAATGATAAAAATATTTACAAAATATTTATCCACATCAATAAGTATTTCTATCATTTTGTTTTAGTAAATGTTTCGACATCCTTATATTAAAATATTTCTACTAGAGTAATACATGTGTTTTGCGTAAAGGGAACACTTTATGAAATGTTGAAGTTGACGAAATGAAATACATAAAACTTTGGATTTCAATCATTTCGCGATAGTGGCGCCTGCTGGTTTCGGTGCGTGGCAACTTTCCCGACTCATCAAACGACGCTTTCGCTTTGACACACGGCCTTAAAGATAAAATGGACTTCATTGAGAACAAAAAGTTATGTCGTAATTGTTTACGATCAGATCACGCTTTAAACGATTGTTGGTATGGACCGTGCAGGCTTTGCAACAAAAAACATAATACTTTAATTCACACAGATGCAGACGCTCGTACATTATCAGCTGTTGCTCAAACCACGCAAATAGTGCCACTGTCTGATTCAAATAATACGAGTGCCTCACACAGTCAAACGTCGCTAACCACTTCATGCAAATCACACACAGTTCGCAAGGAAGATAATAATAATATCGCGCATTATGTACCAAGTACAGTATTATTATCCACCGCATTAGTGGAAATAGCGGACGCACAAAACAATTATCACACAACGCGCATTCTTTTGGATAACGGGAGTCAAAATTGCTTCATATCCGAATCGCTATGCAAAAAACTTAACCTTCCATTGATACAGTCCACTGTTCAAGTTATAGGTGTCGGTAATACTATATCTCAATCCACGCAATCATGTAGTGTTCAAATACGATCCAAAACAAACAAGTATATCACGCGCTTTAACTGTTTAGTTTTACATCGTATAACGGCACAATTACCTTCACTTAGAAATTATCACAATATTTCTATACCAGACCATATTCAGCTTGCCGATCCTGAATTCTGTCTGTCTAGCGACATTGAGTTGTTGATAGGAGCAGATAGGTTCTGGGACTTGCTTGGAGATGGTCTCATACGGTTGCCGAATGGTCCATACCTGCAAAACACACAACTAGGATGGATCATATCGGGAGTTGTACATGAAAAGGTTTCACGCGTTAACCTATCTCATTGTAATTTCACGCAAACATTAGATTCAGAGCTCAAACGATTTTGGGAACTGGAAGAAATTCCTTCAACAAATAATTATTTAACTGATGATGAAAGTGCATGCGAAAATTTATTCAGAGACACGACTTTACGCAGCGATAAGGGCCGTTTTTCTGTACGCATTCCACTTAGTCAATCAGCTGATGTTTTAAATGATACATTTTCTATGGCAAAAAACCGGTTCCTCGCACTCGAACGTAAACTGCTAAGGAGCTCACCTAGCTATAGACAAATGTATAACGATTTTATGAGTGAATATTTAGGCCTGGGACACATGAGTCGCATAACCGAATACAATTCACCTTGTTATTTTTTACCACACCACGGTGTTTATAGGGAACATAGTTCAACAACCAAACTTAGAGTTGTCTTTGACGCAAGTGCAAAGTCCACTTCGGGCAAATCATTAAACGATATACAGCACATTGGACCCACGTTACAAAATGATTTGTTTTCAATTTTGCTTCGTTTTAGACAATTTAAATATGTTGCATGCGCGGACATTGAAAAAATGTAACGGCAAATACTAATTCAGCCTGATCAGAGAAATCTACAACTGATACTTTGGAGGGCAGATCCGTCGGAGCCGCTCGGTGTATTTCAACTTAACACTGTTACTTACGGAACGGCTTCCGCGCCATACCTGAGTATTAGGTGTCTAAAACAACTTGCGTTAGAATGTAATGATGACGTCATCGCACAGATAATCAATGACGATTTCTATGTCGATGATTTAATAACAGGTCATCAGGATCAACAAAGGTTACTACAGATATGCAAAGACGTTTCTAACGTATTAGAATCTGGTTGTTTTTCGCTTAGAAAGTGGGTATTTAATTCACCATCTTCACAAATCGAACCATTGTCTATGTCTAAGGAATTCACACTAGGGGATAACTGTCATACCAAAACACTTGGCATGGGATGGTTCAATTCATCTGATGAATTGCATTTTAGCACGAAATGTGATCCTGACGTCACAACTCACGTTACTAAACGCAACATCCTCTCAGTAATCGCACAGATTTATGATCCCTTGGGTTTACTCGCACCAACTATAATAATTGCTAAAATCATTTTGCAAAAACTGTGGTTAAGTAAGATAGGGTGGGATGACTCAGTTCCAGTAAATATACTCTCGAATTGGCACAATTTTATTACAAAATTATCACACCTAAAAGATATACGTATTCCACGTTACGTCATCGGAGAGAACTCGAATATTATTGAATTACATATTTTTTGTGACGCCTCTCAAGACGCATATGGCGCCTGCGCATATGTACGTAGTTATACAGATGCACAGCTGATATCGGTCAAGTTGTTATGTGCGAAGAGTAAGGTCGCACCTGTAAAACCGGTTAGCGTACCGCGTTTGGAACTATGTGGCGCGGTAGTAGCTGCTAAGTTATTTACTAAAATATGTAACTCATTAAGATTGAGTTTTGATAACGTATACTTTTGGTCGGATTCAACGATTGTTTTAGGATGGCTTAAGATGTCGCCTAATTTATTGAAGACATTTGTACAGAACCGAGTTGTGCAAATTAATGAACTCACAGGCGACAAGCCTTGGCTTCACGTAGCCGGGAAACAAAACCCAGCCGACCTGTTATCGCGCGGTGTACATCTCGATTCACTCATCAATAATAACTTATGGTGGCACGGCCCATCATTTTTAAGTTTTCCTAACACGCAATGGGAACATGATCTTAATAATAATATTATGAATCACGATGAATTACCGGAATTAAAACCAAATAAAATGTCATTACTTGTTCAAATAGAATCAGATTCGTTTTTATTCGATAGGTTCTCACGTTTTAATCGTTTGCGGCGAGTAGTGGCGTATATGATGCGTTTTATCTATAACAGTCGTACTAAATTAAAACAACAACGTCTCACAGGTTGCCTATCCGTAGACGAATTGAATTATTCGATTAGAACTTTAACTCGAGTCGCACAACAACAAAGTTTTTTAAATGTTTATGACACTTTAAAAAATAATCGTCAAGTAACAAGCCCACGTAGTATTTCTAGTTTAAATGTCTTCCTAGATGAACACGATTTAATTAGAGTAGGTGGCAGATTATCATATTCAGACACATTCTCTTATGATAAAAAACATCCATTGTTATTGTGCGGTAAACACACATTCACTCGCCTTATATTTGAACATCAACATGTAGAATTATTACATGCAGGGCCTCAGCTATTATTGGCCACAATTAGAGACACTTGGTGGCCTACTAGAGGGCGTAACTTGGCCAAACAAGTGGTTCACACCTGCATGAAGTGCAAGCGCATGCGAGCTAAACCGTTAAACATACAAATGGGTAATTTACCAACTGAACGTTTGGAGCCAGGGTACCCATTCATACGTAGTGGCGTGGATTACGCTGGGCCATTGTTCATGCTGAACCGCGAAGGTCGAGGGGCAAAACTAACGAAATGCTACATCTGTCTTTTTGTATGTTTTACTACGCGCGCAATACATTTAGAATTGGTCACAAGTCTTACAACCAAAGCATACTTGCTGGCACTGAAGCGTTTCATCTCTCGACGTGGCAAACCATTACAGATTTATTCTGACAATGGCACAACCTTTGTAGGAGCATCGGAGTCATCGCAATCTGATATCATAGATTTTACAACTGACAATAATATAAAATTCACATTTGTCCCTCCATATTCGCCTCATTTTGGTGGTTTGTGGGAGGCAGGGGTCAAGTCCTGTAAGTTTCATTTGTGTCGCATTGTAGGCAATGCACATTTCACATATGAGGAGTTGACAACGATATTGGCACAAATTGAGGCTGTACTCAACTCCCGACCTATGTACCCAATGTCCACAGACCCGAATGACCTGCTTCCTTTAAGTCCTGCCCACTTCCTGATTGGCCGACCGCTCACCGCTCCAGCCAGTCAGGACCTCACCGCAACAGCCAAGCAGCGCCTGCCTCGATTCGATCGCGTAGAACAGATGAGACAGCATTTCTGGCAACGCTGGTCAACCGAGTACATCTCTGAGCTTCAGAAGAGGACGAAGTGGCAGCTTAACAAGGACACACTTACTCCTGACACCCTAGTCGTAATCAAAGACGACAACTTACCACCCCTGAAGTGGCGCCTCGGACGAGTGCTGCAAACATTCACGGGCAAAGATGGCATATCACGCGTGGCTGCCATCAAAACAGCGACGGGAGTTATTCGGCGATCATTTCCGAAAATCTGCCCACTTCTGCATCCGGATGATGACCGCAGCAGCTCAACTCCATTGGAACCTGGTGCTTCCAAGGCCGGGGGCATGTTGACGACCACCGCGCCATCTGTGCACCGCGGTGGTAACCAGCAGTGCGGGGGCTGGGACGGCCGGGGAGGGGCGGGTACGGTCATTGCGAGACCAACAGTGCGCAATCGTTCTTGACCTTTGTGACGCGGCGACGACAACATCAAAATCATTGTAAACCATCTTAGTCAATACAAATTGTAATGAGCACAACCGCAGCTTTATTCCAAAAATAACCGACAACGCCGACGACCCAACACCAAACTCCAAACAATTAGACATTCTATTTTGGAAGCCATACTATTACGAAATAGGTCTAATTTCAAAGTGAAAACCAGTATTTCACGAGTAAATTGCGTTTGAATTGTGTTAAGTGTATAAATCTTATTGCTCGTGACTGTACTCTCTGTTAATTGGTGAAAGAATTTTTACAAAAGTTTCGTAAGCCTGAAATTAATATTCTGTTTCAATCCAAATCCCTTTTCTATGTTTTTCATGAGTATTTCTGATTAGACATCTTTGACAGATGGGCGAATTCGGTCCTTCGTTAATTATTACAGACAGAGATGGATCAAGATTGAAACCGAGATAGCTTATTAATTTCCAACTTAAGTTTATCCGTTACCAAAAACCAAAAGTTTCCTCCTTGACCATGTCTAAAAAAAAATCTCAATACCTTTCCTTAACCAAGATTTAAGGCAACTTTTGACGTCTCCACAAAACGTTTTTCAAACTTATAAAAGAGTGTTTAAACCCAAAATTGCTCTCGGATGTCTGTAAAAGGGTGGAAACACAGCAGCATCCTTGTTACTCGATCATAACGAGTGTTTGATCTGTCTGTTCAACAGGTATCGGATATTGTAAACAAATTCTGAAGATGACTTTACGTGGGCTGCGCATACTTAGGTTAGCACAGACTGTGAACAGTGCAGAGGCGGCAGTTTAAAAAAAAGTATCAGTTTTTTCCCTCTCTCGGAAATTCTCCAATATCAAACGTGCGTTCACAAGGACTTACAGCTTGGCCAGAACGGATTGAAACGGAACTAAAATTTTTATTTCTGACAGCGTTTTAAAATCTTTGATATTTGATGTAAACAAAGACCGCAGGTTTGTTAGATTTATTATTGTGCCATAAAACTAACGTAATAAGTGAATAAAAATGAAATAAAATCATTCAAAGTGCTGGTAGCGCGAAGACAGTGGCGACTTCCGGTTTTCTACATTTTTATGTCGAGCTGTACCGTCTTACTACTGTATAAGTAAAATATCTGTTTAACACAGGTAAGGAATATGATCATCCGACTAGCCTGTTTTAATCTATATTGGGGTCGGCTTCCAGTCGAACCAGTTGCAGCTTAATATCAGTATTTTACATGGAACGACTGTTGGTCTGTATGATAAAAATGCAAAATCAAAAACCACGATGCTTCTTTAAACCTTTAAGTTTCAAGATCACCCGGACATGGTCCAAGATCGGACAACTAGTTATCTATTACTCCCAATCCGCATGCCCGTGGACTTTTACCTCTTTATAAGTCTCTAAGTATAGATATACGAGGGCAGTGGCTGTGGTGGCCTAGTGGCATCAGCCCCGACTTACGAGTCGTAGGTCGTGGGTTTGAACCCAGTCTGACGCATTACTTTGTGTAATTTATTTCATCACCACTGCTCTCAAAACGGTGAAAAAAACATCGTAAGGAAACCGGCATGTCCTAGAACCATCAAATTCGAAGACATGTGACATCTACCAACCCACACTGGGCCCGCGTTGTGGATTACGGCCCACTCCCTTTCACAGAGACGAGTCCTGTGTCCCAGCTGTGGGAACATCACCTATAGGCTGATGATGATGATGATAGATATACGTGTAAACGCGCGAAGCCGAGGTGGATCACTAGTACACGAAACATGTACATTTTCTTTTGATCCTCAATCTCCTCTAATAACTTCGTAGTTCTACGATCTTTGTTCGAAAAGTTCTATTTTCTGTCTTTGTTATCTCGTTTTAAACAAACTGTGGAACTGAGGTAAACGTTATAGGGGAGAGGGTACATCAATTTTAACATTCAACCATTTCGGGAAAATGGTTGCTATCAAATTGAATTTTCGCATAAAAATAATGTTTATCTTTTTAGGTATCTAATAATGTTGTTTTTGCCAAAACAATGTGAATGTAATAAATCTGAAAAGCATTTCTTTTTGCAGGCGGTTTTTCTCAGGAGGCGGGCCGCGAGAGAGAGAGGACAGCGTCCTCCCTCCGCCCCAACCGCAGTGGTAGGCGCCCGCGGCGTCGGACGTCAGCAGACGATCTCCGGCCACCGTAGGCGCGGGCATGCGGGCAGCGAGTAAAGGGCAACTCGCTGCCCGACCATGGACCATGCCCGGGTCGACGGCGCGTTGTGTCCCACGCGCGCCTCAAAGAGCGTCAGCATAATGACGGGGCCCCCTCTCAGAGGGCCAAAGCCTGCCGGGGTCGCGGGATTATTCCCTTACCGTGACCCCGGAACATAACAGGCTACTGAAGGACACCGTGGATTTTAGTCAGTAGAAGTCTGACAGTCCCTCCCGCCCTGCCCGGGGTGGGAGGACTCATTTGATGATTTTACCACGCTAAAAGAAAAAAAAAAAGGCGGTTTTTCTCGAACGCGCTAATCTCTGTAAGCGCTCATCAAATTAAAATATACCGTTGCATTTCATAGTCTAAGTTTTGAAGGTGCCTATTTATGGACTGTTTAACATTACGCTATGAACCATAAGTGGAATGAATGAAAGTGCGAGTAACAGCTAGTTTAAAAAACCAAACCTTGTATTTTTACAATATATGAGTGTACACTAATAATAGTTACTCTCTATAGTGTAGAGTAACAACTTTTGGCGCTTTTTTTTTAATCTATAGTAGCGCCCCCTTATAAAACGCGTTTCGACGGAAACGTATTCGGCGTACACAAGAAAGTAAAGAAACAAAAAAATGGATTCCTTGTTCGTAGGCACACAATGCTACGGCGTAGCGGTCGTAGTCGCGTAGCACGGGACGCCTTGTCTTGTGGCTGGCTGCCTTCTAATATTGCATAATGCCTCTATGCTTCTAAGTATATGCAATCGAGAGTATGTTTTTGGAAATTAAATGCCCGTGAACAATATTCATATTTTTAATACAGTTTTTTAGTTTTTATTATTTATTCTATTCTATTATTCATAGCCTTCGTCTATAGCTCTCTAACATTTTTTCATAAGTATTTCTGTCATAGTTTCGTATTAAAAGTTGCTCACTTTAAGTACTTCAATATTGCCAAAGCTCAACCAATCACCCTGTACAGTGTACGTACATGTACCTAAATACAGTTAATGTAGATGTACTGCGGAAACGTACTAAATATCAGCGGACTAAGCTATGTAAACAATTAAATTAGTCAAACTACACACATTTGATTGAGATATCCACGGCGTGCTCTGCCTTTGCCAAATGAAAAAGTAATAATACGTGACTTAGAAATCAATGAGCTGGATTCGAATAAAATCGATTTATCCGTAAAAGATAGAATAAACGGATTCATCAGTTACAATTTCCTTTAAAGACAGACACAATTAATGTCTGAACTCATAAAACCCCTTTTTCCGACGGGGTACTAAAAGTTAAAACCTGTAAATAATCCACATAATAAATGTATATTCTGAAACACCACCAAATATTTTTTCAAACAAAGCTGACACCTCACGAATTCTCAAATATTAATAAAATATAATCGCAACTTCCAACTCAAATATAGCCTTTAAAACAACGTGGCAAACAGCGTGGATCGGGCAGAAAGCAATAAAGCTGTGGCCGAGGGCGATGGATAAATATCGGGCGTTAGCCCAGCGTGCGCCGGCCGGGCCCTGCCTTTACAGCTGTCGTCATGGAAGTAAGGCCACGTGGCGCCCACGCGCCGCCCCAGCATATTGAATGTTTCATCTTTATTTTGTTACCCTGTGGATTAGGATTAGGACAGTGTTTAACTTGACGAGTCAATAACCTCTTGGTAGTTACTTATTCTGATATACGCTGGACGGTTTTACAGTTTCGGTTGTTTTCCCGCATAATTTTTTTAACAGGGCGTGGATGGCTATATCCGAAACAATGCGGAATATTGAAAAATACTGAAAGGAGTCTCGAGGCCGGTTTTGAAGAAAAGTAAAACTGCATCATTGGATTTCAGAAAAATCTATAATAATGTCCAGGAATCGAAACCGCTGACTTAGGAAAAAAAAAAGCACTGTATGTATACTTATAATTACACCATTCGATATTGTCGCTAATAAGGAACAAATTCTTGGAAGTAACGATATACGATACACTTAAAAGTTGATTGTTGGCGGTTTAAAGTTGAAATTGACTATAATTTAGATATAAGTATACCTACCCTAGTCATGCCTGTAAACCGTGTCAAGTTTCAGTGACGAAAACAACACAATTATATAATTAAAAATCCAGCTCCAGTCTAAACTTGTTGAATTTTTATGTGTTGAATGAATGATAAGTTACATTCATTCAAAAACTATATCGACTTGGCCAATGTTCGATTTAAATAGTCTGACATGAAATGATAAACCTATCTATAATTTTGCGTGCGTTTTATTTTAAAGTAAATATTCGCATTCGCATTCGCGAATATTAAAAATGAATATTCGCATCCGCATTCGCATTCGCGAATGTCAAAAATCAGACATTTGCAACATCTCTTATATATACAAAGAAATCAGGAATGCATTAGACAACTTTCGATAATGTTGTGAAAGGCTTCGAAAGAAATGGTAAGGTAGTGCTTTTGTTTGTTTGTTTTAGCTCAACTTAGCTCGACACTTCCAACATTATGTACCTACCCCAGAAACACACAGATTGAAGTTAACGAAATTCACAATGATGTTATTTTAATTTTAAGTACCTAAAAAGGTTTTATTCTGTAAAGGCATCATTGTTGACAGGCCATAAATAATAAAAAGGTCAACAAGAAAAAAACAAATAATGGCAAGACAGATGCAAGATATTTACATTAAAATTCAAACATTTTAGAAAATACAAAAAAAATGACAACATAATACAGTAAAACAATTTAAATAGCCTAATAACTAAACGCCCTGCCTGTTCTACAAAAAAAATGGCTACCGGGTGAGTCGCATAAATTAATATGTTTTTCATAGCGCTATGGTCGAGCCTTAACTCGTCATAACGACCCCCATGGCCATATTTTCTGCAAAAAATTGCAGTGCCTGCCACCTTCTACCTTGTGAAGGTGATATAAACCTCACGAGTGTGGTTGGCCTGGTGTCCACTCCTACTGGTAACGCATGTAGCAATCTTCTGCGTTTCATTGATTCATGGGAGAGCTACTAACTGCCGAGATACATAATTTGGCAGTTTATAAACTGAAATCTGGCATAGTTTTGTCTTTAGTCGAAAATTGGGCTCAAAACTACATTAAAAGAGGCGGTCAGGTTAAATCTGACCTACTTTACATGGATGACCTGAAACTCTTTGCCCCCAACAATTTGCAGTTGATGAAGTTAAGCTACTGAAGGTAACTGAAACCTTCAGTAGCGCCATCTGGATGAAATTTGGTGTAGACAAATGCGCGGTCATGCATGTAAAGCAAGGGGAGATTATGGAATCTGTGAGCACCCAACTCACGGATTCCATAAACCTTAGATCCCTCTCAGCAACCGAAACCTATTAGTATTTGGGTATGTCCGAAACGTTGGGCATCAATGTTGCTGGCTTGAAACAATAGTTGAAGGAGCGTTTCTTTGGCCGTCTGAACAAGTATTTAATAGCCTTTTATCAGGTTGTAATAAGGCTCTCAACTGTTGGGGCATGCCAGTATTGATGTTACATTTTGACATAGTCAAATAGACTCCGTCGCCGATAGGAGGGTCCGTACATTGCTGACTGCATATCGAATGCATCACTCACGGTCTTCGGTTATGAGATTGTATATCCCGTGAAGATGTGTAGGTCGAGGTTTTCTAAACGCTAAAACTCTTCACAATTGCGAATTAAATGTATGATCATAAGGAATATTTTCTAAAAGTCGATGTGGGAATGCATCGAGATGTAATAGCGGTGAACAAGGGCCGCACCCCGCTCTCCTTGGCTAAAGAGTACTGGCGCAAACCTGCGGTGCTTGACACTAATGATCGTATGGAGGTTTTTTCCAGGCCCTCATGGGCCTGATGTAGACGTATCTGCGTCTGTAGCCTGGGTATGACCATGAGACCTTTTTGGAGAAACCGAGGGTTTTGTCTGTGCAATTATAGATGAAGTTATGATGACGAATAACTACCGGAGATTTATTGTGAAGTATGGCACGGTTGACATAATTATGTCATGCCACCGTCCGGGCGAATCAATCCGTCACATTATCTCCGGACGTTTCCGTGTGGCTAACGGTGAATATTTGCATAGACAGAACTTTGTAGCCAGGATAATCCATCAGCAATTTGCTCTAAAATACAACGTCGTGGAATCGGAAGTACCGTACTACAGGTATGTGCCCGGCCCTGTTCTTGAAAGTGCCAATATCACACTGTACTGGGATCAATCCATCATCACTGACAGGACCATTGTAGCCAATAGACCTAATATAGTGGTGGTAGATCGATCAGAGCCACAGAATCAGAGCAGAGCGGCGCGCAATGATTATTGACATAACCGTCCCGCATGACGAGAACCTCGTGAAAGCTGAGAAAGATAAGCAACTCAAATATCTAGATTTGGCTGACGAGGTTGTCGATATGTGGGATGTGAATTCAGCGATCATTGTGCCGATAGTCGTGTCAGCCTACGCCTTAATTGCCAAGAGCCTCGACCACCATATAAGAAGGCTCTCGTTAGGCAGCTGGCTCAATGGTTTGATCCAGAAAGCAGTTCTTCTAGACACGGCGCGCATTGTTAGGAGGTTCCTGTCTCTAGAGCCCTGACCGCCGGTAGCTTGGACCTTGTTCCCGATACCGGTGGGCCACTATTGTTTATATATTTAAATGTTTCGTTTATTTTATATTTCTGTGAAAATATTTAAAAATGTTAATTAGGGAAAAACAATGAGTAAAAGAAATGATAATGCAGCTAAATAAACATAATTAACATTTAGTAAAGATTATTTTTCCTATTTTCCTTATTCTTCAACCTTAGCCACCCAACGCTGAGTGTAGATCTCTTCAAATCTTTCCGCTTTTGGCGGTTATGTTTCGCTTTAGCTTACGATATCAGAAATTTATATCCACTCATTTTTGTGTACAGATGTTGTCAATGCCCCGGAGCCCAGCGCGCCGCCGGGACAGGTAGTGGGGCCAACCTTCCACTTATTTGCCTGGTACCACGCGATGGCCCGACTTCAGCTAAGCAACAAAGTGGCGGCAGGCCACGGCAGCCCACGCAATCGGCGGGACGCGCACAGAGTGACTTCCAAATTTTGGACGAAGACTACATTAAAAAACACTTCGATCTGCCTAAAAGAGCTCTGTATCTTGACCCGTTTAGGTATGTATTTTAATAAAGTAGTATGTAGTAACCCTGTCCCATCCGCAAGGGGCAATATCCCAATCACATAACCAAATAAAATAAGAATCTTATTATGTTTTACCATTTATTTATTTGATTAAATTAAACATTTGCTTGGTTTTTGTCCCAAATTACCACCATTTTCCTAAAAGCCTTAATTATTTAGACGGCGCAAAATGGATTGGATGCGAATTTCATGCACCACATTGCGGACGAATAATGGTAATGAATTCAGTTGATCAAACAAATACCGCAATGTTGTGAAATTTGCATGCAAGTTCTTGCAGTGTTTAAATGGGTTATATTTATTACTGAACCCATTGCCAAACGTTCCAACAAGTCAGTTTGTTTTTTCCTTACAAAAAGAAACCTACTGGTCGAGTCTAAATGGACAGACTACCATAACAGACACCAAAAGGTGCCACTTGTTATTAAAATGTGCCGCAAACGTTACATTACTTAAGGGGAAGTCAGCTCAAAGCGGCCACCTTAACTTTGAATTAAAAAAAACGATTAAACGAATTTTTGAAGAGAATTTTATACCAGCTGGTAGAGAATTTATCGAATTTTTGCAATGGCCAATTTCTATTTGCGCAAGTTGAAAAATAAGCATATGATTTGCAGATTGCGAAAACTTGTCATAAAACCGCTTTGCCCGAGTGGCCGCCCAAAGCGGCCATGGGGGTAAGGGCAACGTGGCCACGCCAAAAAACGAATATTTTTTTGTTGAAATATACTGTGGTAAATCTGCCAAGTATAACAGATCCTCTTTATAAGTGTCTTCTCAGGGATACCATATTTAATTGCGAAGGATTTAATTCAGTCACGCTTTTCTTTTATCCTTTAATTGTTCAGGCTGTTCAGGGCATCGAAGCTTCGTCTCATGATGTCTGGGCTGTTTTCTTTTGTAGTTATTGACCATCTAAACAAAATAATTAAGCATAATTTATGAAGCCATAAATTAAAGTAATCGGTCAGGGTGCCGCTTTGCCCGAACCGCTTTATCCCCCATTTGATTAAAAAAATAATTTCATTGCATTCACATTATTTAATATAATTCGCAGCCAATTCCACACAAGAAAGGCCAAATAGATAAGTAACATTAAACCGATTAAACGTGTAATGAAACAAACCATTTAAATATAAACAGTTTTGACCAAAACAAGTTGAACTTACCATGTAATATTTTAATAAAACACACAAATAAACATTTGTCGTCACTAGAGCCACACTTTCAGAGCCACACTAGTGAATGACTGGCGCGAGGTTTGGTTATGCGTACCTACAGAACGACAACGTAACGCTATCATTTCAATTTACCGAAACATGAAGTGTGGCCGCTTTGCCTCCGGCCGTTTTGAGCTGACTCCCTTATGTTACATTACACGTAAGATCTCATCAGTCAGGGAGGTAGTATTGTGACGTAATGCTCAAAGTCTAATCTGAAATGTTACATTACAAATGGTGAAGGAGCACCACAATTACATATTATATACCTAATTATTATTCAGAAAAAAATATGTAGGTTACTGTTCTTATTGCTCCTGATGTAAGATATTCCTCCTTGACGGTATACCTACTCCATGACAAGGGGTGCACCGCGTGCAAGTGAGTCTTCTATTTAGGGGCTCATCATCATCATCATCATCATCAGCCGGAAGACGTCCACTGCTGAACATAGGCCTCCCCCTTAGACCGCCACGCCGAACGACAATTCGCCACTTGCATCCATCCGTTGCCCGCGACCCTCACGATGTCGTCGGTCCACCTAGTGGGAGGCCTGCCTACACTGCGCCTTCCGGTCCGTGGTCGCCACTCGAGAACTTTTCTTCCCCATCGGTTGTCAGTTCTACGAGCGATGTGGCCTGCCCATTGCCACTTCAACTTGCAAATTTTATGAGCTATGTCGGTGACTCTGGTTCTTCGCCGAATATCCATGTTCCGGATTTTATCCCGCAAAGAAACTCCGAGCATAGTTTAGGGGCTCAATGTTGTAAAATTGTGACTTGCGCTCCCCTCTAGCAACGCGCATTTTTTTTCAAATTAATTAAACTACAGTCAATTTCAGATTTAAATAAAATAAATATACAATAAATTATAACAAGAAATGGATCCGGTACATAATTTATTGTTCTTTGACCATTTAAATAGCAATAGGTACTATATTAAAAACAGAACTTTATATTTTTACTTTTAATGATCTTCTACATCAGTTATGACTTAAGTAAAGATAAAAGTAAAAACCTCTGTTCCCCAGGCGCCCCTTGATCACGTTTCCTATGACACAAGAAAATGTCCAGCACTTCAACCTGGCCCGCAAGTATAAGGTCAACCAACAAATACTTGACGGATACCTGGACGGAAGTGAAGCATTGACTTCACCTAGTGTGTTTGTAAGTATCCTTGCATTCAGCTCTTACGGTATCGCGGTATTTTCTTTCTTACAATAAACACTTAAAAAATACTATGTCGGTCCCCATAGTAAATCATAGACATACTTTATCTCAATGTAGTAAATTGACTGATAACGCCATCTAGTAGCTAAATGTAAAAGCTTCTGGTGTTCATAAACAGTGAGTTGTCGCCTAACGAGCGGAGTGCTAGTGGTGCGTCGTTCGCAGCGTCAAGTAGTGGACCCATAAGCTGCGAACAAATTATCGGACGCGTCCGTCAGCCGCGGCTGAAAGACGCGGCTTATTCATTATCTAGACAGTACATTTAATACTACACTGTGCAAACTGTCGGTGGTAAGACGCGGACGTGACCTTGAGCGTTCGGACGTCCGAACAGAATCTGGCCGGTTGTCGTCCGAACTACCGTGCACACTGCTAAGCCGCGTCCCTCAGCCGCGGCTGACGGACGCGTCCGCTAATATGTTCGCAGCTATAGACCTATAGCATGGACTGAATCGTCCCTAGCAAAATGTCTTTATAATTCACTACACTCTAGATACAGAAAGAACAACAATTATTTGAATATCTTATCATTTCCTTTACCCTTACCCTTCGATCAATAAATCGTACTCGGCATGCGCGTCGCTCGTATCGCCTGAATGCTACAATTAAGTAGTTCCTGAGATTAACGACAAACTAAACAAACTCTTCAGCTTTAAAATTTTAGAACCTATAGATTTATAACGTTTAACCACGTTTAACCAACACTTCCATTTGCCTTTCAGCCATACCCCTCGTCTACTACAACGACAGGAAAAGCTGCTGAACAGGATGAAGAAATTATTTATATTCTTCAACTACCAGATTGGGAATACAATTGCCCAATCCATAACCAGACGGTTAGGACTCCAAGGTATGCACTGCAGAATAAAAAAAAATACACCTGTATTACATAGAAAAATTGTTAATTGTGCAACAAGAGAGCAGTCGTTTTTTGCTGCGAGTGCATGATTAACCCAAGGCTGATTATGATATTCGCGGCTTTCTGAAAACAATAATTAAAAAGTTACTTTGTCTCACTCAGTGAGCAAAATCGCATTCGCAAAGTGAAAATGACCTTTTCACTTCAGTAGCTCAAACATGTAGGTTTTGCTGTCTGAAATCAGTGAGCAAAATGCGATTTTGTAGTAGTGTAGTAATCCAAGTTTCAGTGCGACTTTTCTGCAAGTCCCGCGAGTCATGACCCATTTTGACAATATAAATCGTTTGTATCCTTCAAATTGACAAAGATCAAAGTCGTTACCATGGATATCATGACCCACCATAAGCTTATTTTCTTACAGACTTTCAAATACAATTAGGTCCACATTCGCGTAAATATTATTACTTTGATCTTTGTCAATTTAACGGATTCAAACGATTTATTGACAAAATGGGTCATGATTCAACTTTGTCGATTGTACTTGCTTGCAAGAAATTGTGGAAGTTACTTGCCAGTGGACACGTGACACGAGGGCGAGGAGTGATTTGTCGTGCTGTCTTTAATAAACTGATGTTCAAAAGTACTGACATCAGCCTAGTTTGAACAAAGATGACTTTAAATTAAAAGTTTTATTTTGGTACAACATTTAGTAACATTAGTAACAGTAACATTTAGTAAGGTAACTTTTACCTACATTAGTAACAGTAACATTTAGTAAGGTAACATTTAGTAACAGTAACATTTAGTAAGGTAACTTTTACCTATTGTTATTTCTTTCATAGATTCATATGGCACGCTTGTAAGAAAGGGAAGGACAAACAAAGCAACGAACCGAAGCGGGGAGGCGGAGTCTTGAACAAACCAAAACCTTGGCTATTAAGCAGACATACTGATTTCGACTTACTTTCGCAGTGGTAGCGTCCAAAACAATAATAGAACAGGCCAGCAATCAGCATCATTTTCGAAATAAAAATAGCATTATTTCATTTCATTAGAATTGTTTTATTTTTAACCTCGATCCGCCGTTGCTACACACAGATGCAATACGTGCAATTTAAAAATAAAAAATTGCAGACACTCAACTAAGCACGGCATGGCATGGCAAAGGATTTTATTACTATATCAAGTTATTTTGAATGTTATTTCAGTGAGAGTTTGTTACTTTATTTCTATACCATGATGCCGCGACGTACCGCGGCATGACACCGCGACGACGCGCCCCGGCATGCCGCAGGATGTTTGCGGCATGACGAGACGTAGGTATGTGTCACTTTGTGTCGAGGAATCATGATTGCTAAGCTAGTTGAAATAAGGTTGTATAACTTGTACTGCGGTTATTTAGTTTAATGGGGCGCAGTTCGGTCGGTGCGCGGGGGCAAGGAAGAGAGAAGACGATGCAGTGTGGATGCCATATAGACCAGGCCGCTAGAAGACATCCGTATGCAAAATATGAGGACCGAGTTTTGAGTTTTGTAATATATACTCCTCAAAACAAAATAAGGGCCACTTAATAAATTTCACTTTAAATAAGTATTGCTCTTATTCTGGGTACATAATAAATAGCAAATATCTTGTTATGTATTCTTTCAAGTATTAATATTGTTTCTACTGCAATTGGAAATTCATAACTTTTTTTTTATTGGATATTTGAGATTACTTAGAATTTACGGTTTGGTGTTTTTAAATTATCAAACTTCTGACGGAGTTTTCTTCGACTAATACAGCAAGAAGGCTATAATGATCTTTCAATCTCATAATGTCATGTATTCGGAGACATATGGACGCAAAAACAGCCACTTGGGGTGTCACCTTAATCCAGGGGGCCCATACCCAGAAGAGGTAGGTTTAATGGTGGAATATTCCCAATGAGTGGTTCAAAACGCTTGAAACTGGTCTCAAAAGACGGGTAATATCACCAGACGCTGTGATCGAAGAAGAAAGAAAGGAAGTAAAGCCCAAAAAGACCATTAAGTTTGTTTAACCGCGCAAATAGAGCAAAAGTTTACTGCCCAGACCATACAAACTCCATTGCATCGACCTACAGGCACCCCTAAATTGACTAGACTATTTTTAATCGACTCCATGAAGACTAGCAATACTCAAGGAGATGCTTAGTTCACCTCCAGTTAACTGCAGCATATTGTGCAAATCGTTAAACATTTGTAAAGGACAAAATTTATTGAACTGTTTTTACTGGGCTTCGGTGCTTCTTATTGATGACAGCTGGGTTATTTTTTTTTTATTAAGGACTAATTCATTAGAGCCTAGAGAAGATCTAAACAACAGGTTTCAGAACCTTGCACTCTTGAAACAGACTATTTCGGTGAGCTCTGAATTATGCTCTGGGGCGGTTTTCTCTATCACACAAAACTGAGCTCGCTCTTCTTAATGAGGGTGCTGTAACTACTCAAAATTGCATAAAAAATGTGTTGCAACTCCATATTATTCCATTTGCACAGCAAGGAGTACCTGAGTTCATCTTGAAGCAGGATAATGGTTGAGAGAACACGACGCGACTGACAGTGCACACATTCGCTGACGCTCGAATTACGATGTTACAGTGGTCACTCATGATTTTTGATCTGAATAAATTTCATATGATATGGCATTACATATCTACTGATTATACTTTATTATGACGACACCTTGATAAAATGATTGGAAAATATAGTAGAAAAACATAATTATGAATACATAATTGTAATATATTTAAAAGAACAGGGTTTTTTATTAAGATTCGACTACAGCCGAAACCGCTAAACGTAGAAACTTGAATTTTGGACAGCAGTTGCAGGCTAAGTAGGGTAGTAATAAGACGGGATTTTGCGAAAATCCTCCTCTAAGGGGGTGAAAAGGGGTGAAAATATTTGTATGAAAAATCTTATTCCTTGGGTTTATAAACTTGAAAGTTACCACTAATAAGAACACAAGTAAATAAAAAGAATTAGCACTATTAGTTTTTTTTAAACTAACCTCCATTAGTGATCTAGTCGATGTTGAAGTTTGTATGGAAAAATCATAACGCGTGATCCGATTGCTTTGAAAATCAGTATTTATATACGAAAACAGAAATTATCAAACACGTATTCATGGATTTTTCGAAAATCACCCCCAAAGTTAGTGAAAAGGGGTATTCAAGTTTAAAGGGAAGGATTTTAAAGCGCTAAACGTTTAACTTGAATTTTGGATGTTAGTTCCAATTTATCATGTAGGTGAGCACCAAGAAAGGATTTCACCTTTGAGGGGGTGACAATGGGCATTATTAGTTTTTTAAAACTACCCTCCAATGATACTCTAGACGATGTTAAAGTTTGTATAGGAAAATCATAACGTGCTAACCGATGAATTTGAAACCCGGTGGTAGGTATATGGAAATTAGATAAAAAATAATCAAACACGTGTTTTTGGGTTTTTCAAAAATCGCCCCCTAAATTGGTGAAAAGGGGTGATTAAGTTTTAAGGGAAGGATTTTACTACGTGTAGTGCGGTAGTATTTTACAAATTTCTGGACCACTCCAGACACTGGCAACATGCATTTTTAAATAGTCCAAGAACCCATTTGCATACTTCATAAAACAGATTGCGGTCCTCATATTTTGCAAACGAAATTCCTTCTGCGACCTGCACTAATATAGGTAATGTCATGCCACGGCATGCTACGGAACGCCGCCGCACAATCGGCCGTGCCATGCCGTGCGCCGGCCCTGATGTATGAAGCAGTGCTCAGCATTGGGACAGCGCGGCCGCAGCGATCACGCAATGCTGGGACTAAAGTTTGCTTTTACTTAAGCTACCTACTCATAGCGAAACTGGCGCTCAACGTAGATAATTGAAGTATTATAACAACGACGATATAATACTAGACTCGTAATAACAGGCGACCGATGTCTGCCAACACATTAGGCAAAAAAGTCTTATAACCGTCTCATTTCGACCAAATCCTGTGAGCCGTAAACATACGTTGAGACAGAACAGACCTTGAGTTAGCCAATCACAACGCAGTACCCCGCCCCCCTCGCTTACGTATTACCTCAGCGAGTTGGCAGAATAGTTTTGTTCGTTAGATCGTGCAATGAGTAGTCTAGTATTATATCGTCGTTGTATTATAATGTGTGTTCGCGCCATCACCATGCTCATGACCAATTTTGACGCGGTGTGACGCGGCGCTATTGTCTATGTCACTGATCTGGGAATCGAACCCAAGACCTCATAATCAGCAATGGTTCTTGCCACCCCCAATTTAGTGGTGGGTAGCGAAACTTCTCTAAAATATATGACTCTTATAACTAAAATATATGACTCTAACTAAAATATATGACTATACTACTCTGACTAAAATATATGACTATACTCGTACTTAAAAGCATTTTTTTTTACATTATGATGAGTGGCTGGATAGGCGTCACGGTGTCCTGACTTACCGCATGACGCAGGTCCTCTTCGGACACGGAAGTTTCCTCCCTCCGGCCCAGCCGCAGTGGTAGACGCCCACGGCGACGAACGTCGGAAGACGATATCCGGCCACCTAGGCGCGGGCATGCGGGCGGCGAGTAATGGGGCGACTCGCTGTCCGAACATGGAATGGTCCATGGTCGGACGAGCGAGTCCGTGTCGACGGCGCGTTGTGTTCCACGCGCGCCTCATAGCGTCAGCATAATGACGGGCCCCCTTTAGATTGCCAAAATCTGCCGGGGCCGCGGGACACACTAATTACCGTGACACCGGAACGTAAAGGGCTATTGAAAGACACCGTGGATTTTACTCAGTACGAGTCTGACAGTCCCTCCCGCCCTGCCTTGAGTTTGAGGACTCATTTGATGATTTCAACACGATATAAAAAAGGTCATGAGTGATGGTTTCGACTCTACCTCATAGTTAGAGTATATTAAGGAGGTTTAATTTGTAATAAAAACTTGTATAATGCTAAATGCTGTCCACTACGACATTGACACTTCTCATAAATTAAAAATAGTTTCTCAGGTATTAAAATTCTTCCGATTTTCGATAAAATTGTAAAATACTACCTAAATATATGATTTGGAGAAATTCAAGTACCTAACAAAATTCTTTGGTTTGGTTTACCGTATTAAAACTCCTTTCACAATGGCTGATCAAAAAATCCTCTCGAAATTGGCAGACGTGTGAGTAACTAGGTTAATTCACTTTTGTAAAATCTCTTAGACTTTAGTATTTAACTAGGTACCTACATACCTACAGATGGTCTTTCCGTTATCTATCTAAGTACATAATCGAAATCGATATCCAGGTGTCATGTCACCATAATATCATAATAGCCTGGTATCCCGAAATTCGGACTCCACTGCTACTGGGCAGTCACTTTATTACAACATCTTTTTGACTTGGGGCTGTTCTTAGGAACTGATCATCCCATCCGTCCTCAACACAGTCGTAACTAACCCATATTTTATCACAATCTTTTTATTAACAGTCCTCTGGTAAAACCTGGATTCGACGCCCTTGGCATGTCGGCCCCTTTCATTGTTCAGATGAATCCTGAAGGAAAATGGGAAAACAAGAAGCCCGACAATTTAGATGAAGGCCGGATGAAAACCATTATTCAATATTTAGCCAACTCCAACGCAATATCTGCGGCACAGAGCTACTGCTGCCAATGTGCGGCGGAGGATCAGGTAAAGATTATGGAGTATAATTTGATGTTATCATATACTATCAGTCTATTGCCGTCCAAGCTGCTGAACATAGGTACCTAAGCCACCAAAGAGCGCCAACCCGGACCAGAAGGTCTTGGTCAGGCCGCATCCACTCGCTTCCAGCCACATTCTTTAAATCATAGAACCATCTTGCCGCAGGGCGTCCTACACTACGATTGCCCATTCGCGGTCTCCACTCTGGCACATGTCTGCTCCATCGACCGTCTCATCTGTCTGCAGAGTGGGTTGGCAACTGGATGTCGGTGATAAATGACGTCACGAGATGGCGATGTCATGCAGTTCTTACACTTGTACCTATTTTGATCTTTTCCTCCATTTCAGCTTCCAAAATCGACTCAACAGTACATACCCGTAGTAATGATGCCGATATACTCAGCGGACCAATGTCCTTTCGATATGGAATGCGAGGTTCAGAAGTTAAAAGAAGCAGAGCAGGCCAAAGTTAAACCAAGCCAGAAAAAGCAAGCTGAAAACGTGGGAGGAACAGAAAAAGATGACACTATAAAGAAACCCAAAAAGAAAGGTTATCAGATGCAACGGCTCACAGATTTTGATTTGCTATCTCAGTGGTGAAACAAGATCAGAATAAACTTTTGTAAAAAATTGTAAAGTTGTGTAAATGACGTTTAAATTATACCTATTGTTGAGTGAGTACCAAGTGTCTTTTGTACTCTGTCTGTTGCCTTTGTTTCTACCACACATAGTGGTAAATTGTGTATTACCAAGTTTCATGTTTCAACTAAGGGTCAGCTCAGACCCTGACGTGACGCTGCGCGCACTTTTCAATAAAGCTACTCAAAATCTAACTATTTCCTACACGATATAAGATACACATTTGCAGTATCATTGCGTCACGTCGTGCCGCGTCGCGTCTCGGTGAACTGACCGTTGAAAGTCTCGTTTTCACTAGGGGACATGTCGCAGACACATGTAACTGAACATCGTGGACTTGCGACAAGTCTCGCAACCGTGATATCGGGGTCCGGCAGAGGTCGAGGTCCAGACAGGCTTAGGCAGTTGTCCCACGTCGGCGGTTATTGAGTAGCCGTGGTGAGGGAAAAACAGAAAACAAGCTAACGAACTGCAACTGTGTTGTAACGATAGTTTTCGTGTTTTTAGTAGTCCGAGGGCGACGGCAATACGGCGAAAAAAATTTTTGCGATGAGGCACCGCAATACACCGTGTTCCCTATGCCGTTAAGGGCTTCACACACAGCAGCTATAATGTAAAGATGTACATTATAGCACGATACATCTCATTACATCTTTCCATATAAATCGTCAGGAGACCACACACAACAGCTATAATGTATATTTTTACATCTTCGAATCTTAAGGTACAGAGCGATGCGAAAATATATACCTATTTATATTTCGATACATCTTAATATTCTTATACATCTCAATACATTTTCGTACATCTCTCTTCGAAAAGGATGTTATGAAATGTAGGGGAAGATACATTACATTACCTGTCATGTGTGTGATACATTAAGATAATTTAAAGCTATACATCCTGGGATGTAATTTACAATCGACAAAGCGGAATCATGACCCATTTTGACAATAAATCGTTTGAATCCGTCAGACTGACAAAGAATAAAGTCGTTACCATGGATATGTATGTTTACGCGAATGTGGACCTAATTGTATTTGAACGTCTGTAGGAAAATAAGCTTATAGTGGGTCATAATTCCACTTTGTCGATTGTACATTAAAGTTTCTCCCGTGTAGTGCTCAAACGGCCAGACCTGGAACTATTACCACTTATAGATCATACAAATATTTATTCCGTGCGGGATTCGAAACAGCGACATGCAGCGTAGCTGTCAATCACTCAGCTACTGCGCTAACCTTTGCGTTGCAAAAAGGGTTATTATTACTACCTAAAGATAATAAAACAGTCATTTTTATTTCCAATTGTTTTTAATATATTGCAGTATTTGATGCAATCCTTCTTTACCTGCATTACCATTTAGATATTCTACTTCAAGTAGAATGTTGTTATCTTTCTTTATTAGTTTAAAAAAGGCATGTACCAGTGGTTGGTTTTTACTGGCATGTGCAGAGTTATCAGAATGATCATCATAATTATATGATTGTTCTTGATTTATGGAATCTTCATCACCTTCATCACCTTTCTTTGGTGCATCTAATGACACATTGTCTATTTGATTGCCGTTAGCTGTCTTGTTCACTGTGGTATCTTTTTCTATGTCCACACTACTGGAACGTTCTTCAACTTTTGAAGTTGCTGGTACATCTGAGCTATTGGACCCATTGTCTATTTGATTGCCATTAGCCGAATTGCTGACTAAAATATCTTTTTCTGGGTCCACACTACTGGAGCATTCTTCAACATTTGATGTTGCTGGTACATCTGAACTATTGGACACATTGTCCTTTTGATTGCCGCTGTCTAATGTGTTACCAGATGTATCTTTTATTGGTTCCAATTTAGGTACTTTTGCATGAACCTCGGCTCTTTTTTGTAGTCTCCTCTTACGTCTTTGGTTAGACCAAGTATTCTCATATGCAATCATATCAAGTGTTACACAGTTGCCTTGTTTAACAAGTACTTTATGAGTGATACTCAACTTATCAAATATATCTTTTAATTTATTTTGTGCTCCTTCCATTTTATTATCACAATTTTCTATTTCAGGTAAAAAGTATATTGTTGGTGTTTGTCTTTTCCTAGATTTGTCTCTTGGGGGAGCTGTAACAGTTAGTATTGTTGCAATTCATTATAATATGATAAAAAAATCATAACCCTCCATTTGGCTTTGCCGTAATCGGGTAATTAAAACAAAAGTAACTGAAATCTAACGTGATCCGGTAATATTGAAGCCCATCAAACCGAGGTCGCGGGACTGTCTACAGGTAAACGTGACCATGGAACGTAAAGGGCTATAGAAGGAACACCGTGGATTTTAGTCAGAACGACTCTGTTTCTTCCGCAACTTTAAAAAAGCGTCACCTAATCGTGTCGGAATTATGTCTGTGCAATAAAATTGTAGAATCGTCATACATAAAGAAAGAATGAGTATTACCATACCTATAATATATAAATCATAATCTTTATAAGTCCATGCCAGACCCCATCTCGTAACACGGCCTTGGCAAAACTCAGTGTGAGTGTGTTTAATTTGCTCTGACTTTAAGTCTTCTAGTAAAACACTCAAGTTATATTTATGCCCAACCATTGTAGTAAATATTCTGAAAGTGTAAAAAAAATATAATTAGTATTTAATTTAATAAAAAAAACATTCTATGTCGTTACTTACTATGGATCCTTGTACGATATAAGTAGTATATTACATGATGACAAATAAAACTTTTGATTGAAACCAAAACCGCAAATTTTTTTACTGAACCATATTAAGCAAACTCGGTAAGATAGATAAAGATAGAGTTGCCATCTCTCAAAGGAAACCAGGACAAGACGCGTGAAAACCCCTGATTTTAGAGTCCAGAACCCAGACATGAGTCGAAGTGCGCACCGTGGCAACTACGTCGGGAGGGGTGTGGGAGCATGGTGAAGCGTGCCCGTGTCGCGGGCGGCCCAAGACTATAAATAAAACCCGGACTACAAATGAAGCCCCCCCCCCCCCCCGGACGCTCGCCGGATGCTCTCTAAACTAGGACAAATTCGGGGAAACCCGGACGGATGGCAACAAATAAAGAGATATAGAGAACCTGATAAATCGGCCTGTGCAGCTGGAATTATTTAGCCACAAATACTTACAGCACATTATTTTTGTGTTCTTTGCTCTCTCTGATGAGCTGCCTACAAAATTCCAATTCGCCACCTTCTGTGATCAGCTCCTGAGGCGAACCGGTGAAACCATTCTTTGGCGGCAATCTGTAAAATAACATAACATTATCTAGGTTACATATGCACAAGGAAGAGGCGCGCCGCGTGAGGTAGAGGACAGCGTCCTCCCTCCGCCCCAGCCGCAGTGGTAGACGCCCACGGCGACGGACGTCGGCAGACGATATCCGGCCACCGTAGGCGCGGGCATGCGGGCAGCGAGTAAAGGGCGACTCACTGTCCGACCATGTGGACCACGCCCGGGTCGACGGCGCATTGTGCCGCACGGTGTCAGCATAATGACGGGGCCACCTTCTAGAGGGCCAAAGCCTGCCGGTGTCGCGGGACTTATCGAATTACCGTGACCCTGGAACGTAAAGGGCTATTGAAGGACACCATGGATTTTAGTCAGTACGAGTCTGACAGTTCCTCCCGCCCTGCCCTGGGTGGGAGGACACATTTAATGATTTTACCACGATAAAAAAAAATACACTGCACTAACATAATTATGTACCTACTAGCCAAACAACACTGGGCTTGCTTGGTGGATTTTGTCCCACTCGCTCTTACAGAGACGAAGCCTGTGTCCCAGCAGTGGGAATATTATAGGCTGATGCTGATGATATGTACGATGCTGATGTAACCTAGGTGACTACGATATGGGTGAAGCTGTGAGGGCACCATATTGTGACGTCATTCGCTTGCACGGTCTTTAAACAATTATGATATGAAAATAACATAATCCAGATAATAATAAAATTAACGACGATAAAAACTATTGAAAACTAAGTAACAGTTGACAGACGGTCACCAGTAATGTAGTTTTTTTTTATGAAACTTTGCCCCTCACGGAATTTCTTCCTGTATCGTGGGTGCGTTTACAAACATAGAAACTCACATGCACAAACACTCAAACCCGGAACAACTACTTGCTGGATCATCCAAATATTTGTTCCATGCGGGGATTGAACCCGCGACACGCTGCACAGCAGTTCGCTCAGCCCAACAACGATATAATACTAGACCCCGCATGCACGATCTAAAGAACAAAAACTATTCTGTCAACTCGCTGAGGTACTACGTAAGCGAGGGGGACGGGGTACTGCGTTGTGATTGGCTAACTCAAGGTCTGTTCTGTCTCAACGTATGTTTACGGCTCACATGAGTGGTCGAAATGAGACGGATATAAGACTTTTTTGCCTAATATGTTGACAGACATCGGTCGCCTGTTATTAGGAGTCTAGTATTATATCGTCGTTGGCTCAGCCACAGCGCCAACCGTGTCGTGTAAATAAATAAATATAATATTGTAATATTTGTATAATTACATCATACATAAAAATCATAATAATCATGTCTAGTTGTATTTTCCCAGCTATGTAGGGACTGTCGCCAACTTCCAGGCAAACTGGATTCAGCTGGTCCCAATATTTTAGATGAAGCATATTTTATAAAAGTATTCATACACAATGGTTATCACGGTATCCTTACCTTGGCCCTGAAACGCAAAGGGCAACAAAAGGAAACTGTTCCTTCAGTTGCTCTTTGTGTTCCAAAATTTCAAAGGTATTCTTTTAAGTCGGTCCTGCGACACCAGAGTGCCTGTAGTATTGCTTTTTTTCTCCTTATCTGTCCCTCCAAAGGGATCTTATATCTCTTCTTTATCTTGTATAATTTATATTGTATAGATAAGAGTATTCTATCAATCTATCAGCCTTTCTCAAAAATGGACATACCTGGCTGGGCTTCTTGATTCACATAACTCCTGTAATGTGCTGTAGAAAGGTGGGTTACACATACAGAAATCAAAAACTTCCGTGCCCTCTTCTTGTTGAAATAAATGTGAAATCAAAGATTTTGTGCTATTTCTTCTTACTGAAATAATAAAAAAAACAGTTAAGACACGTAGCTATTTAAGTGTAATTTATTTCTATAATCTGTCTCCCTTCCTTCGAGAAAGATGGCGCGCCTAAATCCACGAAGCAATTGATTTCTTTGAAACAAATCATCTTGAAGGCCTAGTTAAAAAGCGACAGATACGCAAAAGTCGTCCAAAACCTTCCTATATGTACATGTACAACGATGATCATTAGCTCTTCTGTTCACGATGTGACCGGGTATTCAAGACCAAGTTTGGTTTTGCTAGTCATCAGAGGGCTCACGAAAGAGAAGACAAGTAGTCTGGGACGCTGTCGCCGGGTACGGTGAAGAGGACTATATTTCTATAAATAATGAGTACTTACATTTTATAAGTTCTTGTAAACTATTATTTTGAACATTTTCTTTAGCTTTAATAAAACTTTCTGCATCCGTTTCTGTTCCAACAAAATGCCACTTATTTTTTACAGCAGCTAACAATGGGTAAATAGCACAAGCTCCTGTTCCTGGAAAAATAATTTAATCACTTTTAGAAAAATAAAAGTTTAGGCAGAGATGTCTCCATTGCTACCAACCATGCACAAATCCAGGTTACCACTAATATAGGTCTCAAGAAAAATCTCAATAACACTGCACAAACAGAAACTGATTAATTTCGTTGCAGTATCTAAGACAGGTAAATTCATTCTCCGGGACACGTCGAGCTTCATTGTCTCAGCGCTATTCTGGTGGTTGCCACTGTTGTTGCAGTGGTTTGGGAATACTGGGGTGGGTATGTACCAAAAAAAAATAACTCTGCACTATCTGAGGATCCAAACCAGAAGACAGCTATTCTTACCAATATCTATCCCCCTTATGTTATCTTTTCTTTGAACTGCATCCAACAAATCTTCCACCCACAATATATAATTAAGCCTTAGCGGAAGTGTTGGAACTAATCTGTCTTTAGGAATGTCCACATCAAGATTGAAATCAGATTTAAGAAGACACTTAGTTAATACTCTTAACGAATGTGGGTCTTTGAAATCAATTGTGATCTTGCCTGTAACATCCTGAAAAAGAAAATTTTAAATTTATTCATAGTTCAAATCATTTATAAAGTTCATTCTGATTCAATTCAAATCAAAGCATTTATTTCAAGTTATAGGCACTTTTGAATTGTCAATGACAAAGAAATATAATTGACCACTACAAAATTATGGTGCTACAGTCCCAGTCAGGGTCCTGTAACTCAGTTTAGTTTGCATTTTGTTCTGGGCTATAGTTCTGTAACTGGACATTAGATGGCATGACTGTCTCAATTTCATCTATACTGAAATACAAATAAAAATAAAGAAATTTTATTCGAAGATCTATAAAATTTTAACTATTTAAATTTGTTAAAAGGAAAATTAAATAAAATGAAAACAATATTGTATAAAATATTTCTATGACAACACTGACCCGTAGTAAAATAATGATACGTTTCATTTTACGCACGCATTAAAACACAAAACCGAAGTAAATTGACATATTCATTGTGATAATTTTTATTTCTTGCTCTCAAAGAAATATACTGAGCTGTAATTAAAACAACTAATTAAATTTTAGACTTATTGTAAATTTATAAAATAGTTTTCAAATTACAATTTCAAGTCAAATATTGGCACTGCAAAAAATGTTTGTTACGGAACTTCAATGTCGGCCATTCCGAAATTGTTGTTTTTGTTACCATGGTAACCTGTCTTGTGTCCACTTGTGTCAAACTCGATATTTTATGTTTTGTTTGATGTATTTAGAAAGTTTTAACCGTGATTTTCATTTACGACCTGGATAGTGGCTATGTTATTTGAATTATTGTGGATTCATTGTGTTCTTTTTACCCGACTGCGCGACGCAAAGGAGGGTATCAGGGTAATTACTCGTGCAGTGCCCGTGCATTCTCTTCGACTCATGGAGTTTTTCATTGGAATTTCCTGTGACCTAGTGTTATCTGTTGTGTGTTAAGTTGTATGTTTAGTTTCTACAAACTTAATAAAATGTTGTAATACTCAATTTTGTGTTTTATTTTATACAAAATAAACATTATAATAATATAAGTGAAGAAAGAAAGGGATAGCTATCCCTTTCTAGGATACTGCACATAAATGTGTGTAATATGTATGTATCTATAGACACACACATGCACTGCAAGTTCTGTAACTCCACATCAGATGGCGCTTGTCGTTGAGGTCAAGTGAAGTCTCTATACCCCTATATACAAATGTACTCTATGGTCCCAGTCATAAGACATAATAACTGTGAAAGTACCATAGAGTAATAATTATAACCAAGGAGTAGGTCTCTATGGAGAAGTACGGGCAAGAAACTCCATGGACACTCTTTTTAGATTGCCAAAATTATTACAAAACCTTTGTTACATCATTAATTATGTGAGAATGATGCAGAAAGTTAACACTTTCACTGTCCTAAGACAATTATCAATACAATTACTGCACGTCCAATAATGCGTTATATGCAATACATGGACATATGAACTTCAACCGCCGACCAAGTTTTACTTTTATTTTTTTTACTTATAAGATATGGCAACCTAGGGAGTCAGATTACGTACTTGGCAGGTTGAAAGAATTATCTGTTTTTTTTTATTTGATTGATATTTCAAGTCAAAATGTCACTCTTGGCTGTCTGGTATATGTAGTATTTTAGTATAAAATCCACATAATATGTTGCTTGAAGTTTTAATAAAGTAATATAGAATTTGTATAGGTTTAATACAAATTCTTTATCCCTATAAGATCATGGACATAATCTGGTGAAATTATGACAAATGATGAAAAAAAATTATGACAAACTGTGTGCCCATTGTGTCACCCTATTAGTTCCATATTTTGGTATGTTTCTATTGAATTACTTACTATATTCCGTGGATTTATCATATTTAATATTCTTATAATGAACCCATTGCATTGGAGTATTTAACATGTTGTATCACACTGTTACACTGTAATAAATTATTTTTGAGTGTACAAGCACTACTAATTCAATCAAGATAGGAATGGTCGACCAGTTCAGCTGGTCATACAAAAAAGTACATCAATTCATTATAGTCCATTTTTTTTTGTACCAGTAATGACACCTTAGATATTTCTATAATCTAACTACTGTGGACTTAGGACGGTTCCACACTATGTCCGATCCGAATCCGATCCGAACCCGAGAGAAAATTGGTCTAGAAATAATGGACCACTTTGGATATTGCTTACTCACTACTCCCATCTCTGATACAAATCCAAGCAATTTAGGAGCCATCTTTTGGAATATAATTGACGCTTCACGTCACCCAGCCGCATACCCCACTCGCCCCACTGCCTCTCTGCTCGTCCGCAGCTCGAATTCAACTCGGACGCAGTGTGCGAGCGTTCATACAAATAATACTATGGCTACTTCGGTCCGTCAAAAATCTTATCCGAAATGGAGATTCTATAATGACGGAAAGAAATTGGATGACGGAGACCGGATCTAGTGAAAAAATTACAATAGAAATAGTTCTACTGCTACGACAGACCGTATTTTCATGGGTTTGGATCGGATTTGGATTGGACATAGTGCGAAACTGCTCTAACACTGCAATACCCCTCCCTTTGAGGATTACAAACGAGTTCTTGACTTCAAACCCAGATTGGCCTGCTTAGGTGGAAATGTATTGAAGACTCTATTCTGGAGAATAAAATAATGTGGTGCTACTACTCAAACAATGGGTCACTATAAATCCTGTCCTACGTGCCCCGTCGATTGTACAATCGACAAAGTTGAATCATGACCCATTTTGACAGTAAATCATTTGAATCCTTCAAATTGACAAAGATCAAAGTCGTTACCATGGATATGTATATTTACGCGAATGTGGACCTAATTGTATTTCAAAGTCTGTAAGAAAATAAGCTTATGGTGGGTCATGATTCAACTTTGTCGACTGCACATTACGGGAGCTGATGGACGTCTTTGACGACGCGAAACTCGTAGCCCTGTACAATATTCTATGGTAACTCAATCTAGCTAGATGACCATCGACACGATGAGCTTTTAATGAGAAGCATGTGTATGAATCAACTTACCATTTTCGAAATGGCAGAAAACGCTGGATACTTCTTTGACAGATTTCCGAAATCCGGCGGTGTTCTGTAGATGTTACGAGGGTGCATATATTTATTGAGAGCCATTACTTCTGAGATGATGGTATTTTGGTTTAAAAATACATAATATGTAAATAAGGTGAGACAGTATATTTTTGTACCCTAGTTAAAATAGACTAGCTGGAATAATTACTATAGATCCTTCGGGCTTTACTTCAAGGCAAATTACACAGTCGAAAGAGTATTATTAACAAAATTATGCCCAACACAACGGCCATCCACTAGAAAATAAATACACCAGAGACCTTTTTTGACATTACTGACAGTGTCGTTGTCAGATCATGTCAGATTCATTTTTTTTTTCTATGTCCGATAGCCCTTTAAAGTGGCCTACACAACACACGGCCCTAAGGCCGAGACTCCACCAAAGCTGTGCGAGTCGAGACGTGTTTTGAACCATGGACCTAAAAAAAAAGGCGGACGGAACTTCACTAAGAAACGATTGGGCGCTTTTATAATTTACCGTGCCACGGCACGGCACGGCACGTTTTTATCGTCACGGTAAAGTAGGAAAGCAAAATGTATGCATTTGTATGCGAACGCTTTTAATTTACCGTCCACGGCAACGGCACGCCGTGAACGTCAACGATCTACCGTGCCGTTGCCGTAGCATACCGCGCTCCCTGTCAAATCGTCACGGCATTGTTGAGAGTGTAGTGTGTGCGTACAAGAAATTTGTATGTGTGTGTGCGTAGCCAAGAGGCACGGGTGGCAGGGCGAGAGTATGTAAGGGAGAAAGTATGTGATAAAACGATTTTGTTGACATCCGAAAATAATTGAAAAACTTATTTAGGTCTTCCTTGAGCTTATCAAATAGCGTGAAGTATGACCCTTCTAAATATTTTACTTTTAAAAGTGGATGTTGCCAATACTTTCTAGTAATATGTCTTTTTTTACGTCTTAAATATAACAAATAGAGCAAAAGTAGTCGCTGTCTCTTCGAGAACATGTCTGCACTTTGAAAACGCGCAAACCGTAATAATTTCACGGCGAATTATAATAGCGCCCAATGGGCGCTTTTATAATTTACCGTGCCACGGCACGGCACGATATTACCGTGGACGTGAAGAAGAATTGTGTGGCCGTGGACGGCATGCCGTGCCGTAGGGTGCTTTGCCAGATGAAGGAAAAAATTACCCATTTTAAACAATATTTAATTAAGATCTCTCTTGAACTTAAGTTTAATTACAATTTTTTTGTGACGGATACCTATTTTTAAAATAAAGGTAAAATAATTTAAGCACATTGGATATTAAAATATTTACAACTCGTTTAATGTTAATAAAGTTTTACAATCCCTTTTTGTGATTCAAATTTTTGTAGTCTTGTCTTTTGCTATCGACACATCTAGAAATCCCTTCTAATTTACTTAAGTGGTGAAAACGAATGTTTAAGTATTTTTCGGCTATAAATATTTAATTAAAGCTATTTTATGTTCCATTCCTACACGTCTACATTCCTATTCCATGTCTACACACCCTTATTATTTTTATACAATCATTTTTCCATGCATCATTTGCCGTGGGAAATCTGTAAAAATATAGAAGAATACAATAACGATAAATAGTAACATAAAATATAAATCTCCCAATTTTAAAATAATTTGAACCTTGAAATAGTTGCAACACTGATTGATTTCGAGATGTTTATTAAATTTATTGACGTAAAATCGAGAAATTAGCTTCAAATTGACATGCTTAACTATGAAAAGTGATCCCCTGGCTTTTTTAATTGAACTACTATGGTTTAGACAACTTTTTGCAACACATGACGGCATACTTTGATTTTTATTAGACAAAATAACACCTTAAAAACCGCGAGTGTCGTTCGAAGCGTAATGGCCGACGGCTGACTTACTATGGTGTGAATGTGTGCGTGCTGGCTTGTCCACATTAGCGCACTGACTTACTATGGGTGCTTCAATTGTTTCTTAGTGAAGTTCCGTCCGCCTTTTTTTTTAGGTCCATGTTTTGAACAACCAATAGAATGGGGATGGCAACTCAAAGCTAATCGTAGATGGCGCTGCGATAGTTGGTCCCTACGTCAGATTACTGTCTAACTTGTACAAAAAACAAACAAGATTTATTGTTATAAAAATTGAGTATAAATACAAAACAAATATGGAAAATTATTCGTTAATGCAAGTGCATATACTGAAAGAAGAATTAAGACGCCGCGGTGCATCTACAAGAGGAAAAAAAGTGATTTAATTGAGTGGTAATACATTTGATTTTAGCGTAATAAATCCACAATTACTTGTAGTTGAGGTTTCAATTTTTGAGTTTAGGTATGTTTTACCTGTCCTCTCCTATAACAAGAATATAATGCTCCTTGACTTTCTATTTTGATAAAATATCATAATGTTTTAAGTCAGTAATTTTACCCCTTTTTTCTATATAAATTCGAGAAATATCACAATACATTTAATTTCTTAACATCACAACTATCACAAAACTCGTTCCAGGTGATAATTCTTCCGCCAGATGAACCATTTCATGATTTATAGAGCGATGCAATACTGGTACTTAACCTCCAATAGAAAAGTAGATATTATTTTGAAAAGTGTATTCGATTGTTTAGTTATGGTATAATCATAGAATTTCATTAATAAACTCAACTAACGGCCTGTCCCGGCTTCGCAAGACTGGATATTTGTTTATTTTATAGCTTTTCCTTAGTTATAATTCAATTTTTGGTCCATCATTTTAACAGCTTATTACACAACATCTAGTCATTTTACATCAAGAAATCGTTTTTTTTTTTCAGAAAGGAGGTGTTTTTTTTCGGCCCAAACATGTACCGAGGTACAAATTACTATTAAAATCCCTTCCAATAATTAGTATTTTTAGCAGTATTTAAAATCCTTCAATACTAGATAGAAAAAGAAATAAAAGTATTTGAAAAAATACTACTTCGCAACGAAACTGCGTTCAAAGAAACGTTTATGACAGCATTTACGGCTGTCAATCTGTTTCATCTGTCAAAATCACGTCAAAATATGACATCGGTGTTTCATTATTTGACAGCTTTTTGACAGTAATGAATATCAAAAACAATAGAAAAAAACTAACGGCCTAGGTCGGGAACCCTGGCTTTTGGTCGGCAGATAACCAAACGCAAAAAATAATACGAAAGGTGAAATAAATGTATTTTTTTAAATTCTTTTTCCCATGATTATTCACAAAAAATGTGTACTAGTAATGGGGATGGCAACTCAAAGCTAATCGTAGATGGCGCTGCGATAGTTGGTCCCCACGTCTACCTTGTACAAAAAAACAAACAAGATTATTTGTTATAAAAATTGAGTATAAATACAAAACAAATATGGAAAATTATTCGTCCATGCAAGTACTATATACTAAAAGAAGAATTAAGACGCCGCGGCGCATCTACAAGAGAAAAAAAGTGATTTAATTGAGTGGTTATACATTTGATTTTACCGTAATAAATCCACAATTACTTGTAGTTGAGGTTTCAATTTTTGAGTTTAGGTATGTTTTACCTGTCCTCTCCTTTATCAAGAATATAATGCTGCTTTTGACTTTCTATTTTGATAAAATATCATAATATTTTAAGTCAGTAATTTTAACCTTTTTTTCTATTTAGATTCGAGAAATATCACAATATATTTAATTTCTTAACACCACAACTATTACAAAACTCGTTCCAGGTGATAATTCTTCGATTTTCGAGCGATGCAATACTGGTACATAACCTCCAAAAGAAAAGTAGATATTATTTTGAAAAGTGTATTCCATCATTTTTACAGCTTATTACACAACATCTAGTCATTTTACATCAATAAATGTTTTTTTTTCTGAAAATTCCTTTGATTTTACAGTTCTTTGGGGACCAAACTGTCATTTTCACTTTGACACTTGCCTTCCCCATTAAAACTTATTTGAAATACATAAATAAATTCTATAAAGTACATTTTTGGGTTTTCACACGTTTATAAATGAAGTAACGAAACGCATCATGTCGGAGACGTATGACATTGCTAGATTGAAAATCAATTCTTGGGTTGCAAGTTTTAACATCTTTGATCGACAATTTCTGGTGGTACAGACGCCAGCAGGTCAACCTACCCGAATCTGTCAGATTTTACCATTCAAACATTAACCTTCTCCTCTTGTGATAAGGTTGAAATTCTATTAAAGAAATCTGACAGATTGTAGTAGCTTGATGTGCTGGCGTTTGTACAAATGCGCGAATAAATCCAACATATTTTTATTCAAAATCTACGATTTTTTTCCTATAATTTCGTACTTTTCTCCTTGAGGTACACGGTTTGGCCATGATTGTAGGGAAAAAAAACACCTCCTTTCCTTTGATTTGACAGTTCTTTTGGGACCAAACTGTCACTTGTCACTTTGACACTTGCCTTCCCCCGGAGTTGAGGCGGAGTTGAGCTGTGTCAATAACGCAATTCTATTGGTTGTTCGAAACACGTATCGACTCGCACAGCTTTGGTGGAGTCTCGGCCTAAGGCCGCTGCCTCGAATATTGCGGGCAGCGGCGCGGCGGCGGCGCTGACGATGTTGACGTCACGAATGGGGAATGTTGTCAGACTACAAACTTTTACCCGACTAGCAGGTAAATTATTATCACGCGTGATCGTTAATGGTCGATATGGGTATTATTATTATGTCAAAAGGATAACCAGTTTATCACACCAATTGCCTTTCGGTGAAGGAAAATATCATTGCATGTGACTTTTTCCCTAAATCTGCCTAAATAAGATTATTGCTTCGGTGTAGCCCGCGAAATTCAAATTTTTTTACGTTTTTTGCAATTTGCAGGCCAGTGACATGTTGTAACTTTATAAATATATGTGTTGCGGTAATAACAAGTATAATTTTAAATATAAAAATTATCAAAAAATTCGCTCCATCAGCTCTCACATAGAAAAGGTGCATCGTAGTTAGATTTCGGAGATTTTAACATGATGCACCTTTTCTATGTGAGAGCTGATGGAGCGAGTTTTTTGATAATTTTTATATTTAAAATTATACTTGTTATTACCGCAACTCATACAGGGTGAAATTTTCATGGTTGTTCTCCCGCGGCAGGACGATTACCCATCAGTAGTACTATCGAAACACAAAGTTAAACTTTAAAAAAAAAGTTCTTTTTTTTCAAATCTTTAAAAAAGTATTCATAAACTCGAAAGAGCGAGAATCGATAGTAGTCAGCACTAGATATGACGTAGGTAGGTACCTTCACGAAACTCACGACGCGGCAAACTACAAAAGAAGAGTGAATAATAAAATAAATGTTCAGAGCAAAATAAAACCCCTTCTACACGGTCAGAACTGACCGCCTGACAGAGGTGACCTTGGTCCGGTGTGCGACCAAATATGGGCGGAGTCAGTCGGGAGCGCAGCCGTCCCGACAGGCTGCGTCCGCGGTGGGACCCGACCGTCAGCCGACAGCGTTCCAGACGGTGGGGTACTGTTGACACGACCAAGTTCACCTCTGTCAGGCGGTCAGGTCTGACCGTGTAGAAGGGGTTTAAGCTCTCTCGAGCCTGCACGAACGCAGCGGTGAGGGGGGGCCGCGGCCTCCCTCACCCGCGCCCGCGCCTCTGCGTTTACGTTTAGTTTAGTCCTTCCGCGAACGTCATAAGTGTAATACGTTATCGACATCTTTTCAAAACTGAATCGTCATTACAATTTTTGTGACTTTTGACCTTTATTTGTGGTCTGAGCTCAAACGCCTGGTGTATTGTGAGGTATAAATCAAACTCGTGACGTGTTGTTATGTGCGATAGTGGACGCTTTCAATATCGTGAGACGTGATAGAGACACTCTTATCAAACTGAAAGACAACCAGTTAAAACGTGCTCGTTTGTGCATTGAAAATAGTGGTTTGCATTTCGAACAATAACTCCGCTACCGGGAAATGTAAGTACCTACTCACTCGTACCTCGTAAATAAACATTTAAAAGTAGGTTATGTAATCAAAATCATTGTAAACATTAAGTTGATTCCATTTTTTTAATACGCCTCAAATACTTAATTATCTAAATCAGACTTTTTTAAAGATAATTATTTATGACGGTCCTAAATCCGTAAAAGTATGAAGGGAAAATTGGAATAACTTGGTTTTGTGTTTGATTAAGTCAGGACTCAGGCGTATGATCAGCTGATTTAAAAGTGCAACGACCGGGCCAACCACGCGCCCGCTCGCGTTCCGCGTATCATATCGCGCGATGCCCTACTGTTGGTTCAAGTCACTTTCGAGTTTTGTTTATCACAATTGTAAATCTGCCATTTATTGAGTCTAATTTTTTTTATAAATATGAATCGATTGTATTACCGATACAAACTCATTTCGCTTCGGTAGAACAACCATTAGAATTTCACGCTGTATATTTATAAAGCTACAACATGTAACTGGTCTGCAAATTGCAAAAAACGCAAATTTGAATTTCGCGGGCTGGTTGGAGCATCCCCCTTAAGTACAGAGAAGAATTTACTAGACCTAGCCGCACCGCAGTCTCCGCAGTCCCCAGTCCCCGCAGTCATCGTTTTCTTACCGCTCCTGCGGCTACTGCGATTAGAGATGTGCCGTTGCCGGCAATATTGCCCAAGGTGGGAATATAGGTGGAAATATTGCCGGCAATATTGCCGGGAGTGGAAATATTTGGGAATATTGCTTAATTTTAAGTCAAAGTGAGTGCGAAAACTATGTAACACACTTAAATTTAGCATTTACAGACCATGGTCTACATTATATACAAAAAAAAATTTTTTTTTTGTAAAATTGCCAAAATTGCCGGCAATTTTGGCAATATTCCCGGTATTTTACCGGCAATATTGCCCATTGTTGCCGCACACGACTGTGAATATAAGAAATTACACATACATTTTAAGATAAGAATTGACGATCAAATTGTATATTGAATAAAAAGGCATAAATTCGAATAATTTATTTTAATGTTGTAGTTTAATCTAGTCAACGAATGCTCAAAGCATAGAGGGAAATTCTAGAAACACATTTTTTACTACGTAACTTTGTTTGGACTAGTTAGGAGGTGAACATATCAAAACCATGAGCTCTGGGGGGGGGGGGGGGTTGAAGGTACCATTTTTTGGTTTTTCGCTTACATCACGGAAAACCACGCGTTCTAGCAGCATAGCGTGTGTCAACAACATAAAAAACTAAATCAATTTTCCGTAAGTTTTACCCAGTAAGCATTTCAAGATCTTGTAGGTTTTCGAGTTTTCATAGTTTTCGAGGTATCCGCTTTTGAAAGTCTGTAATTTAGGGGAAAAAACATTTTTAGTTTCGCGCATTTGGAAAGTTGTATTTGATATCGCCATAGATCCAGAAAGCAGTAGCAGTTGATTCAGACCCTCCTTTCACCACCTGCGATGAACAGAGCCAGTATGCTGCATCTTGAGGTGATATGGGCCTCCAGATCTTTATCTGGAGTCCCACCAGCTATAAGTAGTTCTTAAATTCGGTGACCACCATCAAGCTTGATATGACTTGTCTACCTCCACCGAGGGAGTAGTAAAAATTAGCTTAGAAACTCATTTTAAATTATACTACGTACTTCTTCTTCGTCTTCTTCAGTCTAGGTAGGACTGTACTATGTAGGAGGAATGCGGAAAAACTATATTTGGAAACTTTAGTTCTTTTTTCTTGTAAACAATTTTCGTATAGGTAGATATTAATTTTTGGTCAAGTGTGAGTTGCCCACAAAAACACACGGAGGAGTAGGTACTACAGGGAGTGCCTGAAAAGACTGCTGCTGCTTTCTGGATTTATGGCAATATTAAATAAGACTTTCCGAATGCAAAAAGGTAAATATGTTTTTTTGAAAACTATACAAGATATCGAAATGGTTACTAAATAAAACTTATAGGAAATTTATTCAGCCTTTGTTTTATTCATACAAACAAACCATGCCGCTAGGAGGCATGGTTTCCGAGTTATAAGTGAAAAATCAAAAAATGGAACCTTTAAACCCCCCTCCCCCACAGCTCAAGGGCTAGTGGCGGGGACTTTTGATAATTATATTCACCTCCTAACTAGTTCAAACAAAGTAACGTAGTCCAAAATCGTGTTCCAAGAATTTCCCTCTATAACTGTTCGTTGAGTGGGCTACTAGTTTTTCATGCAAAATCACATAGCAAAAACAACGAGTATAAGTACCTATACAATATGGAAGTATTAATCTCTGTCAAAACTACAAATAATCAACAAAAATAACATTATTTTAATGCATTTGTTTCGGTAATTTTTACATAATCAATAAATCACCGTTTAGAGTAACAACTTAGTAGTTTTATAAGGCGGACTTAATGCCGCAACGTATTATCTACAGTAATATAAACTGCACCTGCAGTAATAATAAAATATACTGGTGTTATTTGACTGGCAACTTTGGCAATATTGCCAAAGTTGCCGGCAATTTTGGTATTTTACCGGCAGTGGCAATATTGGGAATATTGCCGGCAGTGGGAATATTGCCATCAGGCACATCTCAAATAATTATAAGTTTTAATTAATTTGGCAAATTTTCTGTATGAAAACAAGAAATATCGCTCTGAAAAAAATGATATAGGAATGCAATTAAAACACTGAATTTGATGTTGTAACCGTTTCCGGTGTTTAAAAGGCATTTGGAAAGCTTCCAAATGCTTTTTCTACATCTAAAACTATATATTCGGTGTTACGATATTAATTATTGCATTCCCTTATAAATTTTTTAGTGCACTACAGAGCCATATTTCTTATTTTCATACAGTAACAATGCTAAATTAATTAAAACTTGTTAATATTTGACAACCATTTGCGACGTTGCCAGCTTTCGGAATATACGCTCTTAACCTCCAATTGAAAATATATATTATTTTGAAAGGTGTATTCGATTGTTTAGATATGGTATAATCATAGAATGTCATAAATAAATTCAACTAACGGCCTGTCCCGGCTTCGCAAGGGTAGATATTTGTTTATTTTATAGCTTTTCCTTAGTGATATTACAATTTTTGTTCTCACAGCAGTCACAGCAGCTACCCATTATTTCTTGATAGTGTGGATTGTAGGAAATTTGTATGTTCATCATCTTATCAGCCTATTACACAACATCTAGTCATTTTACATCAATAAATCGTTTTTTTTTTCATAAAAATCCTTTGATATGACAGTTCTTATGGGACCAAAACGTCAAAGCCACTTTGACACTTGCCTTCCCCATACGTTCAAATTATTTTAAACAGTGTTTTTTTTTGTTCCTTTTAGTGGAGGGAGGGCATTATTTAACTCGAACTAATATTTCATTTCCAGACTGGATCTTTTTAAAATGGCCAATTTAAACTCTAGTCAATATTCTTGTAGTAATATCAGTTATAATGTTGATTTTTATATTGGGCGATATAGGGACTTTCCTATCGGGTCAGGCGAGGAATTACCTACGAACTATAAATAGGGGAAACACCAATACATAATATCTAACAAACGAGGGGAATAACCATTGAATATACTCAACTAAATTTTATGTCAAGCTATTCAGACATTTAAGTATTAATTTATTTTCATTTTATATCCAGTCATTCACCATGAAAAGTATTATTAAAACTTGTTTGAATACAATGTTTAAAACTTGTTTTAATCTTTGTTTTTAAACGTGTGATAAAAAACACGGTCTAAATGCAAACCGTTTTAAACGGATTTAGACCACTATGTATCTCTAAGTAGTCTGTGACCACTATATCCCAGCAGACGAATACTAAAAGATTGAAGAAAAAAAGAATGATCAAATGAAATGACAGAATAAAACCAGAAAACTCCTAATAAAATATAAATCCTGGTGTTATGTTAAAAACAGATTCCGTAACACTTTAATAATATTAATTTTTATGAGCTGATCTAACAAAAACAGAGATACATACTCATAAATTAAATTATAATCCTGGAACTTAAGAATTTTTTGCCTATCTCACTCATTTTCACCATTTTGACCAAGAAATAAAAACACAAAAAAAAAATTACATTAAGAAAAAGCTAAAGTCTCTTATCAATTCTTTTTTATATCTCTTACGGATTCAAATTCCTGTATATTAGTTATACTAAATGCAGAATGTTTGTTAAAAAATTATTATCAATTTTCATAATATAATGTCGTACAGACCAAATGTCACTTTATGCTAGTTTTTGTAAAAACGACTTAAATTTGCAGAAAAAACCGCGATAATTGACTTTATAACCTCAGTAAAAACGGTGAAAATTGCATGAATAACATCGTTTTGAGGGAGGATAGGCAGTTACATTATTTCGCTTTTTTGGGCAGTTTGCTTGAAACGTAACGTCTCATCCTGTCAGTAGTGTTTTGAAAGCCGAAGTGTGACCTTGCGCATTTGTGATGGAGAGGCACTACAGTAAGTAATGATTTTTTGTTTACATTATTACTTGCATAAAACTATTCTTTTCATTGCAACCAAAACGTCACTTCTGTTTACAAGTGACATTGTTAACTACACTTCTGTATATAATATAGTATGTGACATTATTTTTGTAATGATTAGTAACAAAAAGTCACTTTGGTAGCCTTCCCTCAGTTTATGACTTGTTTCTCAAAAACCCCTTCTTGAATTTATTTTTTAATATTCAAGATTGTCCGTGAAGAAACTATCGATTTAAGACTATAAGAATGGCCTTAATACTCTGAAACAGTACAAAGGTTATTAATGAAATACGTCAAAAAAAAAACTAAAAATGTTTCTCCTGTAAAGTTGGAAAACTTGCATAAGTGACCCTTCGTTTCTAAAGGTGCGATAATGCCTGAATCTGGTATCCCTAAATATGCCCTAAAGCTGCGAACATATTATCGGACGCGTCCGTCAGCCGCGGCTGAGGGACGCGGCTTAGCAGTGTGCACGGTAGTTCGGACGACAACCGGCCAGATTCTGTTCGGACGTCCGAACGCTCAAGGTCACGTCCGCGTCTTACGACCGACAGTTTGCACAGTGTAGTATTAAATGTACTGTCTAGATAATGAATAAGCCGCGTCTCTCAGCCGCGGCTGACGGACGCGTCCGATAATTTGTTCGCAGCTTAAACGTCCAACTTGTTTCGCAAAATGTTGTTGCTACCCTTGAAAAAACCGGTACGCGCTGAGAGATGGAGATAGGTATGCTGTGTCCCTTTTCTTCTTATGCGATTTGTTTTTTTTTTTTAGAGAAAGATAAAGAAGTATCAACCCTTCTATACTTTTTCTCTTTCTACGATTTTTTCAGTTGGAAGCAGTTTGAAGGGTTGCGGGAGAGGACTGAATTCATACACATAGAGTAGAGCAATAAACCTAGCAATAGCATTTTCTGCCCAAATTAAAAAAACATCAGCTTGCGATCTCGATGGAAAGATCGTGAGCTGATACTTTTTTACAATCATTATTTATAGAGTTTTATATTACGAAATGACACTCAAAACTTACAAACGCAGCAGGAGTGAGGCCTCCTCCTGGCTAAAATAAAAAAAGATTGACCCAACCATAGACTAAACCAAGGACTGTACTCAGGTCTACTTTTCTCTAGACTTCTAGTTAGATTATGGTCGATGGCCGACCACGGTGTTTGAAGTCAATGTTAGAGATTGTTGCACATTGCATTATTATTTTTTAATTCAGCCAATATTTTAATTATGTTTAAATAACAAACATAATGCAAATCTAATGAAATAACTAACTCTGCAGGCCCCCATACAGGTATGTACCAATTTTTGAACTGTTTTGGGAGCAGACGTGAGGCACGTAATAGGTTCCCCATGCCACTTTTTGTGTATTCACGCCTTTCAAAATCCCAGGCAATGCTATTCAACCCGCGATGCGTTTCTGCGCATCCCACTAGTTGTTATAGTTATAGGTCAAAATTGAATTGATCGCCATCAGACTGGAGTGTAATTTGCAAAGGCTAGTCAATTTCGCCATCAATTGTGAGAAATTTGTCCATACTTTTTTTTTTTGTTAGGACGGATGCAAGTGAATCCTGCGTTTTCTGTGATAAAAAAATGTTCTCACGGTCGTAGTCTTTGCTACGTCGGGTTTTTTTATGGGAAATTATATCCATGTGATATACTTCCTGTACAGATGCACGTATTAGCTCTGCCCAGGGGCCCGCGTTCGACGTTTCGATCGTATTTTGCGTTCGTGCATGGAGTCGACTCTTTGTAAATCCGTTGTCTGTATATAATTGTGAGATTTTGTTGCTGACATAATTGTTGAACATATGATTGTAATGGCCTTGATTATGACATTGCTTATAAAGTTGTTGAGCCAAAGAAACAATTCAACACAATGGCCTTGTGAACTTGTTCATGTTGTTCCTTGTTACTCCTTCATGTGTTATCAATGCAATGTGCCTTCAGTACATTGTGCAAATCAATAAATGTTTCACATCACCATGTAGGTGCAGTCCAGTAAGCCCAGTGTGCCCTGCCTACTGATTTATTGATTGACTTACAGTTAATTGTTTTATGCATTTACCATGTTTGAATTCTATGAAGGCTTTCGATTTGCCTTTCTGTTGTCCGTCTGAATCCTTTAGATCATTTTCAGTGACAGTTACTATACCAAGAGTACAGAGATTGCAATAGGTTGTTGTTCAACTCTAGTGTTGAAATGAACACTTGTCAATGACAGATTTTCAATAGATAAATTAAAATATTGGCGATGGTTTCTCTAATGCAGTATATTTTTAATAATATAATGAAATTGGACAGAGGTAATTTTATTTTCCTTTTTTATGTGTTGTGTTATTTAAGTTTTTATTTCAACATATTTTTATTTTGAAATTCTATCATCACAGCTTACTGAATTTATGAAGAAGAATATTGCTATAAAAAGGATAAGAAACAAATTAATATGTTTTGAAATAGTTTTGTTTTATATCTGTAAATCAGTCTTTTCTTAGCACCGTAATGTGTTATGGCATATTAAAACATAATAATTTACAGAACCATCTTTAAATTCCTAAATGGTATATTGTAGGTGGTAGTTCCATCGGAGACATTGTATTAAGATTATAAAAATATAACTTGGCGCTTTAAATTAGCACAGATAAAAGTTATGTTATAATTTCACTTTATAGGTTATATTTTTGTGGTGTGGTGTGGGATGGGATTTGGTTTGGTTGGAGTTTAACACAAATCACATAATTATCATATTTAACATAATTCTTGTTGACTTTTACCAAACAATAATATTTGTCATTTCAACAAATTTACAAAAAAAAAATGCATTTATTTAGTGTTTTTTTTTTAATTTTTATATTGTTGCCATGCACTTTTATTAAATTCATTGTTTTTATGCACAATTTTCATGGCAGTTGCCATCATTGCTCATTGTTGCCATGATATCAACACTGTTGTTTTGTAATCTTTCTATTTGTGTTTTTACTTCATTTTCCTTCAAGAGTGATTGAAGTAAGTATGCAAAATGGCGATAAACTTGTACCCACTTATTACTTTGTATATTAACTATCACAACTATAAACAAAATTTCTTTTTGGACTTCTGGGAACTATCCATAGCATGTTCCTGTTTGATTCCATTGTTTTGGTCGGGTTACTAGTTCTCCCAATTACAGTTTAAGCAGTCTTCAGAGAGATGAATGATACTATCTATGTTCAATAGTACTAAATTAACTCCCATGAAAAGATGTAATAAAAAATGATAAATGAAGTCAATAATCATCTGTTGTCTTTGATATAAAGTTGTATGTTTTTGTCACAATTACAGTGTTGTCAGTGATTAGCTTGAAGTTTTGCTTGGTCTTACTCAATTATTAATGGAGCATAATACTCATGTAATTTATATGTATATATTTTTATCCTAATCAAACCCTCACTTGATCAAACCTTAGATATTAAGTTATAACTAACCCTAGAATGTAATGTAACTAACAAAATAGTTTCATCATCACCTGTACTAACCCATACCTTTCAGTTTCAGCTAGTAAGACCATCTCATCATCATCATCCACAATTTCTGGGGTTTTTGTGGCTTTGGGACTTGTTAATTTTTTCTTTTCAGCTGTCTAGTGCTCATATTACGTTAGTGTGTTAATAACATCAGCATTGTCAGCAAGTACACTCATCTTTCATTTTACTCATCTTCATAGTAATTTGAAGAATGGTAGCTCATACTTGTGTGTGAAAAGTGATTGAAAGCCATTCTCAAAATGCAGCGAGCTGGCAACTTAGTTTGGGCCAAATGGGTTCATTTTGAGATTAATATGAATGCAAGGTAGTCATGCTACTAGTTCTGAGGTATATGCAAACTTTAGGACAATACTGACACATTGTATGTTTCACAGGAATCCTGCTCATGCACACCGAATAACTACAATTTATCGAAGAATTGTGAGTATAATTGTTTTAATACTATTGCTTGTTTCAAAATTACTTACCTAGTTTCCTGAATTCCTTATACATACAAATAAATATAATATATATAAATAAAATACAAAAGGATATGTGTGCACATATTAATAGGTATATGTAATTACAGCAAGACGAATCCAGCATGGAACCAGAATGTTCACGTAGTGGATGTGAGATTTACGATGGGGCAAAGAAAGGCCCTTTCGATAAGAAAAAAGAGATTAAGACTGAAAATGATAATGTGAAAGAAAAACCCGCGAGCCCACAGAACAATGGGAGGCAGCAGATCGACGATATTGAACGTCAAGATTTTGATGAAGAGAACAGAATCCTGAAGCACTGCTCAGGAATGATCGTCGATGGCAAAGGTCCTGCACACTACTCCGGGAATCTATCCAGTGCCAACTCAAGCCTGGCATCCAGCTCGGAGACAATATCAAATCTCTCCAACCTAATAACACATGATTACAACCTCCCCGGATGCAGCAAAGACGGGGATGACTCCAACACAACAATAAAGAATATGATAAACTCAAAAAAGTATGCAGTGCATGAGCAGAAGGAGGATTTTATGCAGAAGCTGTTGAATAGCAATACAGAAGAAAAGAAAGATTTTCCTAAGGGGAAGTTGTATAAAGGAGATAAGTTGGACTGCGATAATGATGAGGTTTGTGAGATGGATACCAGTGGTCCTTCAGGGAGGACGAGCTCCAATGCATCGAGTATAGGAAGCGCTAGTTCAGACAGCACCAAGGGGTTCTCTGTGCCATCCACTTCCAATGCGGACAAGTTGCTTGGTCTTGATGACAGCAGGAAGAATGAGCCGGGGAGTTCTAAAAAGAATGTGGTAAGTATTTTTTGATGAGCATAAAATAATATTGTTAACATTATTACTTAAAGAACAAAAAAATATTGTTGAATGCTATGCAATTTTATTTTATAAATAGGTATTATGTTTTTCTAAACTGGCATTAGAAGTGGCTATCAAATAATTCAAAAAAAATAAATTGTTTCAGAGCTTCACCTACTGTCCAGATATGTCAGATAGTTCTGATGAAGATATTGTAGAAGACACCTGGTGCACATGCCTATCTTCTCATGACGTGAGTTATTCAGTCATTAATATTGCAATAATGTTAATTGAGCCTGTGCATTTATTATATTTTTTTTAATTAATCTGGCATGGGCAACTCTATCATTAGACCTTAAATAGGGATATTTACCATATTTACTATTACTTATTAAAAAATCGGGCCAAGTCGGACTTGCGCACGAAGGGATCCGTAAAATAAAAACTAAAAAAAATAAACGTTTGTTGTATGAGAGCCCCTAAAATATTTATTACTTATATTAGGTTCTTTATTATTTATTTATAAGCACGGAAAGCTGTTGGTCCCGGCTGTCATTTGTAGATCTTTGACAGTCGTTACTGTTAGTCAGAAGCTCATAACTCTGACAAACAGTCTTACCATGGGGTATATTGTATTGCCCAGTTACTGGGTTGTGGTAATCGCTCCATGTAAAATACTGATATTCAGCTGCATCTGGTTTGACTGGAAGCCGACCCCAATATAGTTGGGAAAAGGCTAGGCAGATGATGATGTTCTTCAGTATTTGTTATAGGGGCAACAGAAATACATCAACTGTGAAAACTTCAACTGTCTAACTTTCACGGTTCATCATATGCAGTCTGGCGACAGAAAGACAGCTGAGTCTTACTAATAGGGTCCCGAGTTTTACCCTTTGGGTACGGAACCCAAAAAAAAAAACGAAATATGGACATCATTAATTTGTGGGTTAAAAATGATATTTATTTTGTAAATTAGTTTTGATATACTCTTTTACACATCAGTAAAACGAATAACAATATTTTTACAACTAGATGAGTCTGGTGATTTGTTCTGACTACCTACCTACCTTGGTAGGCAACGGCCGGTACAAAACTCTGAAATCACGTTCTCTTTTAAAGCCCAGACATTTTATATTGATCAAGTCATACGAAAACCATGCATGTGTTTGGACGGGCACAGAGTAGTATTGTAAAGCTTCGGTCACACATAGCGACTAATCGCTGCGAATACCTACTCGCCGCGAGCATTCGCTGTATGTGACAGGCTATTCGCTGAGTATAGTCGTCGCGGTTTAAATTGAGCATATTCAATTTTAGTCGAATGCGCTCGAAGCGACTAGTTGCTGTGTGTGACCGTAGCTTAAGTGATATAAGTGACGATGGTGGCACTATCGAGTGCAAAAATGAATAAAGAAGAGGGTAGACTGTTTTATCTGCTCATAAACACTCACCCGGCAATAGTTTCAGTTTATCCGTGATCATGGCGCTTGTAACAGTGCCGAAATGTCGGACACTCAAAACAATTAATAAATATGGTAAATATTCCGTTTTAAGTTTTAGTAACAATGATTTGGTGGTTTTATGTGAAGCAAAAGATCAAAGAAATTATAGGTGGTTTTTGTCAAGGATGTTGAGGCTTGAAAAGGTGTAATTAGTGAAAGAGTGAGAAGTATAAAAAAACAGATGAAGACATGCAATTCCTTATTGAACAGTAAGGATTCGACCGAAAGTTTTATTTAGAAGGGATCCCTTTTATTTTTAATATACCCTTCCCATTTAATTTATTATCTTGGGAAATAAAATCCCATGACGTGAATATTTGCTCTACAGTAGCTACATGTTATGAAGTTTGAATATCTCAAGGTAATTGTGAGCGTAGTCATCATGCGGGTGAAGAGTTGACGGCACAATAGCCTTCGTTCTTCGTTCCATTTAAATCACTTTGTTTTTTTTATTGAAATAGTAATAATGAACAAAATTTTTACTCTTGCTCTTCACAAAGTTTTTTTTTATAAGTTATTTTTCCTACTGTATAGCTTTAACTATAAATAATCAATGGAAAATTCCTGAAATAATTTTGGTTGTTCTCCCCTCGGCTCAGTTGCTACAAATTCTCCGTAAATACTCTTTTTATAAAGAGCCCAAAACATAAAAATAAACCTACCAGAGAAACCCTATATTTTATTTAGAAACTTTCTCTATTCAGTTCAGACTCTTTTTAATTATGTTTTTTTGCGTTATTTTTATGTTCACGTTGAACTTGTAGGTTGATTATTAAATGCTGAGCCCCTTTCTCGTCTTGTAAAATACGTTATACTTAGTTGTGAGCTTTTAAGTCTGACAACTTGTTGATTTTATGCTAGTGATGGATGTCGAGATCAATAGTCTGTGTGAAAAACTGTTATTCACTAGCTTCCAGTCATGTTGGAAGCCGACCCAAATAATTGAGGTATGATTTTGTCCTTACAATATTTTATCTTAGTTTATTCACTTCTTACCCAGATTAATTAAACAGTTGACATGTTTAATGTATGCAAAAAATGCGCGTTTCAGGAAGACTCCAGTGATGATCAAGAACCGGAACCAGAAAAGGAAAGAAATTGGGTAATTATAGGCTTTAAACTAAAACTACAATATTTCATAATAGCCCCCTTTACTAGTGTCAATGTCCGTCAATGATCAATTGTTATTTTTTTAACTATTTTAAGATTTTGTTACTGCAATGAATATTTCATGTTGTCCCCTATTAATATTAACTATTCTTATCGGGTCAACAAACGACTTGAATCTATTGGGATTATACTCAAAGCATTTTAACATATAGAAACAATTGTTTATTAAACGTATAGAATACGCATAACAATGCATTCGATACATCTAGAAGAATTTCTGAAACTCACGTCTTTGTATTTCTCACGATTTGCAACTCGACATTTTATTGATCACTCATCATAACAAGGAATCCTCAAACGTGTTTATCTGGCATTAAAAACAGGAAATGAGTAGACAAAATAATGAGTGACACCTAAACTTTAATGTCACGTAAGTTTGAGTTACATAATTATACATCACGCCTTATCTGAGGGGTGGTATCTTGTCAAAGTAAAGACTATCGTTGGTTATATTATAATGCATTTGCCAGACTCCAATATTTTTATATAGAACTTCTTTAATATTTTCTAACGCTGCTGCCTTTTTCGTGTCAACCTCATTATTACTGCATACAGACTAATTATGATACAGAGGCGCAGCCACCGCTGTATGAACCATTATCAATTATATGGGGCCCCCAAGTGTCAAGGAGCCCCGACAATTGGAATAAAAATTAAAACATAAAATATTGCTCTTAATGGAAAACATATCTCGGCCATAAAACTCCAATTGTCGAACTTTTAACATAGCTCAATTTTTAAAAAGGCTATTTATGTTGTTGTCATGAATGAGCTCTATTTTCTAGCTCCCTTCAAAATTCTCCTAAATATATCAGTGATAGCATTTATTAGTTACACGTCTTTCTGCAAAACTATACACTTAGAAGGGCCCCAAACAAGATTTGATACGGGGCCTCTTCTGGTCTAGCTACGCTACTGATATGATATTTCAATGTAACGGTATCATAGATCAATAATTATAATGTAATACTTTTGGACACCGCAACGTAAGTAATAGCTGTTAACATATTCAGAGAGTCGCTCTCGATCATGTATTATTCATCGCAAGCTAAATACATAAAAACATCAATAGTGTTGTCCTAATCTCTGTACTTCAGTTTTTTATAAGAACTGCTGTATCAGATTATTATAGAAACTGCAAGAGATTTTTATATGGAATTTTCACTCTTAAAATTCGTAAAACTTGATTCTTACATTATAATTGGTTTTGAAAACAGTAGCCGTTAACGTTTTTTTTAATTTCTGATGACCGCACAATACTGTTCCCATCTAAATTATTGTACTGTATTGACTGCAAAAAAAATCATTTCGTACATAGTATAACACAAGTGCCTACATATTGATGTAGGCACTTGTGTTATCATAATTATGTACGAAATGATTTTTTTTATCCAATTGTCAATATAAATCATATTCAAGAAAAGGCGTGCGGTCGTACTTGATACAAAAAGTGTAAGAAAAAATAAACAATGACCAACTAAAAGTGGAGGAGAGTTACACAAACTCTTCCTTATCTTATCGTGATTATAATTGCTATAAATATTGAGACTAGAGCAATGTGGGACTAACTAAAAGAATGAACTTCCTTGAACCAAAACAATTTTTATTAAGTGCTTTATTAAGTGTGAAGGCGAAAATCGAAACCCAATTTAGATCGTTTAGATTTCCGAGTCGCATTCAGTTTCAGTTATAAAATGTACCCTAATCTTTTTATAGAAAGAGTTACGGAAAGACGTTACGTTTGCCATCTTATGTATGTATAATTCTTCATTTAGAAATAAACCAAGCAGTTATAATTACAGGGTTGTTTGTCGATAACGTCAGTGCTTGCCCTGAAGCCTGCGAAGGCACATCGGGGAACGCGGGAAAAGAAATTGTCGCCTTTCTTACAATTGCATCATTGGCAACATTCGTTTTCTTTTTTCAAATTAAACTGTAAAATAGAATCTTGAAAATGATTTTGGTAATTGGTGACACCAATATTTTAAAAACAAGATGCACATTTTAAGTATTTAAAATCAGTCAGTGTTGGATACAATAGTTCACAAAACGTGGTTCCTCAATGGATTAGACAGAGTTATACGATGAAATCTTGATAATGATGATGATTACTTTGAAAAAAATTAACAGACTTACTTATTACAATTTAAAATCGTTACTCAAACTAGATTATTGAGGAGGTTATTTTGCATTGACAATCTGAAGTTTAGAAGTCCTTTTTGTCATTTAACGATATCAATATTCACAGAGGAAGCGTCGTCACGACCCGCCACCACAGCAGTCGAGCAAGAAGTTCTGCGGGGAAGGTTCATCGTCATCCTCAGGATTAGGATCGGAAGGGTGGCCATCTCCTACGCCCACCGGCACCCTGGCAAGCGCCGAGGCTGACCAAGGACCCCCCGAGATCAAGCCGTGGCTTGGCAGGTTGGTATCTTCTAACCTAATAAAAAGAGGTGCTGCATTAGCAGCACCTCTTCTAAGTGAGTAACCATCAGGTTACTCTACTTTTATCACATTTTTTTAATTGGGACAAGTACCGGGAGACGGCCATTTAGCGGACATCGTAAGAGTAGAAAACATTCTATACCTAGTCATATTTTATGTAATTCTTTTCCGCCAACAGCACAGCAGTTATAAATACGCAGTTTCGAAATCTGTTTCAGAATGACAAATCATGATATGTATGAATGACAAATGATGTTTCGATATCTGTTTCAAACAACTTGCACACAATAGCTTTTATATGAATTCCCAAGTTTGAAATTATTTTAAAATTCTGTAACAAAAAGGGGAAATAAATTATTTTCTATAGCTATGAAAAATAATTTCTTTCTTTCTTTTCAATTGTAAAGAAATAAAGTTTTATTAAGTCTTTCTGAGGTTTCCTAAGGAACAATGGGGTAGTTTATAAGATTTCACAGAAGGCATTGGAATAACATTTTGAAAACTCACACTTCGTCATAATGTTAATTTCTTCTATCAGCTATTTGACATTACTTTTTTTTTTTCTCGTGTTCGGGCTTATTTGTTTTTGGAACTGGGTTCCAAAATAAGTTTCAATTAAATGTAACTTTTGAACTTGAACGGAAAGAGGAAAAATTACAATTTGTCACAAAATTAAATAATGATACTATTTGTGGTCTTTCCGTGTAACAAACACACGTAATTAAATACGAATATCTGGTTGACCGAGCTTCACTCGGTTTTTAAAATGTCTATATCTTGGGAACCGAGCTTTTCTCGAACCTGGGACCTTAATAAATCGATTCCTTGAGCCGAAAAACCCTTAATCTGTAACTTTAATGAAAATCCTTGGAGCCGTTTCCGAGATCCTGATTATATATAAATATACAAGAATTGCTCGTTTAAAGATATTAGATATTCTAAAAAAAAGCTTTGTGTGTTGTCCAAGGCAAAGTTTGTATTTTAAGGTTAGAGTACTTTTTCTGAAATATCATACACAATAATTGACACTTATGGGAAATGAACTGTAATTTCAATTAAATAAGTATAATGCAATCTAAAAGTAAGTGCCGTCGTCATTATTGAATCATGCTCAATTGCACATGATGATTATACTTTGCGATGTACTCGTGTCAGACTGACGAGTTATCTGTGTAACCAGAGTAGTATTTCTATCGTTGACTTTGAGCACGTTTAAGAAATATAAAAAATAATGAACACACGAAAGGTACTTTGTATGCCAAGAAATACGATTAACAGTGTTTCCATGATCCATGAACATGATAATGAGCAATAATTTTTGAGAATAATTGTACACTTTTGTTAAATTGATTCTTTGTTTACACTCGTTTTATTCAGTTATATATTCCTATCAAATTCTTTTTATAAGTTTCTTATTTGGTATACTAAATCTTCTACTTTCCACAGGTTCAACAACTGGTCTAACGTGGAGAAGATCCAGGCTATAGACGAGCTGATCAACTGCTGCGACCCTAGCCAGGTGCGGCACATGATGAAAGCCATCGAGCCGCTGTTCCAACGTGACTTCATCTCGTTGCTGCCCAAAGAGCTCGCTCTAACTGTGCTGGGCTATCTGCAGCCTAAGGATTTGCTGAGAGCTGCCCAGACTTGTCGTTACTGGAAGTAAGTCGCTAATCTCCCGAGTATCAAGGAATGTGGAGGTTGGAACAAGCAAAGAGAGGCCTGCAGTGGGAGAGGTCAGGCTGTGGATGATGATGATGAACTTAAGCTATTATGACGGTGGAAGTTCCTCTACATATAGCCTGTTAGTTTGATGCCCATTCAATATGGAGTGAGCCTATTTATATAGCCATCAAACGGTCACAACTCCATGTTGAATTTAACTGCCATTTATTGTAAATTCCACTTGTTCCTGTCCAGTACAATTGGACGGACAGTGATACTTTTCTGCATTAATACTGTAAAATTTTGCACAAATTAACAAAAACAAAAAAAAAAGAAACTGTGTGACAATGCTGCAATATTTTTGTCATCCTGTCTCCAAACACTTTTAAAGTTCTTCCAAAACGGTTCCTTTTAAAACGCAATAAGCATGCAATAGTTTGCATTTGATGGCAATCTATTAAAAGAGAATTGACATGATTGGAACAGAATTACTGTTTGTGCGATCAATAAAAGCAATCAAGACCTGTGATCAATAGTTCAAAGTACTAGCACAGTACCCATTTAGAAATGTCACATTGTTTTATAGGGTACACTAACTTTTCCCCGCGTTTTCACCTGCTGATCGACTCATTTTAGTCATAGCATGATGTTATATAGCCTGTAGCCTTCCCTGATGAAAGGGCTATCGAACACAAAAAAAAAAACAATTTCGTCGAGTAGTTCCTGAGATAAGCGCGTTCGACCAAAAACAAAACAAATGGAATTGATTGTAAACCCATTCGCATGGTTATTTCGCGTTGATATATTGATAGATATCCAAACGAAACTACCAATGCGGATTGGAGAAGAATCTCTGTCGAGAAGAATCCCTTTTGGAATTAATTTCTTTGTTAATGTAGCTAGAGAAATCTAAATTAATAGAAAGTATTTAAAATTTAATTTAAACTACACAAAATTAAATACAGATTAATGTAATATAGATATACCTGGCACTGTAACTATTCTCTACATCACCACAGATTCCTCGCTGAAGACAACCTGCTGTGGAAGGAGCAATGCCGACGCATCGGGATAACCACGCTGAAGAAGATGCCTCGTTCACTCCCGCGCTGCGCCAGCCCTTGGAAGGCTGCCTACATGCGCCAGTACCTCATCGAGAACAACTGGCTGCACAAGCCAGTAGCCACGCCCATCATCATGCGAGGACACGACGACCACGTGATAACCTGCCTGCAGTTCTACGGCAACCGTATCCTCAGTGGAAGCGATGACACCACCCTCAAAGTGTGGTCTGCTGTCACGGGCAAGGTGAGCTTGTGTAAAGTATAACATTACATACTTTTCGTTATCAGTTCTCTGCACTGTTAATGAGGCACGTTATCGACTGTATTATCCGTCAATTGTGCCGATTGATGATATTTTTCTGAAGGTTATATCAATTGAAGTTTTATTGTCGGACTGAATTATCAATTGGCAGAATGAAACAACGTTTAGGTAATTTAATGACTTGGTTTTGTTTTATGCATTTTGATGTGAAAAAAGGAAAAGACTTGTATTATTATATAATTATTAGGGATCGGATATTCAGATCTACCTAAGTTTAACTGCTGACTAGTTTGCAGAGCGCTCCACTATGGAATAAGTTATAGTTGAGGGAGTTGGTAGGTTGTTTCAGAAATTACATCCTACACCTAAAATTGTTCGTTTTTAAATTTTGTATTTTTCTTCCCTTTTTTTAACCTATATTATGTTGTTGAACAGTGCCTGCGCACGCTGGTAGGTCACTCAGGCGGCGTGTGGTCCTCGCAGATGGTGAACGACCTGGTGATCAGCGGCTCCACGGACCGCACCCTGCGCGTGTGGAACGCCCGGACTGGCCAGTGCTTGAAGGTCCTCGCAGGACATACTTCCACCGTGCGCTGCATGCACTTGTATCAGGACAGGTATGCTTCAAATTATTTTACTGTTTCTGTTATAGCGAGTTTCCTCCTTGTCCCGGAAAACATGTTATACCATTGGTTGTGATTTGTAGATCTTTGATAGTCGTTACTTTTAGTCGAGCTTGAAAAGGCTTGACAACCAGTCTTACCAAGAGGTATTGCATTACCCAGTAACTATCGATATAGGGTGGGCATCCCTCCAGTATGTACAAAGCGTTTTGCCAATCCCTTTATTGTACGCTAAGCTAAGCTAAGGAGTGGAATTCCCTGTCGGCATCTGTATTTCCCGACAGCTATGACCTTGGGGTCTTCAAGTCAAGAGTGAATGGTTACTTCTAGGCAAGCGTGCTTCACCGTCGACCACATCTTCGCTTCCATCAGGCGAGATAGTGGTCATACGCGATCCTATCTTTAAATAATTAAAAAAAAAATCTAGATTTGAGAGATAATGGGATTCAGCTGCTTCAGGTTAGACTGTAAGCCAACCCCAATATAGTTGGTAAAGACAACTTTGACGCCGGCTCCACACGTTGGCCGTGTTTGCCGAACAGAAGGAGACGGCGCTATACCAGAAAGCCAGACGCAAATAATTCTATCTCGTTTCTTAGTATAGTGCCGTCTCCCTCTGTTCGGCAAACACGGCCAACGTGTGGAGCCGGCGTGATAATTTTTGACACGATAATATATGTGCCATCTTTAACCCTGTATTAATTGAGAAACAAATGTATCAAGTGCTGTATGGTTCATTGCGCACGTGAACTTAATCGTAATTGGTCATCTTAGTTTTTCAAAACAATTTTTACAGATAATTTCGAAGATGTTTACTAACAGTTTTTTCTTATGGTTTTATTCTTTTAAGCGCTGAAATAATCATGTAGCACTTAAAGCAACAAACATTATACCGGGTTTCTATGTAATGTTGTGGTTAATAAGCAGGCTAATCGCTCATATTTTTCATTTTTTATGTTATTTTTTCAGGATTTCATTTTTTTTTTATAATATATTACTTTTATGTCCATGCTTTGCATTTTTTAGTTTACCATTATCCGTTGGAAATGTTTATCTAACAATATTTAATTGGCTAAGCGAAAATTATTATAAAATAAGCGAATTTGTTCCCAAAATATTATGAACTAGCTTCCGCCCGCGGCTTCGCCCGCGTGGTGTTTTGATAAAAAGTAGCTTATGTTGTTTTTCAGATTTCAGACTATCCATATCCAATTTTGTAACAAACGGCTCAGCAAATTAGCCGTGAAACAAACATTTACACAGTTATAGTAAATTAATTTGAATATTAGGGATCATATTAATGGAACGGTATAGATTTGGGTATAGCATTTGGTTAAAAGAGAGTAGGTATGTTTAAAAAAAATATAAAATATCTGTTTACAGTAGGTTTATGGTACCTATGTATTCCATTAAGTGGCAGAAAGTACCCAAGAAAATTTATTGGTCCCTTATGTCCAAGAGACACTTCCAGGGGCCAGCATCACGTTGTGTACAAAAATATTTTAAAATGACCTAATTTAAAACATTTTTGTACACAACGTTTGCTGTTTTGTTATTATTTGTTAAAATGTAGAGATTGTTTGGACTCGACACTCGCGAGCAGGCCACGTACAGTTGGCCATGCGAAAAACAGTTTTTCTCTAAATGGACACCTGCTACTTTAAGTGTTTGCCCTTGCGCTTTGTTAATGGTCATTGCGAAGGCTGGTTTGAGGGGAAACTGGATTCTTTTAAACTGAAAAGGTAAATCTGTAGGGATCATGGGTAGGTATACGGGGAATTAAAACTTCTTCATCTTTAGCTATTCCTGTCATTATAACTGCTCTAATAATATTGCGTCCTAGCTGCGTAATTTGCAATCGGGTCCCGTTGCATAGTCTCGGCGCTTCGAGATTTCTCATTAACAAAACTGGAACCCCAACTTTCAGTCTCAGCTTATGAGACGGCACTCCTGACAGCTCTAAAGTCTCTGTAGGATAAGATGTCACCTGTTCACTGTCCATGACAATATCTACTGACAAATATTCGACAACATCGCCTTGCACATGTGACATCATTCGTTCATTGATCTGTCCCACGATTTCATTGGTCGGTGCCAATATTGCCATGATGTTCCTAGGTTCAGTGGTTAAAATTTTGTATACATAAAGTTTGGCTTCGTAGTTCCCGTTCCGAATCCGTTCCGTTCCGTTCGAATTTCGGGAATTCCGTTTGTAGAATTTCACCCCCACGGTGGTAAAAATTTCAAAATGCTAGAACAAACGATTTTAAATTTCAAAAACGCTAGAACAAATTGTTATTTATTTCTTATCAAGTTCTTAAATATAAAGTTTCATGGTTTTATCCCCAGAAATGACAAAATCCCATACAAACTTTCAACCCTTATTTCACCCCGTCACTGGTCGAAATTTCAAAAACGCTAGAACAAATGTTTAAATATATCTTATGAAGTGCTTAAATATAAAGTTTCATGGTTTTATCTTTTAAAATTAAGAAATCCCATACAAACTTTCAACCCTTATTTCACCCCCTCACTGGTCGAAATTTCAAAAACGCTAGAACAAATTGTTATTTATTTCTTATCATGTTCCTAAATATAAAGTTTCATGGTTTTATCCCCAGAAATGACAAAATCCCAAACAAACTTTCAACCCTTATTTCACCCCCTCACAGGTCGAAATTTCAAAAACGCTAGAACAAATGTTTAAATATATCATATCAAGTGCTTAAATATAAAGTTTCATGGTTTTATCTTTTAAAATTAAGAAATCCCATACAAACTTTCAACCCCTATTTCAACCTCTTCATCCCCTTTTTCGCATTAAAAGGTAGCCTATGTTCTTTCTCAGGGTCTAAAGATTGTCTGTGCCAAACTTCATCAAAATCGGTTGAGAGGTTTAAGCGGGAAAGCGTAACAGACAGACAGACAGACAGACAGACAGAGTTACTTTCGCATTTATAATATTAGTTTGGATAGTTACTTATCTGTAGTGGATCATGAAACATATTTTTTACATTATAAGTTGTGCTGATTGCTGACAGGAATGAGAAATATCCGTTATATAGATAATTTGGCGTATCCGCTTCCGTTTAGTTATAATCTCATAAACTTAAACACCATATACATACAAAAACAGCTGTGCGTAGCTTTAAGCTATTACTTATCTTTCATATAATTATCATATCATCAGCCTATAATGTTCCCACTGCTGGGATACAGGCCTCCTCTCTGTGAGAGGGCGTGGGCCATAATCCACCACGCCGGCCCAGTGCGGGTTGGTAGATGTCACATGTCTTCGAATTTTTGGTTCTAGGGCATGCCGGTTTCCGCACGATGTTTTCCTTCACCGTTTTGAGAGCAGTGGTGATGAAATAAATTACACAAAATAATGCGCTTGGCGGGGTTTGAACCCACGACCTACAATTCGTAAGTCGGGTACATTCGGTACATTTTAAAAGATCAAAATCTTTTAAAATGTAAATCAAATTTTGGTTTAATTCATTAAATCACTATGAGTTAAATAGCTATTCTCAAAGGTATAAAGTTTTAGTGTACAATAAATTCTAATTGAGTTATTGTATACCAGAAGAAATTCAATATTTCATGTTCAAGTTGGCTCAAAAATCTATTTACTATCGCTTTTATGCTGGAAACTAAGAGATACAACAAAACTATGGTATAAATAATTAATATTAATGTTTTGTCTTTTAAAACCTACAAAATAAAGTTACTTTTTATACTACTTTAATAATAAAAAGTATAGTATAGTAGCTAAATAATAAAAAAACGTGGGAAAAATGAACTTTTATATATATTTTCATAATTATTATAAGTTTTCTTTTCTCATTCGATATTTAAAAATGAGATTTTTTATATTATTAAATAAAAATACAGCTTGCGACACAATAATGTAATCGTGGAACAGTAAGCAAATGACCTTATCTTGGAACATCGCGAGAGTTGTCGTAATGTCGTTAATTGTCTTTCATTACAATAATAAAGATAATTATTATTATGTTTATCAAAATATCGCGCCAGCACGCTTTTATCTATCTCTCAGCTGCGAACAATAACATTGAAGCGAAATTGATTCACAACTAATAATATTTATGAAACATTTTATATTATATCTAGCATTGCAATGTCATTCATTCTTTTTCTTTGCTTAAATCATAATCACTCTCAGAATTGTGAAATTTTTTAATACATGTGAAGGTTACTAACCCGCTCTCGGCTCACAATCACGTACAGTCACGAGCAATAGTATGTATACACTAAGCAGTATTCAAAATCGATGTTCTGCTACCATGTTGATTAAACTTTTGCCTTTTTCATTAGACTTCTATTTTGGAAGCCATACTATTACGAAATAGGTCTTATTTCAAAGTGGAAACCAGTATTTTACGAGTAAATTGCGTTTGAATTTTGTTAATATGTTATTGCTCGTGACTGTACAATCCACAAAGTGGAATTATGACCCACCATAAGCTTATTTTCCTACAGACATTGAAATACAATTATGTTCACATTCGTGTAAACATACAATTACATATCTATGGTAACGACTTTGATCTTTGTCAATTTGACGGATTCAAATGTTTTATTGTCAAAATGGATCATGATTCCACTTTGTTGATTGTACATAATTTTGAAAATTTCCTCATTAATCCTTCGTGGGTTGGCTTCCTAGCCAGTGTTCTAATATTGTAAACATTTTAGATTTATTATTATGTATCTGAACTTATACAAACAGTCAAACTTATAATATTTACCAACAAAATAAACATGTATTGCTGAAGCGCTATATTTTTAGTAAATAATAAACATATGGGATCAATGTTAAATAAAATTAATAATAAAATATTAAATTAAGAGCTGTGTGAAAATAATGAGGTGTAAATGAGCCATCACAAAACTTCATCTGCTCGATCTTAAAAACTAAATTATTAGTGGGATTGTTATGGTAGTTCTTAATTCACAGTCCACGCCATCAGGACTAATCAGGAGTTATGGGGCTATTTAAATTATGACATTGAAAGAACAAGGTTCAAAAATGTATGGACACCGTCCCCACCCTTGTAGCACCTTAAAACCTATGTTAATTGAAGGATCATAACCGTCTTATCATTTTATTGTTCTACGGCGTAACTGAAATGTGCATCCGAAAAAAGTTATTTCGACATGAAGGAATCGGATTCAGTCACAATACTATGTTCCCGATCACGATGGTTTTCTCTTTAATTATTACCGTGGAATGATTTTGTTCGTTCGTGGCTGATTGAGAAGCTCGCGGCTAAATAATTACAGCCGTACAGGCCGATCATTCGGGTTAAGCCGCGCTTACTGAGGTCGGTCTGTGGATGGGTAACAATCTGTCATTTTAGTTTCCTCCGTGCCTCGGAAAGCACGTAAAGCCGTTGGTTCCGGCCATCATTGTAAATCTGACCACCAGTCTTACCATGGGGTATCGTATTACCCAGTTACTGGGTTGTGGAGGTCCGATAGGCAGTCGCTCTATATAAAATACTGAGATTCAGCTGCATCTGAATCAACTGGAAGCCGACCCCAATATAGTTGGGAAAAGGCTAGGAAGGTGGTGGATGATTTTGTTCGGAGTTTTCAAACAACTCTTTGGAACTAAATGGTGATTTCCGCACGGAAACAACTCACGGAGTAGAAAAAAGTTCAATGAAGAATTCTAATAAATATCGTTATTGTGAAGTAATCATTGACCGTTTTTTAGGAGTATTAGAATAAAAATATATTTTTAAATACAAATTAAATCGTTACTTTTTATCGCAACAAATTACATTATTCGGTGTTTTCAGTGTCTATTGCAATATTGTCCCAGGCACTGGCTAGCCCAACGAAATTCTCTTAATGCCTTCCAACCCTGCAGTACCAAACGAAACTGACGACATGCGCGCAGCCACCAATTGTCGAAAACCGGTTCCTCAAGAAAGTCAGATCTTCTTGAGGAACCGGTTCATTGAATTTTGCTGCAAAACCCTAATCGCATCGGCTGCCCGATACGACCCATCGCGTATTGGTACAAGTCGCTGGCCCAGGCATACCCTCATCACTCCGGGCACGCCGTGATCGCGGCGGTAAGACCCTTTTTGAGGAATGGCTGGAGAGGCGCCACGGGCGGTGGCCTCACCTTCCGCTTGACGCGGGTCTTCACCGGATACATAAGTTTCGAGAGGTTCCTGTGTCTGATAAGGAAGGAACAATTGACTGGGTGTCATCACTACGAGGTTCGCTCGGAGGATACGGTGCAGGTTTACCCTTGGGCAGAGCATCACCGTGTCCTCACGACGGCGATAGGCGTGCTAGCGAAGAAGGAGGCAGGCGCCGTGAGGGACAGGACAGCTCGATCCCACAACCGAAAAATGTATTTGTTGTGATAAAAAGTAACGATTTTGTTTGTATTTAAAAAGATATTTTTATTTGAATACTCCTAAAAACGGTTAATGGTTACTTCACAATAACGATATTCATTAGAATTCTTCACTGAACTTTTTTCTGCTCTGTGAGTTGTTTCCGTGCGGAAGTCACCATTTAGTTCCAAAGAGTTGTTTGAAAACTCCGAACAAAATCATCCACCACCTTCCTAGCCTTTTCCTAACTATATTGGGGTCGGCTTCCAGTTGCAGCTGAAATATCAGTATTTTACATAGAGCGACTGCCTATCGGACCTCCACAACCCGCAGTGACTGGGTAATACGATACCCAATGGTAAGACTGGTGGTCAGATTTTAGAGCTTCTGACTGTAAAGACTGTCAAAGATCTACAATGATGGCCGGAACCAACGGCTTTACGTGCTTTCCGAGGCACGGAGGAAACTACAATGACAGATTGTTACCCATCCACAGACCGACCCCAGTAAGCGCGGCTTAACCCGAATGATCGGCCTGTACGGCTGTAATTATTTAGCCGCGGGCTTCTCAATTAGCCACGAACGAACAAAATCATTCCACGGTAATAATCAAAGAGAAAACCATCGTGATCGGGAACATAGTATTGTGCAGTGGCGGATTAAACGTTGAGAGCGCTATAGGCAAGCATCTCATCGGCGCCCCTATATAAAAAATAACTCTTAGATACGTTTGACCAAAACCGATGTATCTTTTTTTTTAGCGTGGTAAAATCATCAAATGGGAATGGGAGGACTCTCCCACCCCAGGCAGGGCGGGAGGGACTGTCAGACTTGTACTGACTAAAATCCACGGTGTTCTTCAATAGCCCTTTATGTTCCGGGGTCACGGTAAAGGAATAACCTAAGTTCCGCGAACCCGGCAGGCCTCGGCCCTCCGAGAGGCGGCCCCGTCATTTGCTGACGCTCTATGAGGCGCGCGTGGAACACGACCCGGGCATGGTCCATGTTCGGACAGCGAGTTGCCCTTTACTCGCTGTCCGCATGCCCGCGCCTACGGCGGAGATCGTCTGCCGACGTCCGACGCCGTGGGCGTCTACCACTGCGGTTGGGGTGGAGGGAGGACAATGTCCTCTCCCTCTCGCGGCCCGCCTCCTCCTTCGCGAACATTACTGCTTCGCAGAAGGAAGCGACCGCTTCCCACTCCGTCTCGCCCCGCAGCATGGCCTCGACCAATGCCGGGCGCGAGAGGTCTCCGCCTATCGCCTCCGTGAGGACACGGCGGTGCTCTGCCCAAGCGGGGCAGTCCTGCACCGTATGCTCCACCGTGTCCTCCGGGCGATCTTCGCAGTGTGACACCCGGGCGTCTCTTCCCTCCTTATCCGACACAGGTACCTCCCGAAACTTCCGTGTCCGGTAAGGACCTGCGTCATCCGATAGGTCAGGACGCCGTGATGTCTCTCCAGCCACTCCTCAAAGAGGGGTCTTACCGCCGCGATTGCGGCGTGCCCGAACCTCGGTTGCGACAGTCGCTGTCTCCATACTGCCCTGAGATCGCGCCGGACCTCTTCCCGCCGCGCCTCGACTTGTCGGGGCAGCGGGAATTCTCCCCGGCGCTGCGCCTCTACGCGCCACTCATCGCGCTGGAGGGCAGTAGCCTCCAGATCCCAGGGCAGCAATCCGGCTAGGAGGTAAACCGATGTCCCTTAGGAAAAACGCGGTGAGATGGGGGCCAAGAAAAAAAAAAGAGCATCAGTTTACATGAGATCGATATCTGTGATCGCTTTGCTCCCGCCCACGCGCCGCACTCTCGTCCCCGCAATTTTAGAAGCAGGAACGTCCGAATCCGTCCGATATCACTCGCAAGTCGCCGTGTGCTCGCAGTCGACGCGACGAACATTGCAGTCGTATCTTTCCAACAGAGATCATTTACCATCGACAAAGTTGTTTGTAGGCGTATGTTTTAGTCAGTCCCATCTTATAATTTATCTTTTGTTATAAATTGAAGCTAATTGAGATTGTATTGTTTAATGTAAAAATAATAGTTTTATTGGCTTACATATTGACACAATTAATTTTATGCTATATTGTATATTTTTTCTTTATTTTACAATTCCGCCCGCGCGCCCCTTTGAACCTTCGCGCCCCTAGGCAAATGCCTAGTTTGCCTTAAGGATAATCCGCCTCTGGTATTGTGACTGAATCCGGTTCCTTCATGTTGATATAACTTTTTTCGGACGCACATTTCAGTTTCGCCGTAGAACAATAAAATGATAAGACGGTTATGACCCTTCGATCAACATAGGTTTTAAGGTGCTACAAGGGTGGGGACGTTTTGGGCATTGTTCTTTGAAATGAATACTTAGGGATAAAACATCGGTCAGCTTTGTATGACTTCTTTCAAACCAATTATTTTGAAGCGATCAATGTCGAATATTCAACGTCATAAAAATGGAGTCCATTTACGACTCGCACTACACATGCCGCGTTCCACAGGAAATTGAATACCCCTTATCTTTTCAGGGTGATATCCGGTTCTCGCGACGCTACCTTACGAGTGTGGTCCATCCCCGAGGGTCGTTGCCTCCGTGTCCTCATGGGCCATCTGGCAGCGGTGCGCTGCGTGCAATACGATGGGAAGCTGGTGGTATCCGGGGCATATGACTACTTCGTAAAGGTGTGGAACCCCGAGACCGGGGACTGCCTGCACACGCTCGCTGGACATACCAACCGGGTGTATAGCCTCCAGGTAATAATTTTAAATCTTAGTAAATTACTGCGCACTCTTCGCGCTCTATCTTAAAAACGGTTTATCGTATGAAAAAAAAGTTCAGACAAAAGTTGTAGAAAATTTAATAATCTACAACTTTCATCATAGGTGCAAATCTCATTTAAGCAACAGAAAGCGAGATATTCGCGAAAAAACAATTTTTATGACCTTTAACCTTCACTAACGCGACGCGGACACGATAGCAATTGTGACTTTTGAGACAGCATTTAGAATGACAAAACTTGTATACATCTTTCATTCCGAGGTGAAACCCTAATAATATGAATGGGCTATATAGTACCGATTCTCAGCCATTCTTTTAACTTTTAAATAAGTGATAAAAACAAGGAAATAATCAAGAGTTAATTATTATGTACTTCGATTCTAACAATCCCTTTTTAACGTTTCAGTTTGATGGCGTTCACGTAGTAAGTGGTTCTTTGGATACATCTATCCGCGTGTGGGACGTGGAATCTGGTCAGTTGAAGCACACGCTCACCGGGCACCAGTCACTCACCTCCGGTATGGAGCTCCATTCCAACATCCTGGTGTCGGGCAATGCTGATTCCACTGTCAAGGTCTGGGATATCACTACAGGCCACTGCCTTCACACACTGTCTGGTGAGTCCCGTACTTTCAAACTTTTTTTACAGTGCAAATGATTTTGGCATCTTTGGTAGCATCCATCAGTATCTGTAACATGCAGATATGTAGTTACTCGTATTGTTTCTAGAACAAAAACACAATTGGATATTATATTCTCCAGTGCACAATTATTGTTTATGAGTTTGCACACATGCAAGGGTTCATTACTTTGGACAATCTGTAACTGCAGTCTATTAAAATACTGAAACCCAAGGTGACTTTTAATTATAAATTCTGCTTCCCTTGTGTACAATATAAAATTTAAGATTTATTATACATCACACATGGAACTTGCAAAGGGAAGGGCAGAGGTATACCAATGGTCATAAAGAGCTACAGACTCGCTATTACAAGGCAGCTTCACCAAGATATGTATGGCCTATCAACAGGACACGAATAAATATAATTCATGTTATGTTCACTTTAATAAAAACTATTTTCGCCTGCAGGACCGAACAAGCACCAGTCAGCTGTGACCTGCCTGCAGTCAAGCAACCGGTTCGTCATCACTTCTTCAGACGACGGCACTGTCAAGCTTTGGGACGTCCACACGGGCGAGTTCATACGGAACCTCGTGGAGCTGGGGTCAGGTGGGTCGGGCGGCGTCGTGTGGCGCATCCGGGCCTCCGCCACCAAACTGATCTGCGCCGTTGGATCCCGCAACGGCACCGAGGAGACCAAACTCCTAGTGCTCGACTTTGACGTTCCCGGTGCTTGCCGCCGATGCGATGAATAGCAGCGACTGAACCGACGCCTCTTGCGTCGTTACGCAAACCTCTATGCGCCCTGGCACTGTTAATGTGCCTACATTGTGTCTGTGTCGGTCCTCATTGCTGCTAGCATCCTTACATGTATACAGATTTTAGTGGCCACTTAAAAATTAATGTTTAAGTAGAGCCCGGTTATGCTATGCTATCAAAGTGCTGTGCCATAGGGGTGTCGGTACAAAGAAGTAAACGTCAGGTGTTTCGTGGTATGCCACTTAACTTTTATGGTGTTGTAGCAGACAAAGTTTTGTTTATTTACATTTAAAGTTTAATTTTATGTCTTAGATATAAAACAGAAACTTAGGCAATCTGCCTTGAAGACATAGATTTAATTCCCGATAAATATTTTCATAATCAATGACAGTAAATACCAAGTTAATACATACCCCGATTAAAAAGCTGTATTTTAATCAGGTGTTTCAGCTATTCAACGCACCCATAGCAAGCGATAGCATTTCCGTTTATAAAAGGATTAAAATGTTCAGTTTTTTTATCAGGGCAAATTTATTAGGTATATGTCAATAAGGGTTGATTTTTCAATAGTCAGATAACTTTTATCTCAGGAATAAAAATAGCGGTTTGACAGCTTATCTATAGAAAATATTATTAACTATAGATAAGCTATCAAACCGCCATTTTTACTCCCCGTGAATAATTCACAAGTAATTCGACAACGTAGTTGTATATTTTAAAAAATGTAGCACCACTAACTTATCGGTACGGTACCCTTCATTTGACATGACACGACGCCGACGTAAGTCACTTGCCATTAAAACGTCTTTGAGTGTCAATTAAAGGAGTAGAAATCACTAAATAAGGAGCACTCACGCACCTTCGAATCTCATACCGAAGACCAGTATTAGGAGATCTCATTACTTAGTGGTGCATGTCATAATTATTGCGTAATGAAGATGTAAATGTGACTTTGTCGAATGGCCGACCAGCGCTTTGTGAAGCTAGAGGTGAGGTTCAGTCGGTTGCGGGCCCCGCGTGCTCGAATGTCTGCGTCGATAAGTTTGCACGAGGTGTCGCCAGTGTGAATGTGTACCGTCGTAGTGGCAAGGGGATCAGTTGTACCCACCGGACTGTCATAATGTGAAACGTGCAAATGGACAGAATTTTACTTACTATAGTCTTGCGTAACTCAAGTATCCATGATGTACTCAATAATAATCAATTCAATACCATTACTATAGTTCTAGTTGTTAAAATGTTCAGTAGATAAAAATGGTGGCTAAACAACCATGTCGCATTGCCAAATTCCTTTATTTTTTACTCTGTGTTCCAAAGAGATGAAAATCGGAATTAGATGTTAAGTTTATTTTTTTTTATTTTTAAGAGGCTTCCCCGTGATGGTTTTGTTTTTAAACTCGGCACAGTAATTTAATAGTAGTTCAGTTGAGTATAATTAATACATAATAATGACTGTATTATGAATTTATGTGCTTAATTTTTTCTGTATTGATAATTATTATTGAATTCATTATTATTTCCGATACTTAGTATTGATTTATTTCATTATTTTGAACTTTTTGTTTATTTTTATACTTCTTTGACATAAGGCAGTACTTAAGACCGTCTGCCTTGAAGACAGATTATAAATATATATATATACATACATATATATAATTGTTTATTGTTGTACCGTCCTCAGTTATTTTATTTTCATCATATTTTATTACAATGAATACTGTGTCGTCCCCAAATATCTCAATTTAATGGCCAGCAGTTTTATCGCTTAACTTCTTTAATAGTCACTTAAGATAAATGTATGTCTAATATTATAAACATTAATAAACATTTCAGACTTGTAATGATACCGAATTAAGATTTAAACAATTTAAATAATCATAATTCTCGATGGTGTTAGTATGCGCGTACGCAATTGAACTTTGCGATTTTAACGTAACGTGATGCAGCGGGTGGCTATAATACACTCGCTGTGTATGTATTTATTTGTTGTATATATATACAAATAATAATGTGGTCATTGGAGGTCGCGTTTAAGTAGCCGCTACTCTTCATAAATGGCTGTAATATTAAATAATTAAACGAAGACTGAAGCATAGTTATAGTGTAATATTTAAAGTATTAAATTGTAGTTACTCCTGTACTACCGACCATCACACTCAGCTGTATGTCTTTGTTGTCTACACTTTCCACACTTGTAAAACATTCGGTTTCTTTTTTTGTTATTAGTTATTATGAACACGCGGGAAACCGTTGCGACAGTAATGAAATAAAAACTTAGTTACGGCTTATTGTAGTTCTCTTTAGTTGTACTTGTAATTATTACTTATGTATCATGTAAAAAAAACAAAATGTTTCCATAGCCGGGGTTAGAAATGAATTTATTTTGTGTTAACCCTTCACGCTTTGTACATCGTACACTTGCGTAGACTTTCATAACATAGTATGTAACCCAGATGTTTGAGATGTTGCGTGTTGCTAGTGATGCGAATCCTACAGTAATACAAACGCTACGCGAAGCTAGTGATGTGACTCATTCAATGCAGCATACGCTTGTTCATTTCCCACACATTGCTCAAGTTAATCATAGTTTATATTTCTAACCCCGATGTAATTACGGCATTTTTTTCGAATCTATTTATTTAATAATTTACTTCATTTCACGACAGATTTCTGTCAAAAAAAAAAACGGGCGAGTGTACGCCGTGTATAATCTATTGGGTATTTCTGAAAAATTTGGATGATGAGAATAAAATTGGGCAGTTTTGATCACATAAACTGAATTTGTTTTTATTTAGTAGCTTGCGCACATGGCTGACGATTCGCAAAGGCAATTGTATACTTAGCTTTATTTTGTATTTTAAGGCCTGAAATCATTGTGCCTGAACGGACTGTGTTTATGGCATGATCCTTTATGGTATGTTATAGTCCTAGTATAGGACAAGTGCAGATCGAAATTATGTAATTATTATGTAGTATTGCGAGTCGTGTAGGCATGTGGCGGCTGCGTCGCCCGTTCGAACAAACTGACAGCTCAACTGTATGTACAGATGGTGGTACTAGACGGCGATGCATGGTTGTTATTATTTTCATTTTATTTCTTCAATTCCTTTTGCTTTTAATGTATAATTATTGATTAATAAATCCAATTGTTTTCAAGTTTTATTTTGTTTATTTTGCGTGGTTTTGGTGAGTTATATTATCAGTTTTTATTTGGCATTAGTTTCTTTAATTTATTTTGCTTATTTGTGGATATACAGTCACGAGCAATAACATGTAAACACTTAACAAAATTCAAACGCAATTTACTCGTTAAATACTGGTTTCCACTTTGAAATAAGACCTATTTCGTAATAGTATGGCTTCCAAAATAGAAGTCTAATGAAAACGCAAAAGTTTAATCAATATGGTAGCAGGACATCGCTTTTGAATACTGCTTAGTGTATACATACTATTGCTCGTGACTGTACTACAACATCATGACAACTTTTGATAATACTGGCGACTGTGACCCTGCTGGGATAGGCAGAAGTGTACCTAAGGGATTATCGAGTTGTGTTACGTTAAAAACTAGGGAGTGCCTCCGCTGCCGGCGCTTGTAAAAACCGTTTAATTATAATCTATCTCGCGAGATTGTAAATTGTAAACTAGGCGGGGCTCCTACTTCAGGGTGGTTTAAAAAAAAAAACAACCACGAAAAGGGGTCTTTCAGACACCGCCATCCTCCTCTAACCACATAGTACTCTAACCTTAATTGTCCGAGTTGGGGTGCCAGCAAGTCCCGAGTTCGCAAGAACTAGTTGAGCTTAGGCGAAATTGCCCAGCGTTTTGCGCATTGTCACTGGTTCCTATTTTGAGTGCCGGCGGCGGCAGCCGTTCTTTTAAAACTCGGCTGCCGGCAGTAAACTTACCGCCGGTTCCCATAGTGAAATTTTTGGTAGCCGGCGCCGGCAGCGGAGGCACTCTCTAAAAACTAATGATGACTACAATAACTACAGCGAGCGATACGATCTCGGGATTTTGAGCACCCCGGCTTGGGCAGGTAAGGTTAGGTTCCACCCACTTCTTTATAATTTTTTAAACCAGTCCTTAAGGTGATTGCTTCGATGTAGCCCGCGAAATTCAAACTTTTTACGAATTTTTTGATAATTTTTATATTTATAATTATACTTGTTATTACCGCAACACATACATTTATAAAGCTACAACATGTCACTGGCCTGCAAATTGCAAAAAACGTAAAAAAAATTGAATTTCGCGGGCTGGTTGGAGCATCCCCCTTAATAAAATCCATGTCAAACCTCACTGTCGGAGATAACGTGGTCACAACGTATTATCTAAATACAACAAACACATAAACTCACACCCACCCATTTCCCATGACAGGCAGAAACTGCAGAACCTTGCCAACTGCTACTACGAACCTTAAAAATTCGTTCCAGCAGTAAGCAGTGAGAACGTTATAGGAATTCTGGCTTAATTTCAAAAGCGGTATGTATCCGGAACTAATTAAGGCCGAGACTCCACGAAAGCTGTGCAAGTCGAGACGTGTTTTGAACAACCAATAGAATTGCGTTGCGGAGTGGAGCTGTGTCAATAACGCAATTCTATTGGTTGTTCAAAACACGTCTCGACTCCGCACAGCTCGACACAGCTTTGGTGGAGTCTCGGCCTAAATATATTACGGCGAATGCCTAAGATGGAGACAGCACTGATCTGGGAGTATAAAAAGGTCGTGTTTGCAGATTAATAATATGAATTGATATAGAGTCAAATGCCTTTTTATAGTCTACAAATGCTATATACAAGGGTGTCCGTTTCGACCGCGCGGCCATGACGTTTTTTTTAAATAAAAACCATCCCAAGTTTTTGTAAAAAAATGTAAAAGTCGATTCCCAAAAACCATAAATTTGTCAAAGCAATGGTTAAAAAGTTACAAGGGTTTGAACGTGGCCGCGCCATCGAAACTTTCCGAACCGCGCGGCCATGGAGATCTTTAAAACTAAGAGTCGCAGAGACCTGAAATTTTGGGAAATAGTAGATTGAATTTGTAAACCAAATGTAATAAAAAACTTTTTTAAAAAAAAATTTAACCGACTTCAAAAACAACCACAAAAAAGGGTAAAATAACCTACAAAATAACTTTTCTTTCGGAAGTCGGTGGCTTTATTTTTTATTTCGTTGTCTTTTTGCCACCGACTTCCGAAAGAAAAGTTATTTTGTAGGTTATTTTACCCTTTTTTGTGGTTGTTTTTGAAGTCGGTTAAATTTTTTTTTAAAAAAGTTTTTTATTTTAATCTTTTTAGTTTAAATATTCAACCCAAATTCTTGTCAAATACATCATTTCCTTACAAGTGCACTAGAATTTGTAATCCGTGGCACCGGTATTAACATCGCTCATGTACACTTGCTAATAAAATTCCCTAACTCAAAAACTGCTGAACAGATATTGATGAAACTTGCAGTATTCCCTAAGGTGAACGATCCCTAGTACAACAAAAAAATAATTTTGAAAATCGGTCTACAATTGGCGGAGTAATCGCGTAACAAACACGCAAAAAGTAATGTCATCCAAGTAGCGGAAATCAATAAAAATGCTCACAAAATAAAAAGTACTGAACCGAATTGGATGAAATTTTTATGGGACCACACTGCAAGTATACTGCATCGAACAAAAAAATAATGACATTAATCGGACTAGAAACCTCGGAGTAATCGATGTACATACATAAAAAAAAAAAAAAAAAAAACATACCGACCGAATTGAGAACCTCCTCCTTTTTTTGAAGTCGGTTAAAAATATAGAAAAAAATCCTGTGTTTGTATTTTAGGAGTTGTAAGGATAAAACCTCATGGCCGCGCCATTGAAACGGTGTCAAAAACGTTATAGCCGATATCTCACTGAAAAAGAATCTCAGACGTCTGAAATTTTTTGTAAAACACAGATTTGAATTTGTCGAAACTAGTAAAAATACAACAAAAAATCCTAGGTTTATATTTCAGGAGCTGTAAGACTAAAACGCCATGGCCGCGCCATCGAAACGTTGAAAATTTCGTTTTTCGCCAATATCTCGCTGAAAAAGCATCGCAGAGGTCTGAAGTTTTTTGTAAAACACAGATTTGAATTTGTCAAAACTAGTAAAAATACAACAAAAAATCCTAGGTTTATATTTGAGGAGCTGTTGAAGAAAATCTTCAATGCGTCTTGAATATGTCGATTAGGGTGACCACGGATTATTATTTACAGAGAAATTTCCACCTTTTTTATAAGAAATGATATCCCAAGGATTCGTCGAACAATGAGGAGCAATAATATGGCTATATCTTTAAAAATCACATAATTTAGAGATTGTTCTATGTTGAGTGCTCCATTTAAAGACGCCCCGTCTTTAAATGGAGCTTATTCTCACTATAGTTTTTGAAATTCTCCTGTTGTTTAATATCTTAATAGCAGGGACCGAAAACCTGTATAAATTACGGTACCGGTATTGAAGAATTTTGGTTATTTTTCAGACTTAGGTAACCGCTATCTGGGTAACCAGACCGAAGAAAAACGTAACCTCTATTCAGGTTACCGTTTTAATACCGGTTAACTAAAGATAACGACTCTTTGTCACACACACATGCGATGCGCGCCCTGTGACTATTGCCGACGGCACGTGTGAAGTGTACAAGATAGGGGTAATTTTTATTTCGGTAACCGGTATTTATACTGGTTATGTATTCACTTTTAATAATAAAGGTAATCTTTAAAATTACCTGTAAAAGAAAAAATGGTTGTTACCGAAAAAATACCCGTATTGATCATACCGGTTTCGGTCCCTGCTTAATAGTCATCGATTAAACCATATGTTAAATTATGTATCGTCTTACACCGACCTGAAACCGACCTGATTTTTTTATTTAATAATTACTTTTTTTTAAAACATATCTATATGTACCAACAATCGAACAATCTCTAATTTATGTGATTTTTAAAGATATAGCCATATTATTGCTCCTCATTGTTCGACGAATCCTTGGGATATCATTTTTTATAAAAAAGGTGGAAATTTCTCTGTAAATAATAATCCGTGGTCACCCTAATCGACATATTCAAGACGCATTGAAGATTTTCTTCAACAGCTCCTCAAATATAAACCTAGGATTTTTTGTTGTATTTTTACTAGTTTTGACAAATTCAAATCTGTGTTTTACAAAAAACTTCAGACCTCTGCGATGCTTTTTCAGCGAGATATTGGCGAAAAACGAAATTTTCAACGTTTCGATGGCGCGGCCATGGCGTTTTAGTCTTACAGCTCCTGAAATATAAACCTAGGATTTTTTGTTGTATTTTTACTAGTTTCGACAAATTCAAATCTGTGTTTTACAAAAAATTTCAGACGTCTGAGATTCTTTTTCAGTGAGATATCGGCTATAACGTTTTTGACACCGTTTCAATGGCGCGGCCATGAGGTTTTATCCTTACAACTCCTAAAATACAAACACAGGATTTTTTTCTATATTTTTACATTTGGTTTACAAATTCAATCTACTATTTCCCAAAATTTCAGGACTCTGCGACTCTTAGTTTTAAAGATCTCCATGGCCGCGCGGTTCGGAAAGTTTCGATGGCGCGGCCACGTTCCCCAGGTAGCAAGTGCCGTCGGCGACTAAAAAATGACGACATTCTTAAGTCAATTTAGGGTCACCACAGTTACGTCATTATTGTACGTCATACTTACGTACTATTATAGTACTGTACTGTACGTACTGTATAGGTCATAAATGATACCTCCTAACAACGTCATTTTACAGTCTGTCCCTTATTAGTCTAAATCTGCCCTCAGGTTGACGACTGTAGTATGACATATCTGGTCCTAAAGTGACCCAAAGAGCTAAAGATTGGTTAAAGAACAGTTTATGGAATGCACCTGACTGACATAATTCCACGAGTGAAGTCGACCACCAACATAGCGAATATTATGGACAAATCGACTCATCCGAAGAATAAAGTCCGATGTGACCATAGGCCAAAAATCAGTTTAATAGCTTAATGAGGTAAGCAATGAAAACTCTACAAACGTGTGTTTTTAGAATTTTGATATTTTATTTAGTTCCGGAAATATAGAATCGAATAACGTCTCATCTGAAATTCGTTCCGCAGAACAACGCACGAAGTGTATAAGTGACGGTACGCAGGCATCTGGGGCCACGTCTCTTCGTCAGATCGGCCATTGTTTGTTGGAGAGAGAATATTTTCGTTGCATGATCTTATTTTTATACACTGTATAGTCTAAGTCACACATCACGTTTATATACTTTTTAGTCTAAGTAAACAGTTGTGGACTATCGATGTTTACATAGAACGGTTTTCGACGGAAATGTTCAGAAACGCATTTTTTTCGATGGTATGATTATTTTTATAAATATTTACTGGCACTCATGAACTTTTAAGACGCTATTATACAAATTTAAATAATCTTCTAAGCGTTTCATTTTAAAATAGAACGTTTCTGTGCGGAATCAGTGATATGATTTATGGGTTCCATGTTAAGATGGGACGTTGTTCCTGGTAGAATGAAATCAGTTAGGACGTTGTTCGTTTAAAATGTTTGCTAAATATAAAAAAATATGTATTTATGAGTGGGTAAATTAATTCCTACGTGCAAAGTCTTGCACTTCACATAAATGATATTTCTTGAATATTCTATTTTACAGTTTTATTTTATTTCATATGTCAATTTAGAAGGAAATTTCAATGAGTCCTTTTTGTGGCCTTTGCATCCTGATGCAGAAGAAATAAGCCAATAATTAGCAGAAATATTAAATTAAGAACTTCTACGTGATCATAACACCAAAGAAATCATCGGTGATAGCTTAAAACAGGTTGTCACGTCAACTCAGACAGCAGAATATATTTACAGTAATCAACCTAGTACATTTTCTTTGGAATGCCTTCTAATCTCGAAATTTCACCATTAATACAACATGAGGACTTAGAATTTTCTCATCATAATATTTAGTATCTACCCCAGTTATTTAAAACTATCAGAGCCAACTCCTACCACTGTTCATTCGATCTGCGATAACTCATGTAGACAATTTCTCTGCGATTCCTTTTTCGTCATTAGGCGCCACAAACTCCCTTGCTATTGCTACTTTCCTACTCCAAAACATACAGTGCCAGTACGCATACGGACTAATCGTGTGTAGATCGGAATGCAAAGCATGCATAAAGTTGCATGCTTGCCATTTTGATTTGCCTCTCCTTCAATTCCATGGTAATACCTATCAGCATTTCTATTTTAAACATTGCATAATACAAACCCATTTTTTACGCGTATGAACCAAAAGAAAACGGTCAACGTCAGGGCACCCCAAGGATTTAAGACGGTAATAGGCATCTCTGTTGACTTGACATAGACCACCATTGCATCAAAGTCCCCGCCTCCGCCAACACTGCCGAACCCTCACACTACACACCTTCAATTATTTCGCAAGACTGAATCAAGTTAACGGAGCCTCACTTGGCGGGACTACTATCTGGGGTCGGCCTGCATTATTTATAGGAACCTAACTAAATGGTTTGGTACGGTTTGGTTCTGTTTTCGGTCCTCACCCTTGAAGTCGGTTCTTCTCGTTCAAAAAAGCACAAAGGTCAACATTATTATACTAAAAACATCTTAAACTCTTGTCAGGCATATTTTATGAAAAGCAACTAGGTGTTCGAAGCATGCACTGAAGTTTCGTCATGAAAATAATGGAGAGTTTAATTTTAATTTAATGTGCGATGTGAAATCTCGTTTCTCCTTTCTGACTAAACAAGGGCACGCAGCCAAGTTCACTAAAATGATCTATGCCTGAATTAGGTATTCCTATATTTCAGGCAGAGGAAGGTTTGATAAAGAGGCGTAACGGTTATGTTAAGCTACATTTTTAAGATTTTTTTAAATATAATAAACTTTTGAAATAATAATATCAGTTTTATTGACTCTAAGGAAATGTAATTATTTAACACATCGAAAATTATACTTAAATATTTCAAGGTAGGTAGTCAGATAGGACTCATTAGGTGTCATCAGGGAATGTCCCATTCCAACAAAAAGACACTTGTTAATATAGAACGTCACTAAAGTTGAGGCGTTTCCGTAAAACAACGTCTAATATTCACTACGGACCCACTTTTTTCTTCGTTCTTTCACTATAAAACGTCTTATGTTGATATGGAACTCACTATATCGTGTATTAAAAGGATTATAAATACACAATACCTGTCATTTAACTAGTCTAGGGTAATATAATAACATACCAAAAAATCAAAATGTCAAGTATCGTAGTTTTAGAGTTACACAGAGTTACACAAGTCAACAACTTCTACAAGCTCTACTGAAAACCATCAATCTTGCAAATCGGACTTTATTCTTCGGATGAGTCGAAATACTAATCATTATAACAAGGATTTGTATAGCCGGTACATTAGTCCAGGCAACGAGGATTTTTTTGTATGAAGACTCTCGAAAAATTCCTCCGGCGCTGAAATTTGGCATATGATGAGAGTAGGTGATACAGATTACAGATGCACAATAATCCAATTAAGCCTAAAAGTTCCGTTTTTTTATCAAAACATGAAAATTGCTTATAACTCTCTGTGAAAAATTCCTTATCCTCAAATTCTTTTTGTATTTGTTTAAACGTATTAGTTAGAATAGGGAAGTATAAAAATGCAACAAAATTTCGATTTCAGTGTCACTGCAAATTAACTTTTTACATAACGCGCTCTTACTTCTAGTGAAAAATTGCTCAGCCGATTTTTATTTTTTTACGTGATTTCTTATCCTTAAATACTTAGGTTTTGTTACGTAATCCAAAACTTTTTCCTTTTTAAACAACATTATTTGATGTCAAAGCAATCAAATAATGACGTTTGAAAATGAAAAAGGTAACAAACCTATGTATTTAAGGATAAGATAACACATAAAAAAATAAAAATCGGCAGAGCAATTTTTTACTAGAAGTTACAGCGAGAACGGAATCACAGCGATCAATATTTATTTAAAGTTTCGAAAAATAGTACCGCCTAGCTCGATAGATGGCGTTGTAGTCCAAATAGAAGTCGCTATGGTTTCGTTACCGCCAAAAGTATAAGATCTGAAGAATAATTTTTTTTTGTTGAGAAGTTATTGAGAGCAATGCATCGGTACAGTGAATAGAAGTGTTAAGTTTACCAGTGTTAACAGTGTTCCAATAACAACCCACTCCAAAGAGACCTGCGGATTTATACATGGTTTTGCACGTCATTGGTTGCCCTAATATGTACGGCCCAGTAACGTCCCTATGAATTCAGTATATGATGTCACTCCAACGTCAGTGGCTGCCCTAATACGTACGGCCCAGTAACGTCCCTATAAATTCAGTATATGACGTCTCTGTAACGTCTGTAAACTGACGTCTTGAGGCTGTGACAAATTGACGACATCTGATGGGACCCCCCGACGTCAAGACATGACGTCTCACACGTCGAACAGTACCGTAAACTGACGACTTAATGACGTAAAAATGCTACCTGGGTCAAACCCTTATAACTTTTTAACCATTGCTTTGACAAATTTATGGTTTTTGGGAATCGACTTTTACATTTTTTTACAAAAACTTGGGATGGTTTTTATTTAAAAAAAACGTCATGGCCGCGCGGTCGAAACGGATACTATACAAGGGCCTGCGAAATTCTTGATATTTCTCTATTACCTGGTCGACTACTTGAATATGATCCGCTGTGCTGAAACCTCTTCTAAATCCTGCTTGTTCTATAGGTTGGTGATCATCGATTTCTGCGGTTATTCTATCTAGTAAGCAGGAGGCGAATAGCTTGTATAAGCAGGGCATCAGGCTTATTGGGCGGTAATTCTCTATGTCCGCTGGGTCCCCTTTTTTATACAGCAAGATAATTTCAGATTCGGTCCATATGTGTGGCACAGATTCTTCATACAGTATTTTGTTCCAAAGTAGAGTGATTGGAGTCAGTAGTAAGGTCTTAGCCAGCTTGATGTAATCGTTTGTGATCCCGTCTGGTCCTGGACTTTTCTCTGATTTTAGCTTTTTTATTTGTATCAGGATTTCAGGCGCCGCATGACAGCATCTGGGAAGCATTAAGATCTCAGAATATCATGGAAAAATACATAAATATTCTAAAAAACATTTATGCCAATAGTACAAGTAGAGTCAAACTAGATAGAGTAGGAGAAAAAATTAAGATAAATAGAGGCGTGAGGCAAGGAGACCCGATTTCCCCAAAACTCTTTATATCTGTATTGCAGTACATAATGAAGGACTTACCATGGTCTACGCAAGGCATAAATATTAACGGTCACTTTCTAAGCCATCTCAGGTTTGCCGACGACATTATACTATTCTCAGAATCCTCAGAGCAACTAAACACCATGTTAAACGACCTCCAGCAGGTTAGCAGTGCGGTCGGATTGGATATGAACCTAGACAAAACGAAAGTCATGACTAACCACCTCACGACGCCTATCTTGATAAATAAAATCCCTCTAGAGTTCGTAGAAAAATATATATACCTAGGCAAACAGATGTCCTTCAGCAAAGAAAGGAATACAGAAGAAGTAGACCGCAGAGTTGCAATCACATGGAAGAAGTACTGGGCTCATAAGGAAATATTCAAATCACAGCTCCCATTGCCTCTCAAGAAGATAGTTATGGACTCCGAAGTTTTGCCATGCCTTACCTATGGCTGCCAAACATGGACGTTCGACCTCAAAACCCGTAATAAAATTCAAACCACTCAAAGAAGCATGGAGAGAAGCTGCCTGGGCTTAAAATTAAAAGACAAGGTGAGAAATACAGTCATCCGCAAGAAAACCAACATCACAGACGCCCTAAGTTTTTCTCTACAGCGAAAGTGGAATTGGGCAGGTCACGTGGCCAGATACGCTGATAGCAGGTGGACTCGGAATACTATCGAATGGACGGGACCTAAAGGTACCAGAGCAAGAGGCAGACCGAGTGCTAGATGGGCAGACGAGATTGTAGCAATAGCAGGAAAGGAGTGGTTGAACTTGGCTAAAGATAGAACGAAGTGGAAATCTTTGGAGGAGGCTTTTACCCGAAGGGGGTCCATACAAATGTGACATCGTTGATACAATTTATGATTGATATTATTTTAATTATTATTTATTAATTGCACATGATTATTGTTTATTATTAATGTTCGTTCTTTTTTATTAATTTCAATGTTTACTGGTTTTTTAAAGGAAAAATTTATTACTGTTATTATTTATTCAACGTCTGTATATTTTGATTGACAATTTCATTAGAGATTAATGTTATTATTATTGTTAATTATTATTATTATTGTTAATGATTATTGTGTATTGCTTTGTGTTAACGATTATTGTTATTTATATTTAATTATTAATTAGTGAATTGATATTTGTATGGAATTAATAAAGCTTATTCATTCATTCATTCATTCATTCATTCATGCATTCAATATGAATTGCGATAAATATAGAGATCACAGTAAACCCATGAGGGGCACCTATAAATCGTCGACAACAGGTGCTCGGTCCGGGTTGGTCTTTTTTTTTCATGGAGAAGAACCGGCAAGAAACTCCATGGTACCTATGTCTATTAAAATATGTTTTACAATCGCAATTTTTGAATATAAGAAATGTTAGAAAAGGCCTGGTAACAAAGAGAAAGTCCTTACGAATATTAGCACTACAAAATAAGGAAATACAGGTTGAATTTTTCAACTGGGCGCGGATGGCTATACCCAAGGTTGGAAAAAAAAACTGTTTTTTTTTCAAATTTATAAAACAAACAGTTCTTTTAAACAAGTGTTTTTTTTTTTGTTTTTTTCAGTTTCTGGTTTTTTTTTTTCAAATTAATTCCCTTACCTTGTTTGTTGATGTCTAAACGTATAAATCAATTATTATGTTTCATTTCTAGACTACATCTTTTCGAATTCGCCCTTTTTAATGAAATTTTTACGAAAAATTATCAATGGAAAAAAAAAGTGATTGTTTTTCTAACTACTTCATCATCATCATCATCATCATCTCAGCCGTAGGACGTCCACTGCTGAACATAGGCCAACTAACTTCTAACTACTTATTTATGTTTTTTTTTTTTTTTTTTGGGACAAACCCACCACACTATTCCCAACCACTGCAACTCCTGAAAGCCAGAATCAACAGTGGCAACCACCAGAAAAGCGCCGAGACAATTAAGCTCGACGTGTCCCGGAGAATGAATTTACCTGTCTTGGATCCTGCAACGAAATTAATCAGAAAAGAATAGTGGAGGAGTAGGAAAAAATATATATTCCCACTATTTACTAACTATTTATGCATTGTTTCATTACAATGCCAATAAAAGTTAAAAATATGACAACAATAACAATGGCATTAGACTCAAGGTTTTATGTCAAACTATTTAGACTCCTGAATATAATTTGTTTTCATTTTTTATGCATTCATCTGCCTTGAAAAGTATTTGAAACGGGTAATAAAAAACACTTTAATTTCAAACTGTTTTAAACAGGTGTTTTAAAACAAATTGTTTTAATCATGCCAACCCTGGCTATACCTATCCGACACTATGTGGAAAATTAAAATATAATAAAAACATTGAAAGGAGTCTCAAGGCCGTTTTTGACGAAACCTAAAACTGGATCATTGGATTTTAGAAAAATCAATAATCCTGGCCAGGGATCACAACCTGTATTATTACGCCAGTCGATAGTAGGTAGGTAGGTACCGCTAATATGTTTCTAATTCTGGGAAGTAACGATATACAGCTAAATAGAATTACCTGATTATTATGTTCCCAGGTAGCATTTTTACGTCATTAAGTCGTCAGTTTACGGTACTGTTCGACGTGTGAGACGTCATGTCTTGACGTCGGGGGGTCCCATCAGATGTCGTCAATTTGTCACAGCCTCAAGACGTCAGTTTACAGACGTTACAGAGACGTCATATACTGAATTTATAGGGACGTTACTGGGCCGTACGTATTAGGGCAGCCACTGACGTTGGAGTGACATCATATACTGAATTCATAGGGACGTTACTGGGCCGTACATATTAGGGCAACCAATGACGTGCAAAACCATGTATAAATCCGCAGGTCTCTTTGGAGTGGGTTGTTATTGGAACACTGTTAACACTGGTAAACTTAACACTTCTATTCACTGTACCGATGCATTGCTCTCAATAACTTCTCAACAAAAAAAAATTATTCTTCAGATCTTATACTTTTGGCGGTAACGAAACCATAGCGACTTCTATTTGGACTACAACGCCATCTATCGAGCTAGGCGGTACTATTTTTCGAAACTTTAAATAAATATTGATCGCTGTGATTCCGTTCTCGCTGTAACTTCTAGTAAAAAATTGCTCTGCCGATTTTTATTTTTTTATGTGTTATCTTATCCTTAAATACATAGGTTTGTTACCTTTTTCATTTTCAAACGTCATTATTTGATTGCTTTGACATCAAATAATGTTGTTTAAAAAGGAAAAAGTTTTGGATTACGTAACAAAACCTAAGTATTTAAGGATAAGAAATCACGTAAAAAAATAAAAATCGGCTGAGCAATTTTTCACTAGAAGTAAGAGCGCGTTATGTAAAAAGTTAATTTGCAGTGACACTGAAATCGAAATTTTGTTGCATTTTTATACTTCCCTATTCTAACTAATACGTTTAAACAAATACAAAAAGAATTTGAGGATAAGGAATTTTTCACAGAGAGTTATAAGCAATTTTCATGTTTTGATAAAAAAACGGAACTTTTAGGCTTAATTGGATTATTGTGCATCTGTAATCTGTATCACCTACTCTCATCATATGCCAAATTTCAGCGCCGGAGGAATTTTTCGAGAGTCTTCATACAAAAAAATCCTCGTTGCCTGGACTAATGTACCGGCTATACAAATCCTTGTTATAATGATTAGTATTTCGACTCATCCGAAGAATAAAGTCCGATTTGCAAGATTGATGGTTTTCAGTAGAGCTTGTAGAAGTTGTTGACTTGTGTAACTCTGTGTAACTCTAAAACTACGATACTTGACATTTTGATTTTTTGGTATGTTATTATATTACCCTAGACTAGTTAAATGACAGGTATTGTGTATTTATAATCCTTTTAATACACGATATAGTGAGTTCCATATCAACATAAGACGTTTTATAGTGAAAGAACGAAGAAAAAAGTGGGTCCGTAGTGAATATTAGACGTTGTTTTACGGAAACGCCTCAACTTTAGTGACGTTCTATATTAACAAGTGTCTTTTTGTTGGAATGGGACATTCCCTGATGACACCTAATGAGTCCTATCTGACTACCTACCTTGAAATATTTAAGTATAATTTTCAATAAAACTGATATTATTATTTCAAAAGTTTATTATATTTAAAAAAATCTTAAAAATGTAGCTTAACATAACCGTTACGCCTCTTTATCAAACCTTCCTCTGCCTGAAATATAGGAATACCTAATTCAGGCATAGATCATTTTAGTGAACTTGGCTGCGTGCCCTTGTTTAGTCAGAAAGGAGAAACGAGATTTCACATCGCACATTAAATTAAAATTAAACTCTCCATTATTTTCATGACGAAACTTCAGTGCATGCTTCGAACACCTAGTTGCTTTTCATAAAATATGCCTGACAAGAGTTTAAGATGTTTTTAGTATAATAATGTTGACCTTTGTGCTTTTTTGAACGAGAAGAACCGACTTCAAGGGTGAGGACCGAAAACAGAACCAAACCGTACCAAACCATTTAGTTAGGTTCCTATAAATAATGCAGGCCGACCCCAGATAGTAGTCCCGCCAAGTGAGGCTCCGTTAACTTGATTCAGTCTTGCGAAATAATTGAAGGTGTGTAGTGTGAGGGTTCGGCAGTGTTGGCGGAGGCGGGGACTTTGATGCAATGGTGGTCTATGTCAAGTCAACAGAGATGCCTATTACCGTCTTAAATCCTTGGGGTGCCCTGACGTTGACCGTTTTCTTTTGGTTCATACGCGTAAAAAATGGGTTTGTATTATGCAATGTTTAAAATAGAAATGCTGATAGGTATTACCATGGAATTGAAGGAGAGGCAAATCAAAATGGCAAGCATGCAACTTTATGCATGCTTTGCATTCCGATCTACACACGATTAGTCCGTATGCGTACTGGCACTGTATGTTTTGGAGTAGGAAAGTAGCAATAGCAAGGGAGTTTGTGGCGCCTAATGACGAAAAAGGAATCGCAGAGAAATTGTCTACATGAGTTATCGCAGATCGAATGAACAGTGGTAGGAGTTGGCTCTGATAGTTTTAAATAACTGGGGTAGATACTAAATATTATGATGAGAAAATTCTAAGTCCTCATGTTGTATTAATGGTGAAATTTCGAGATTAGAAGGCATTCCAAAGAAAATGTACTAGGTTGATTACTGTAAATATATTCTGCTGTCTGAGTTGACGTGACAACCTGTTTTAAGCTATCACCGATGATTTCTTTGGTGTTATGATCACGTAGAAGTTCTTAATTTAATATTTCTGCTAATTATTGGCTTATTTCTTCTGCATCAGGATGCAAAGGCCACAAAAAGGACTCATTGAAATTTCCTTCTAAATTGACATATGAAATAAAATAAAACTGTAAAATAGAATATTCAAGAAATATCATTTATGTGAAGTGCAAGACTTTGCACGTAGGAATTAATTTACCCACTCATAAATACATATTTTTTTATATTTAGCAAACATTTTAAACGAACAACGTCCTAACTGATTTCATTCTACCAGGAACAACGTCCCATCTTAACATGGAACCCATAAATCATATCACTGATTCCGCACAGAAACGTTCTATTTTAAAATGAAACGCTTAGAAGATTATTTAAATTTGTATAATAGCGTCTTAAAAGTTCATGAGTGCCAGTAAATATTTATAAAAATAATCATACCATCGAAAAAAATGCGTTTCTGAACATTTCCGTCGAAAACCGTTCTATGTAAACATCGATAGTCCACAACTGTTTACTTAGACTAAAAAGTATATAAACGTGATGTGTGACTTAGACTATACAGTGTATAAAAATAAGATCATGCAACGAAAATATTCTCTCTCCAACAAACAATGGCCGATCTGACGAAGAGACGTGGCCCCAGATGCCTGCGTACCGTCACTTATACACTTCGTGCGTTGTTCTGCGGAACGAATTTCAGATGAGACGTTATTCGATTCTATATTTCCGGAACTAAATAAAATATCAAAATTCTAAAAACACACGTTTGTAGAGTTTTCATTGCTTACCTCATTAAGCTATTAAACTGATTTTTGGCCTATGGTCACATCGGACTTTATTCTTCGGATGAGTCGATTTGTCCATAATATTCGCTATGTTGGTGGTCGACTTCACTCGTGGAATTATGTCAGTCAGGTGCATTCCATAAACTGTTCTTTAACCAATCTTTAGCTCTTTGGGTCACTTTAGGACCAGATATGTCATACTACAGTCGTCAACCTGAGGGCAGATTTAGACTAATAAGGGACAGACTGTAAAATGACGTTGTTAGGAGGTATCATTTATGACCTATACAGTACGTACAGTACAGTACTATAATAGTACGTAAGTATGACGTACAATAATGACGTAACTGTGGTGACCCTAAATTGACTTAAGAATGTCGTCATTTTTTAGTCGCCGACGGCACTTGCTACCTGGGTTATGATTATTATGGAATTGCTTTTTATGAAATTCACCGTGTATTCAGGGTCTTTTTTTTTTAGCGTGGTAAAGTCGTCAAATAAGTCCCCCACCCCCCGGTCAGGGCGGGAGGAACTGTCAGACTCGTACTGACTAAAATCCACAGTGTCCTTCAATAGCCCTTTATGTTCCGGGGTCACGGTAATGAGATAGGTAAGTCCTGCGACCGTATTCAGGGTCTAGGGGGAAATCCGCATCCGTAAGAGATATGGAAAAACTTTTTCATTTCTCATACTCTCAATAAGTCTCCTGCCTGTTATGTCAAAATTATTTGAGAAAGTCACTGCACGTAGGCTTAATGAATTTCTTAAAGAGAGCAGTGTTATCCCACAACACCAGTTTGGATTCAGAACGGGCCATTCAACCGTGGAGCAGGTGCATAGAGTGGTGAATAAGATAAGGGAAGGTCTGGAGCGAAAACAGTACTGTTCGGCTGTATTCCTGGACGTACAGCAAGCGTTCGACAAGGTGTGGCATCAGGGCTTGCTGTTCAAAATTAAAAAACAACTACCACACAACCTGTATGTACTACTGAAGTCATACCTAGAAGACAGGATTTTCCGAGTAAAAATTAATGACTCATACTCGAAATTCTATAACATACAAGCTGGAGTACCCCAAGGCTCTGTATTGGGTCCAACCCTTTACCTTATATACACAGCAGACTTACCAACGTCGGAAGAAGTTCTCTCTGCCACCTTCGCTGATGATACGGCTGCTTTGTGCAGTCACAAAAACCCTAACATTGCATCACAAATTCTGCAAACACACCTAAACAAAACCTATAAATGGATGGAGGACTGGAAGATTAAAGCTAGCGTGAACAAATCTACGCATGTGACATTTACCCTCCGAAAAGACGACTGCCCACCTGTTAAACTCGGAGATGTCATACTCCCACACAGTACAGTAGCTAAGTATCTCGGCGTTCATCTCGATAGAAAACAAACGTGGAGATACCACATAGAGAAAAAACGTGATGAACTTAACATCTTACTCCGAAAACTGACCTGGCTCTTAGGCAGAACATCACACGTCTCACTAGAGAATAAAGTACTCATCTACAAAGCAGTTTTGAAACCCGTCTGGACATACGGCGTTGAGCTGTGGGGCTCCGCAAAGAACTCAAACTTGGAAATTCTCCAGCGATTCCAAAATAAAGCTCTTAGAATTATATCCAATGCTCCTTGGTTTATGAAGACGTCAGAATTACATGAGCATTTACAAATAAAAACCATAAAAGAGGAAGTAGAGCAACGACTGGAAACATACAAAGCTCGAATAATTTCACACACCAACATCTTAGCCTTAGCCCTAAGTGAACCAACAACTGTGAAAAGGCTCAAACGCCACCACATATGGGACCTTATTGAATAAAGCCAAGTAATAAAGAGAGAGGCAGATTCTTCGCTGGAAGAATGGACCTCAGCAGCCAATAGTCATACAAAAAATCTGTTAAAGGTGTACAACCGATTGCATGATGAACAATGAAAAAAAAAAAAAAAAAAAAAAAAAATTCTCATACTCGGAAAGTAGTGTTTGTTTGATCAGAGCAGCGGGTCGAAAACGATGCTTCCCTCCCTTGGGCGGGAAAGACTCATAGTAATTGCTTCCCTCCCTAGGGCGGGAATGAATTTTAAAAATAGAACTAAAATTGGTTATTTAGTCGGCTATATTTTTTTTTACATAATTAAGAAAAATATCGATTAAAAAAAAATCTGCGGTCTTGTGAGTGTATACGGCCAATGTGAATTAAAAAAAATACCTATTAAAGTGGGATAGCCCGCGGCGGTGACGACGAATCCTTGGGATATCATTTCTAATAAAAAAGGTGGAAATTTCTCTGCAAATAATAATCCGTGGTCACCCTAATCGACATATTCAAGACGCATTGAAGATTTCGTTCAACAGGACCACAAATATAAACCTAGGATTTTTTGTTGTATTTTTAATACTTTTGACAAATTCAAATCTGTGTTTTACAAAAAACTTCAGACCTCTGCGATGCTTTTTCAGCGAGATATTGGCGAAAAACTAAATTTTCAACGTTCCGATGGCGCGGCCATGGCGTTTTAGTCTTACAGCTCCTGAAATATAAACCTAGGATTTTTTGTTCTATTTTTACTAGTTTTGACAAATGCAAATCTGTGTTTTAGAAAAAATTTCAGACGTCTGAGATGCTTTTTCAGTGAGATATCGGTGATAATGTTTTTGTCGCCGTTTCAATGGCGCGGCCATGAGGTTTTATCCTTACAACTCCTAAAATACAAACACAGGATTTTTTTATATATTTTTACATTTGGTTAACAAATTCAATCTACTATTTTCCAAAATTTCAGGTCTCTGCGACTCTTAGTTTTAAAGATCTCCATGGCCGCGCGGTTCGGAGCGTTTCGATGGCGCGGCCACGTTCAAACCCTTATAACTTTTTAACCATTGCTTTGACAAATTTATGGTTTTTGGGAATCGACTTTTACATTTTTTTACAAAAACTTGGGATGGTTTTTATTTAAAAAAAACGTCATGGCCGCGCGGTCGAAACGGACACGAAAGTTGTACTGAATTTCATTCATCCTCTAGGGAGAGAATGTGATTTAAATTTGGAATACTTACCGATACTGAACTGCATCAGTCTGTCTTTACAACATTGAGTTTGTTTAAAAAGCATTATACAACTTTTTGAAAAAGGAATACGCATTTATTATGCAGTTAAGATTATTCAATAAAATTACGAAAACCGAAGAGGCCGTATGAGCTTGATGCCTTTGCTTTTCCGACAAAAAAATATAAGTCGAGGAATTTGCCGCATTTTTGTTTTCTTCAAATACGTAAACGTTAAGTTTATTTTAATTTATTTTTATTAATAAGTTAATGTTAATCTATACATATAATAACATAGTAGGAAAGTCAAAACTGTACATTGAATATTTTTTTTAAAGAATACTTGGGGTGTGATCTACAATCGATACCGAAGCCAAAAATATAGTTTTTAGAATTTTTGTCTGTTTGTCTGTTTGTCTGTATGTATGTCCGGGATAAACTCAAAAAGTACTAGACGGATTTGAACGATTTCTGTTGTTCAACCTGATGAGCACCTTCTGTTCCCAGGTAGCATTTTTACGTCATTATGTCGTCAGTTTACGGTACTGCTCGACGTGAGGGACGTCATGTCTTGACGTCGGGGGGTCCCATCAGAATAGATGTCGTCAATTTGTCACAGCCTCAAGACGTCAGTTTACAGACGTTACAGAGACGTCATATACTGAATTTATAGGGACGTTACTGGGCCGTACGTATTAGGGCAGCCACTGACGTTGGAGTGACATCATATACTGAATTCATAGGGACGTTACTGGGCCGTACATATTAGGGCAGCCAATGACGTGCAAAACCATGTATAAATCCGCAGGTCTCTTTGGAGTGGGTTGTTATTGGAACACTTCAGACCTTATACTATCGGCGGTAACGAAACCATAGCGACTTCTATTTGGACTACAACGCCATCTATCGAGCTAGGCGGTACTATTTTTTGAAACTTTAAATAAATATTGATCGCTGTGATTCCGTTCTCGCTGTAACTTCTAGTAAAAAATTGCTCTGCTGATTTTTATTTTTTTATGTGTTATCTTATCCCTACATACACAGGTTTGTTACCTTTTTCATTTTCAAACGTCATTATTTGATTGATTTGACATCAAATAATGTTGTTTAAAAAGGAAAAAGTTTTGGATTACGTAACAAAACCTACGTATTTAAGGATAAGAAAAACATAAAAAATAAAATCGACAGAGCAATTTTTCACAAGAAGTTAGAGCGCGTTATGTAAAAAGTTAATTTCGAGTGACACTGAAATCGAAATTTTGTTGGATTTTCATACTTCCCTATTCTAACTAATACATTTAAACAAATACAAAAAGAATTTGAGGCTGAGGAATTTTTCACAGAGAGTTATAAGCAATTTTCATGTTTTGATAAAAAAAACGGAACTTCTAGGCTAAAAATTTTTTGGATTATTGTGCATCTGTAATCTGTATCACCTACTCTCGTCTTATGCCAAATTTCAGCGACGGAGGAATTTTTCGAAAGTCCTCGTTGACTGGATTAATGTACCGGCTATACAAATCCTTGTGAAAATGATGAGTATTTGCCCATAATATTCGCTATGTTGGTGGTCGACTTCACTCGTGGAATTATGTCAGTCAGATGCATTCCATAAACTGTTCTTTAACCAATATTTAGCTCTTTGGGTCACTTTAGGACCAGATATTATCTCATACAACAGTCGTCAACCTGAGGACAGATTTAGACTAATAAGTGACAGACTGTAAAATGACGTTGTTAGGAGGTATCATTTATGACCTATACAGTACGTACAGTAACGTACTATAATAGTACGTAAGTATGACGTACAATAATGACGTAACTGTGGTGACCCTAAATTGACTTAATTTTTTAGTCGCCGACGTCACTTGCTACCTGGGTTGATGTATAAAAATTGAAGATCTGGAACACCTGATGTGGAACTCCAAGAGCCCAGCTACACTATAACATATACAGGAATGACGTCTTAGCAAGAGTTGTTCAACCTGATGAGCACCTTCTGTTGATGTATAAAAATTGAAGATCTGGAACACCTGATGTGGAACTCCAAGAGCCCATCTAAACTATAGCATATATGTATAGGAATGAAGTCTTAGCAAGAATCGCTCAGCCTGATGAGCACTCTCTGTTGACGTATAAAAATTGAAGAACTGGAACACCTGATGTGGAATACCAAGAGCCCAGCTACACAATAACATGTACAGGAATGACGTCTTTGCAAAGTTGTTCAGCCTGACGATCACTCTCTGTTGACATATAAAAATTGAAGATCTGGAACACCTGATGTGGAACACCAAATGCCCATCTACACTATAACATATAAAGGAATGACGTTTTAGCAAAGTTGTTCAGCCTGATCAGCACTCTCTTTTGACATAATAAAAATTGAAGATCTGGAACACCTAATGTGGAACACCAAAAGCCCAGCTAAACTACAACATATATAGGAATGACGTCTTAGCAAGAGTTGCTCAGCCTGATGAGCACTCTCTGTTGACGTATAAAAATTGAAGATCTAGAACACCTGTTGTGGAACTCCAAGAGCCCAGCTACACTATAACATAAAAAGGAATGACGTCTTAGCAAAGTTGTTCAGCCTGATGAGCAGTCTCTGTTGTACGTCACTAACAAAGTAAGATGCGTATTTTTTTTTGGTTTTTGTTGTTTAAAGTCCCATTTGACTAAGAAAACACTGTAACACTCAACGTGTTCGTAGTCATGAAACTGTGACAAAGCAAAGGTGTTTCAGGATTATTATGTAGTCGTCTTCCCCTGGAGGCGACGGCCCTCCATCGCGTCTATCGAGGCGCATCGCCAGGAGAATGATCATCTCATCCGCACGCAAAATACGCGCGCATATGACTTGGAGTTGCGGATACCAGCCCGCTATACAATACAATCGCCAGGATGAATTCCCGGAAAGAGCTCCGGCGTGATCACAGGGCAATATTGAGAGAGCGACTGTCGCAACCGAGTTCCGGGCACGCCCCAACCGCGGCGGTAAGACCCGCCTGACCTACCACATGACGTAGGTCCTCACCGGACACGAAAGTTTCGGGAGGTAGCTGTGTCTGATAGGGAAAGAAGAATCGCCTGGGTGTCACCACTGCGTGGATCGCCTGGAGGACACGGTGGAGCATACGGTGCAGGCAGGGCCCCCGTAAGGTCTACTGGCGCCTGTGTGCAAAAAAGAATTCTTGGCGCCCCTTATGGCATTTTGAATTATCTTTTTTTTATGGTAGGTCGATCAGTGGCGTATTTTAAAATTCAGCGCCCTGGGGATGTAAAGCTGGCCGCTTCGGAACTTAAACACAAAAAAAAAACCATCAAGTGCTACTCAAACTTCACACCCAGAGTTCCATACCATCTAAGAGAAGCCAAATTTAAATTTTTGTATACCAATACCTACAAGATTATGTAACTAACATAAGAAGCATTTGCTATTGAAAAATGAGAATGAATTTCAAAAGCGAGGGCAAGAAAAGCGAACGTCAACGTAACTTAAAGCGCGAGCGAAGCGAGCGCGAAATTTTTTAGCTTTTTGGAATAGAACAAGGCAATTGTTCATAGAAGAACGCAGTGAGCTCTAAAAGTTTAACGTTTCCAGACTTCAAGTTTTAATCTCAAAGTGAGATCAAATATTTGAAGTCTTTAGTAGGTATTTAAACCTAATCCGATTTAATTAAGTTCTCAACTTTTATTTAATTTATTTTTTGTTTTTTTTTTTTCTGGGCCCTTGGCTTCGGCGCCCCTGAAGGATGGCTTTGGCGCCCCTAAAGGATGGCGCCCGTGTGCATTGCACACTTTGCACATATGGTAGCGGGGGCCCTGGGTGCAGGACTACCTGCTTGGGCAGAGCACCGCCGTGTCCTCACTACGACGATAATCGGTGACCTCTCGTGCTTAGTGTTGGTCGAGGCCATGCTGCGGGGCGAGACAGAATGGGAAGCAGTCGCCTCCTTCTGCGAAGCAGTCATGCTAGCGAAGGAGGAGGCGGGACGCATGAGGGAGAGGACAATGTCCACCTCCAGCCCAGCCGCAGCGGTAGACGCCGATGGCGACAGACGTCGCTACACGATCTCCAGCCACTGTAGGCACGGCCATGCGGGCGGCGAGTAAGAGTGCACGTTGTGTTCCACGTGATGTATTACCACGCTAAAAAAATGTAATCGTCTGAATGTATCATGTCGAACAAAAAAGCCGTCGAGGCCGTGGACAGAACATTTGAGACATTCGCCATGATGATAGACCCATGGACAATATCACGGTAGGTACTGTTCTCTGTAAAATTCCGGCAGACACTGCCCGTTGTAAGAAGAATTGATAAGTTACGTATTCGGAGTCCCGTCAAGTATAACACTTCAGGAAAACTCTTGGCTATGTGATCGTGCGATACTAAAAAAATGACCGAACCGCTGCAATAAATGAAAACATATTAGCCGAAATTGTTGGGAATGATGTGGTTTACACATCATACAATAACGTCGTCAATTAGGGTGATGCCAGCAACTACCCACTCGAGATTTTAAATTCATCAACTGCCTGTGGTCCTCGAGCTCATAAAATAACCTTAAAGTAATAATAATGCTTCTAAGAAATCTAACTCCACCAAAATTGTGCAATGGAACGCGACTAATAGTTACTGCATTACGGTGCGTACAGACTATTAACATAACATGTTATATAACATTGTTATAATAACATTTTTCATGGTAACATTCTACATAGAGTTGTAGTGTTTTATAACACATGTTATATAAGAAAGAAAGAAATATAACATGTTATCTACATGGTCTGTACGCACCTTTACACAGAAATTTAAGCGAAGCTGAAATTCTCACCGGATGTGGCTCAGGGGCATTGATACCGTGAATACCACTCATCTCCAACAATTTCCCTTTCCAGTTCAAACTCACACAATTCTCGGTAGCCGCTTACTTTGCGATGACCATAAATAAGTCCGAAGGATAGACCCTGAAGGAAGCTGATGTCGACCTAAGGTCCAACTGTTTTTCCCACGGCCAACTATATAACACATGCTCGCCTGTCAGTAATGCTCAGAGACGCCCAGTACTAGAAAGCTGTAATTTGGAGTAAATATACGGATTTGTTGTGCCAAAAAAGGGGTAAAATAAAATCTCGTAAAATATTTTTTTTTTAGGGTACCTCCTGTACCTAACTACCTACATGTAAAGTGGGGATGTTTTTTTTTTTTCTCTCGTACCCCTTAGTGTGGGGTATCATTAAATAGGTCTTTAAAAAATATTGATAGTTTCCATTTACAATTTTTTGATAAAAAGATTCGTTTGTGAAATATTAAGCTTTAAAGTGCTAATTTTTGCTCGACTCGAGTGTCCCCCCCCTCTGCCAGCTAAACGGTTATGTTTGAGGGTGTGAAAAAAATCACAATAGTAGTATATATATAACGAAGTTTAAAAGAAAATTATCACGACTAAGTAGGCTTTACAAGTTTACGAGTAATAGTCGACCAACTTATAAAACGTACTTGGATAACATATTTTCCTAAACAAAATGTATCGGAGAACATGTATCTTCAACTGCAAATGTAAGTTTGTCAACTTTATTTTTACAGCTACAAAGTGGGTATGTTTTGGGGATAGGTAGGTTTTTATTGTCAACTATTTTTAACTAAATTCAAAAAAAGGAGGAGGTTCTCAATTCGTCGTATTCTTTGTTTTTTATGTATTTTCCCCGAATTCTCAAAGACGCCTGGAACGATTTTGAAAATTCTTCTTTTTAAAATTAAATTCACCGAATCAGTTTAGTTAGTTCGCATAAGTATTTTGATGGGCAACTACGGAACCCTATTATACACTGTGCGTGGCCCGACACGCACTTGGCCGGTTTTTTAAATTTGCATGGGTAGATTCGCCCGGACCAGTTTCGTGTAACGGGCCAGATGTCTCTTATTAAAAAGTGAAGAGATATTTCGCCAAAATCGCAAAATTAGCAGATTATTAAAAAAACATATTACACTTGTACCTGATGTAGTTAATGAAATATGGCACCTTCAGGTTTCCTGAAAAATTATGTATACCACAGCATGCATTGCCAATTCCTGTACAAATCAAAATAATAATAAAAAAGGTCTTATTGCTTAGAAATTGCCAAACACGCAGAATATGATAGTCTAGTTGGCAAATCTTAGGTCTTTTACAAGTGATGAAACACAGATAAACTTGGTATTTTATGCATAACACAGACATTAGCATGAAACTCAGTCTAAATCGACCTTGAAAGACCATTGTCAGAAAAGGAAATTAAAAAAAACTTATCACAAGGGAATGAACGAGAACGGGCCGAAAACAGCGTTTTTCTATAGATAGCTCATAGTGAACTTTGTGATTTGTCTAGGTCAGGGAGTATCAGAAACAATGCAACATTGCTTTCTTTTATTTCTGGGACGTGACTGGGAAGAAGTTACATATAATGCCCTTATGCGAGCTGCAGCTAGGCCAGGGTTAAAAAACCACTTGCATTCGGTTCATGTGGGGTAGAGGGTGCAGGTGTGCTGGGTTTTGTGGAGTTGGAGGACTAGTGGGAGTTACTGAGGGTGACAAAATGACCAAAATAGTATCTAGAACTATGTATTGGCATTCTCTATTTTTAAATAATCATCATTAGCTTATATTTGCGATTTTGGCGAAATATCCCTTCACTTTCTAATAAGAGACATCTGGCCCGTTCCACGAAACTGGTCCGGGCGAATCTACCCATGCAAATTAAAAAAGGGGACATCTGGCCTGTGAGCCAGTTTTTTCGTGGGCGAGATGTCCCATAACCCAATCTTCGCAACTACTGGACGGATTTGAATGTTTTTTTATGTTGTATAAGTATTAAGTCCGGTTAACATAAAGGCTATAATTTATCTTGGAAAATTGAACACCTGATGCAGAACTGCAACAGACATGCTAAACTATAAGAGATACAAAAATAATGTCATACCAAAAATTGTTCCACGTGATGAGCATTTTCTGCTGATAGAATAAAATTGAAGATCCTGGACACCTGATGTGGAACTTCAAGAGCCCAGCTACACTATAACATATACAGGAATGACGTCTTAGCAAGAGTTGTTCAGCCTGATGAGCACCTTCTGTTGATGTATAAAATTGAAGAACTGGAACACCTGATGTGGAACTTCAAGAGCCCAGCTACACTATAACATATACAGGAATGACGTCTTTTCTTTTTTTTTTTTTAGCGTGCTAAAATCATCAAATGAGTCCTCCAACCCCGGGCAGGGCGGGAGGGACTGTCAGACTTTTACTGACTAAAATCCACGGTGTCCTTCAATAGCCCTTTCTGTTCCGGGGTCACGGTAAGGAAATAATCCCGCGACTCCGGCAGGCTTTGGCCCTCTGAGAGGGGGGGCCCGTCATTATGCTGACGCTCTTTGAGGCGCGCGTGGGACACGACGCGCCGTAGGAATGACGTCTTAGCAAGATTTGTTCAGCCTGATGAGCACCTTCTGTTGATGTATAAAAATTGAAGATCTGGAACACCTGATGTGGAACTCCAAGAGCCCAGCTACACTATAACATATAAAGGAATGACATCTTAGCAAGAGTTATTCAGCCTGATGAGTACTCTCTGTCAACTTATAAAAATTGAAGATCTGAAACACCTGATGCGGAACTCCAAGAGCCCAGCTACACTATAATATATACAGGAATGACGTCTTAGCAAGAGTTGTTTAGTCTGATGGGCATTTCCTATTGTCTTACAAAAATGAAAGATCTGGAACGTCTGGAATCGTTCCCCAGGCTCCTAGAATTCGACATCAGACGTTTCAGATCTTCGATTTTGACGACCCCGACTGCTGGCATAAGCAACAGGATCCGCTAGTTTGTTATAAATTAAATCTTTGTTGTACGTCTTTATTTTTCTTGTACCTACTCGTGTCTTTATTTTTTTGAGATAATATGGATCCCAGGTTGGGTGAAGGCCTCCTCCAATTTCTTCCATGTATCTTTAGCTTTCTCTATCCATTGTTTTCCTGCAGTTTCTACTATCTCATCAGCCCACCGTTTTATTGGTCTGCCTACATTTCATTTTCCAGTTGGTCCTTGCCAACGCGTTGTTTCTGTGGTCCATCTTCTACCGGTATATCTTGCAATTATGTCAAGCCCATTTCCATTTTAATGTCAGTGCATGTGTTAGTGCATCGGTGCGGGGTGTCTACAACGATGTTAGCAGAATTAAAATAATTCCTTGATATTCGGAGTTATTTCATTTTTTATCTTTCCCCGTTTTTCATCTTACCCCCACACACCATACTATATTTTTAATGCAATTTGAGATATTAGGCTAGAGCCTCAGATAAGTATTGTTAAGGTTTTTGATTCTAATCGGTGTTGGAAACACGTAGTCCTCGCCTGATGCAGCGCTCGTGTAGTCAATTTTCCGCAGGGCAGAGTGGTGGCGTGGTCTCTAGTGCGGTTCAAGAATACACAAGTAGGTACTGTTTGCTCGTACCGTACTACGTACTTCGCATAGAAAAGGAGAGATGGCGCTTTTTGATATTTGACGGTAGGTAGGTATTTTATAAAAGCTTCAAAAATCCGTATAAATAACGAAAGCTATTCTAGGGAAAAACGAAAAAAGCGCCTCTATGAACGAGTAACTAATTTTTTCCATCAAATTGAGGGTCAGCTCATCGACGAAGAAGAACAGAAGAAGAATACCTATCGACTCAAAATCTAACTTTATTTACTACACGAAAAGATACACATTTGCAGTATCGTTGCGTCACGTCGCGCCGCGTCGCGTCTCGGTGTGAACTCGTAACGTCAAATCTCCACGTTAACGTCACAAAAACCGGAAAAGTCATAGGTATTAATGTTGCTCGTGTCTTTGTAATAATGCCTCTGTTTTTGAGAGTACCATTTATTTTTTTCTGTTTTTAACCGACTTCAAAAAAGGAGGAGGTTCTCAATTCGTCGGAATTCTTTTTTTATGTATGTTCCCCGATTTCTCGAAGACGCCTGGACCGATTTGGAAAATTTTTCTTTTGTTTGAAAGGGTATACTTCCCAAGTGGTCCCATGGGGTTCATATTGGCTCACCTAAAGTTGTTTACCCGAAATTGTTCTTCCTAACGATTTGTAATCCGAATGATCACTCTTCCTAAAATTTTTCATCCTAAAGTTTTCATTCATACTTTTTGTAGTGCTACCGGCGATGTTCATAACACTCATGTTTCCGAAAATTGTTATCAATAATATCGTTATTGTAAATATATTTAAACTCCTACTGCTTTTTATCATAACGTTTTTGATCCTAAACATTATTACGATAATATTTTTAGTTATACATTTTACGGGATTTTGTCAAACTAAATCCAGTAAAATGTCAGAAAAGTCGACGGAGCACCGCTTCGCGGTGCTCCTACTTCTGGGTGGTTTAAAAAAAAATAACCACGGAGGGGATGGCGGGGTCTGAAAGACTCCGCCATCCCCTTCGTGGTCCCCTTCTAACCTAACCTGTCCGAGTCGGGGTGCCCCCAGTCGTTTGGTCAGACTGTCGTATTGGGGGCATTATGAAAAAAATACTTTGAAAATTTTCGCGACAAACGAGGTAGCGCTCGCCGGCCGCTGCCGCGGCACGGCTCGCTACGCTCGCTCGGCTCGCTACGCTCGCTCGGCTCGCGCGTAGCTGGTCACAGTTCTAACCTAACCTAACCTATGGATATCTTTTCAGGTACCTACACACCGCTATAAATAAAATTAAAGAAGACGACTAATAAAAACAAAAATCTAATTCATATAATTCGTGAGTGCGAAGCAAGCACTTCCTCAAGTATACGTGCTAATATGCCAACAAAATAAAACAAAATAAAAAAGGAAATCTAAACAAAAAAGATAATTATGAATTTGAATAATAGTGTAAAAGAAGGTTATGTTGAGAGAATATAGGAAAACAAATAATAGTATAATAGATGTTTATTGCTACTGATATTATGAAGTCGAATGATTCGGAATTATGAAAATTAGTGACAGAGCAATTAGGAGTTGTGATTATTAGGATTAAAAATGTTAGGAATACAATTTTCGGGTTTCCAATGATCGGAGTTTAAATTTTAGGTGAACTTTGGCGCGCCCGGTCCCATGATATGAACAAAGTCACCGACTTCCGAAAGAAAAGTTTTGTAGGTTATTTTACCCTTTTAATGTGGTTGTTTTTGAAGGCGGTTACATTTTTTTTTTTAAGTTTTTAAACACCCTAACCGGTTTCAAAAAGATTTCAGTACCTATGCAAAATAATGCGGACCGCATTCTTTTCATACTTTCGAACTCAGAAAAGCATGCAGGTTATGATTGTGGATGTTGGCAGGTTAGCTGGTCCATTTTTGTTTTTCTTGTAAGTAATTCAATTTGCAAACGGGGAAATCCGAATCTTTATGAACTGAAAAACTGTTTGTTTTTGATATTTGCAATTAGGTGGGATATTTCTTTTTTTGGTCTAGTGAAATTGTCTCTAAAATTAAGCGAAGTTAATACCAATAAAATACTGTCTTTTGACTTTGTTTCTTGTAAGGATCATTTTTATTGTATGAAAAGAAAAACATCAGGTACCTATGTGCTGTCGCAGTCCCGAGTTATTTCAAACCAAACAATGATACCTACTTGCATCAAACAAACAAACTCGAAAGGTATCAAAATGTAGGTATAGGTGCTTAATTTCGATATCTTTATTTTTACTCACACACACTTGAATTCAAAACTATGACAGAATTAAACTCTTTTTGCATACGCACTAAACTTCCTTGGCCCTCCTTCATTATAAGGGAAATGTTTATGTAATGTACCTACAATCACGAGCAATAGTACCTACCTATCTATGTTTCAACTAAGCAGTATTCACAAGCGATGTTTGCCTTTTCATTAGACTTCTATTTTGGAAGCCATACTATCACGAAATAGGTCTTATTTCAAATTGGAATCCAGTATTTTACGAGTAAATTGCGTTTGAATTTTTTTAAGTGTTCACATGTTGTTGCTCGTGACTGTACCTAATAGCAGTATTTCAAGTAAAAAAGGAAATAAGTTCTGACAAGGTCTTTTTTATAAGCATATTATGTTGTCCCGCATTGCAGGGTTTTTTCTTCATCATTTAGGCCATAAAAATAAAATATAATTAATCCTCCAAAAATAAATCTAGCTCATCTCGCCTCTTCCGCCATCTTCTCCTAGGTCTGCCATGTTCTCGTTGTTCCGTTCCTGCTGTTTACCATTAAGTTAATGTTTTTGGCCCACTGCTCTTCCGACATGCGGCAATTATTCATCTTTTATGTACATAATCTATGGATTGTCCTCTTGCTTTGGTACTCAATAATTTATTAATTAAAAATAAACATGTGAATGCAACAAAAACCGGCTTTGAAATGAAACAACCCACATTTGCTCTATTTTCATGTTATATTATTTATTCAGACAACGGTACACTGTGACAATAACAAACTTAAATTAATGAATTTAATTGAGACAGATATTACTACATATAATTTATTCAGTTAACGGCCACTAAAGACATGTGTTCACTCGGATAAACATCTATACGAATTATCAGTAAACAGGTTTGATTAAAAGATTACACCAATTTTCACAAATTGTACTTAAGATAAACACTGAATGTATCGATATTGCTGTGCCACCTTTCTGTAGAATATTCGCTTTTCAGCCCAGTTTTTAACCAAGGAAAAGAAAATACTGTCTCCATAGAATATTAACTTAAACAAGCGATATAACAATAAAATAAGTTGGTTTTAAACAATGGCTAACATAATTGACTACAAAATAAATATAACTTTATTGTAAAAATAAATTCATTAATTAACAAGCTAATTACAGAAAATATTAATAAAAAAATGCTGAAATACTGAATAGTACCTAATTAAAGAATGAAGTTGGGCGTTTAGCGAATACCCTACCGAGATCGATGGTTATATTGTGTCGTGGCAACAGCCTAAACATTACTTAATGTTATTATAATTATACGTGTTTACCTACATACAAACAAGGTTACATCATAATCAGGAACACAGAGTAGCGAAAATGTGACAAAATTATCTCAACAACAATAACTGAATAAAACAAAATGTCTGCGGCCACGCGCGGCGCAAGCGCAGCTTTTTGAAGTAGGTAATAAATTATTGCATCAAGTAGCACGCAGCATCATCAGCTGCGTCCTTGTGAAGTGTAATAACAATACTATATCGCAACCTAACCAAGTTAACTTTTCATTTAAGTAATTATAATATTGTAATTAAATTAAAATACAGTTAGGTACTCCTATATTATTTTTGTTTGATCGGCTTTTGTCATCCCAATAAAACAGGGTGCAATCATTTGATTTCGATGGACAAACCAAGCGATACCTACTAACAACTTGTCAGTAACTAGATGTTTATAATTAAAAGAGAACAGTAAATAAATAAGAAACTATTAACACAGTAGTCTTAGCTGACGAGAAATATAATATTCTAAGTACCATAAGTACTGGGGTGACAAAACCAATTTTTGGGGAACTGTATGTTGATGCAGATAATGACATTAAAATTATAGTTTCTGTTATAGTCAAAGCAAGGTAGATAAACTTAGGTAGCGATACATAGAGATACCTAACGACAACGCTTCTTATTAACTAAACAGTCGCACATTAAACACTGGAATAGTTACAGTAAAATATTTTTGGTTATAATGGACATGCTACTACAGTTAACGTAATTTGAGCCCAACGGCGGCAGTTGCGCTAAATAAAATAAATATTCATAATAATAATCCAAAAGAGCAATTATATCGGTATACTATATCGTCCTTTAAAATTATACATATCACAAAAAGTTAAGATTTGTCATGCAGTATAACACACTGTAATGGTCGCCAGTAACGATTAGATTAACTAATAAAAAATCATAAATTAACATCTATTCATATAAATTACAAACCAACCAAAACCGCCTCTGTAGGTGTATATTATATTACTACAAGTTTTTTTTACTTATCTATCACGAAAATAACACATAGGTACTTATTTATGTAATCCAAATGTATACTTTTTCCAATACAATAAATTAATGATTAATTATAACTACAAAATCCACATTGTGATACAAAAAAATATGAACCATAAGTGATTCAGTTCAAAACAAATGGCACTTGCATGTCTGCATTGTTTACTCAATGGATTATAGTCATCGTTTTTAAAGAAGTAGGATCAATTTTGACACCGAATAGTCAGCTAACGCTTGCCTGTCAGGGTTTACCACATCGGCCAAATATATAATTTTATGTATATTTTTTTCTATATAATAGTCATATGTATCTTTTTATATAATAATTTTGAATTTTTATTTATTCTAACTTTTTATAGTTAAGCACGTTCAAGCGGCGAGCAGCGGTCGGTCGGTGGACTACCTGACTGCTACCAGCCGACTGCTGCCCCCCGCCCCCGACCCCGTCATCGCCGCATCCCCCCCAACACTTACTGTGGTCAAAAATTTGGAAGGCACTTTCTACTTTTCAAAAAATTTAAATTTAAATTTATTTTTTGAACACATTAGCCTAGACTTACACAATAGAAAATATGCGTAGTAAAATTTACCAAAATCTACGCAATTCGTCCGAAACTTTATAGGCCCAGTATATAATTTTTTAATTTTTTTAACTAGATTAAATTTATTTCCAAAAGGACAGCCAAATAGTTTCAACATTAATCTGAATTGCAGATGTAATAATTTTTTCCTCAAATTTAATAATTTGGTCTTTTCTATATTCTAGTTCCAAACTTTAACCGAACCGGATATTCCAAATACCAAATAATAGTGAAGTATCAAGGCCACTTGGAGACTAATTATAAAACATGGTAACCATGTTTTGCGACGAGTCCTCACCGGGTCGCGGGCGCGTGCCTACCGTCTCCCTGCGCACGCGCACGCGCCCCGGCCTCCCCACAACGCGACAAGTGAATACGTGAACGCCAACAATTTCCGCCAACAATACCTAAATCGTGGATACCCCTGCGGCAAGAAGGTAACACTAGTAATTTTTTAATCCAAACTATGAAACGAAACTATGCGTCCAGGGAAGTAGTTGTTGGTAAAACAAATTTGTACATATACACCTTAAAGTCCTAGCGACGGTGAGACGCCCGAGCGAGGCGGCGCGCGCGCACTTCGTCGGGCCGATAGCGCCGAATAACACTGGATCAGATCGCTACGAGTAGTTACATAGCTAATCTAAGTAAATTGAAATGTATAACTCTAACTATGCGTAGGTAGTATAGCAGACAGATGAATGATGAACATTCGGTACTTGGCGATTTCAGTGCATCTAAATCTAATGCGGCGGGCCTCGCTTCTGGGAGTTAACGGCTAACTAAAGTGGTATGAAGCTTCGGAGCAAGCGAGTGGCTCTAGGAACATAATGTGGGGACTGGTGTCATGACTCGCAACTGATTCTTAGTGAGTTTGATATCATTTTTATACCCTACAAACTCACTTTTTTGTGACTATTCAAGTCCAGGTTTCCTAACGATATTTTTCTTCATGGTCGAACGAAGTTTCTAATAAGCAGAAACTTCAGCTGCCACAAACTTACAAACAATCTTTATCTATAAGCTCCATAAAATTAAAAAAATATTTATTCGTAATACTCTTAATAAAATAATACTATTTCATTTATAAGATTTATAAACAATCTCAATTATGTAACAAAATTGTCTCTTTTTTTTAATACTCGTAGACTTCATTAAAAAGAGCGATGCTTATATTTAGTGTGGCAACACTTAACAGAAGAGGTTGTCTATGCTTAAATTACGCGTAACACGATACTTGTATCTTGTTGCTGTAGAATTCATGCCACGTACCTACTGAATGTCGGGATATTTTCTAGAGGGCATTAGGACTTGTACTTGTAACATTATAATTATTAAGAACTTTTTTAATTTTTTTAAACACTAATATTAGAGAACTAAAATATTGTAGTATCAAAATATAACCATATTTAAAGGCGTTTTGAACGCCTGTCAACAATCGACGAGTTGTATTGATTCTAAAACATTTTATACCAATCATTCAGTTGGTAGTGATGCCACACTAAAGTACAGTCAGAGTCATCAATAAGTATGAAACTTGAGGTTAAACCTCAAAGTGTATAAAATATTGACAGTTCTGATTTCTCATTCGCTTCAGATTTGAAATACGAGAAATGAAAAGGGATGTTAACAAGTAGAAGTGGGCACCGCCGCGAACGCCTAATTTAGCCTAACATTTGGAACAATCACTACTGACTAACGATACATCTAAATTACATTTGGCGATCACTAATTCTACATGTATGTGAATCGCTGCACGAACAGTGAACAATGAGCTTGGGCGCGGAAACCCGCAAGCGACAACACACAATATCCACTAACGGCTACTAGAGAAATTGACATCGACCTGACATGAAACGATAGGATCTATATACTTTAAAGGGTTAAATCTAACACTAATCCACTTTTTAATTTCTTAAATATGTTTGCTGAATTATAATGAATAGGTATACCGAACAGTCTTTTGAATCGGGCCGAATAAATATATACGTATATATAATATACTTTTTAAATTTTGATAATCCCTACTTTCACAGATGGATCTAGATTGTAATGTATTAGTTAAGCTTACACGTATTTCGAAGTTCTACTTATGATTAGATAATAATAGTGTCGGGCAAGCGGGCGGCGCCTGCGCACTGGGTGACCGGACACGCACCCGTGCCCATCAAAGAATATTAAAGAAAACTTAAAATATATCAATGGAACACAATACATAATGATTAAAATTATAATAAATCCATAATGTTACAAAAGTCAACTAATAACAAAGCATTGTATTGCACAGCAAGTCCACAATAATTTAAATTATGATCGTAAATTAATGCCGATTTGAAATATAGATTAAAACAACTTCACCCGTCCCGGGCCCGTCACGTGACGCCGCACTCTCCGAGCGGCAACAGCTCCACTCCGACCCTGGAATGTGCGACGGGCTACCAACCTCAATGTCTGCTTATACCGACTCACACATCACACAATTATAATATTCTTTGCTTGCACCCCCATATTATATCCGGGGAATCGCAATATTTTTGGCATCTCGCGACTGGTCGCTTCGATACGCCTGACGGCAGAAAAACTATAAGACAACAGCGGCAGCGTCCCGAGTATCCTAAATACCGTCAATATTTGTTAGATAATATTCACCGCAGTTATAACTGTCCCGCATAAATTACAAAATACTTCTCAATAAATAAAAAACCTTACAGCTTTACTCATCTACTTTGCATGGAAGAAAAAAGGCTCATTGGAAATGTTCGTGACTGTTTCTGAAACTTTACGGATCATTCAACTCATTAAACACAGTCAGCATCACAACACGTGCTCAAGTATAGTGTAAATGCAATAAATTGAAACTTACCGTTGTGAATGATGCTGACTGTACTGCGGTGATTAAATGAATGACGTCGACTATATCGGCTTTTAATATTAAAAAGAGACAATTCATGAGGCGCGAGGCTCACAGAGGAAGGTGATCACATTACTGTAGACAGGCGTGCGCGTGAGTGCAGTAACTGTGCTCTGTAGGTGGTAGAAACCTCGCGGCTACAGGATTTAGTAATAGGTGGAGCTGTTTCCGTTCGGCACGAAATATTTGTAAGCGGGCATTGGTATCGGCGGCGGTGGCAAGCTCAGAGGCGGCATCACCGGCGCCATGCCCGCGGCCTCGCTTCAGATGTCCGCCCGGCCGTCACTCGCGTCCAGCTCGGAGGGCGACGAGCCCTGGCCTGAACCCTTCCTGGCGTGGCCCTGCTGTCCGTTCTTCGGCGGTCCCATCAGCGTGATGTCAGATGAGGTGTCGCGCTCGCTGTAGCGGCTCTCAGTCGGCGAGGCGAAGGGGCGGAAGGGGTCCGGGTGTTTGGAGGGTTCGAGCGCGTGGCCGGGCGGAGGGGGCGAGCACAGCGGCGACTCCAGCCCCGTGGACAGCGGCGACGTGAGCTGAGGCGACGACTGCATAGGAGGCCCCAGGTGCGGCGGGTGGTCCGGGGGCCGCTGGCCCGCAACCATGTTGCACATCTGGCGGCGCAGGCCGTGCGCCACGGCGGCCACGGCGGCGGCGGCCGCAGCGTTGGGCGACATGCGGCCCTCGCGCCCGTTGCCGCAGCCGATGTAAGCGTTCTGAACGGCCACACCGTCCTGAAACACGCATCACCCACGTACAATGCCTGCTCTACACCTCGGAAATCGCATGGCAATGGCAATAGAAACAACATACGACATAACGACGTTTAGCGCTTCATGATTTATAACGAAACGTTCGAGTCTAAAAGTAATTACGTGATTCTAAAATATTATAAACGTCGTTAAATTATGTAACCAAATCTAACCATGGCAACCGCCGAGCCAATTATTATAATTGACAATCGCACTGGCATATTCGCATGGCGGCGGAAACAAGGGGTCAACAGGAAGATAATTATGAGAGTAATAATAGTACAATCATAGAAATTAGATTCGTTTCAAACAACATTAAAGTGTTTCTTTATCGCAACCTTATGTCATAGTGATTTTAAAGAATGTGACGAGTGTTGACGTAAAATTGCGGTGAAGAGAGCCCACTGATGCGGCGTGATGTCGGCGCGCGCTAGAGGTGTGATACTGACCGGTGCGATGGCGGGGTAGCCCGGCAGTTCGATCTCTTTAAGGTTGGTGGGCTGCGGAGCGCAGGGGGCGTGCGTGTCGCGGAACACAACCGCGCGGATCACGCCGCGGATATGCTCGTCGGGCCATACGCCCAGTAAGATCCTTTGTGGTCGTCCCCTTCCCTTTGGTCTTAAATCTGGAAAGTCGCATAATAGTAAAACGTGAACACGTTAGGTATTATGGCGCTATTTATTTTGTTGTTTTAGCTTATTCGAAATATTTATAAAAAATTAAAACATTTAGAATAGAATCAGGTTGCAGGTCAGATACTAATTATTTCGAACAGTCTATAGGAAAAAGGGTTTTAACGTAATGAGGTAAAAGGACGTATCGACTGTGCGAGGCGTTACCAGCGAGATGACTCGCATTGTCGATTCAAAAAATCAAAGGGCGATTGCAATACATAAGCGCAGTTTATGTAACTTGACATAAATATTTGAGTGCATTTATTTGCCGGTAAGCTGCCAACACGACACAAGAAAACTACGCCAAATGAAAGGTAATAATAAACTGACACATTGAAACATTTAATTGTAATTAAGTATACATTACATCTAACTTACTTGCGATTGTGAGCTCTTTAGATGTGCGGCAGAGTAAAAAGAAAGAAAAATATTATTATTTCTATAACCCTGCACAAAAATTGGTTGCATTATTTGAACTTAATAAAGTCAGTTCAGATGGTGAGAACCTGAGCGCGCTTTGAAAGAGCAAGCCTGAACATCCTTATATTAATCATGCAACTGTCGGCAAGAGCGCGCGTTGACGCGCGTGAATATTTAGGAAAGCTTGAAGAAACAATTGCCCCACGCTTTAATGTTCCTCATTGGAATTCTATTTGAGGGTCCTTTCCGACCACCACCGTAAGAGATTGAGGGGTGAACGCACGTAAACGCACAACCCTAATAATTTCAAACGCGTGCTGACGCACGTATATGCTCGTGAAATTACTAAGCGTAAAAGTCATTTAGAAGTAGAGGTCGCTACACTCAAAAGTAGTACCAGTACCTTATAAAACATTAGTTTTTTTATTAAATTTGTTAAGCTTCTGATATTATGAAAAATTCTAAGAATGTTCGACCTGCTCTGGTCTGCTTATTGTACTCGTATAAGATGATATTGAAGGTTTTATGTAAAAGCATTACATACAACGTGTAACGTTAATAGCGCAAAACCTCTCGTGGGGTAACTCAGCCCATGTTACTGAACAATGTTTGTTATAAAACATTTCATACAAAATGAGAAATTAATCGAGCCCATCAGTATGAAACATATTTTTTTTTTTCAGGAGTTTTGTAACAAACATTGTTCAGTAACATGGGCTGAGTTACCCCACGAGAGGTTTTGCGCTATTAACGTTACACGTTGTATACCATAGTTTTCATTAATTTACTTTTTATCTAACCTTGAATACATTTAAGTCATTCATACTTTATACTTAAATTAAATTTAACATTTCAATTAAAAACCACTGCATATTAATAAATATTAGGAATTTAGTTAAAACTTGAAACCGTTTTCTTGTGTCGTACCTCTAGGTGAGTCGTGGGTATCCATAGACGACTAGCATTCATTTAAGAGACAGCCTACTATAGATATTAAATACGTATACATATTCATAATGTTTCACACAGCCACAAATAATACGGGATATTACTATTGCACTCGCATAGCAGATAAGTTCGCAATGCTAAAACATAATTTTTATTATATTTCGCACACACCTTATAATTATACATGTACATCGTACATTATTTAATGCCTATTATAAAGTATTATCACTTAAAAGGCTTATAAAGAATGTCGTAGCACAGGTTACTTACAATTTTTCTATATTAAATGTTCAAAGTTATATCTGTTAATAGAAGTTGACGGACTTAACGTCGTTTTTGCTCAATAAAGTCGAAAGACCACTTGCTTTCCGTTAACAGCTTCAAAGATGGAATTAATTTCGTATTATACATTCATACTGAATAGTTCAAGGTAGAAACCGGGCTTTAAGGAAGAATATACTATTAATGTCGTAAGGAATATTTAGCATATACTTTTTTAATATTTACTACAATATTACTTTCAATAAACCCCTGGTTAAGCACATGCAATTGTGCCAAAATATCGAATAATAGACATGGTGAATATTCCGTTTGAAGTTGATCTATTAAATTCCTTCAAAATAAGAATGTAACGGACAGACATAATCGATATTTAATTAGTTAAGTAACTATAAGTAACCTGCGACAACATTCATGACAATCGAAGATGTGACGCCATTACAAAACGCACATCTGCACTTGTCATTAAGCCGGGATCAGACTGGCGGATGCGGCTTGCAGTTAAAAGACGTCTTGCACGGCGCTTTTTTTATCAAATAAAGAATTATAGCAAATATTATACTGATATTATGTTAAACGGTGTCGACTACAAGGGGCTTTCGCCAGTAATCCAAGCTTTGAAATAAAATAAAGGCTTGACATACCTGCGCCACCATCAGCGCTTGGGCCCAGCATATTGTGGACTCTGTTGGCGTACAGCACGAATGTCGGGTACGGTATATCGTATTTTCGAGCAGCCTGGGACAAGGAAAGTCCCTCCTTCAGCACGGAGAAGATGGCTTCGGCCATGGTCTCTGGTCGCCAGGACTTGAGGGGTCCACGCTCGCGGAATCTCAGGTTATGGACCAGGGTCTGCGTATTCCAGCACTTCTGCCACATTGACTGAAGTTGGTATTGGTAGCTATCTGCAGAAGTGATAAAAATTTCGTGTTATTATTTGAAATTGTTGAACTTTTAAAGTCGTTGGCGGCCTTGGGGGTGAAGTAGAATTTTACATTTCTGTGAAGAAAGTAACACATGGGACACTAAGATAAAATTACAATAATTTGGAAATGTTATATCAGAAGTCAAGTCAAGTCATTCAAGTGTAATATTGTTAAAAATAAACCTCGTAAAAAGTCACAACGGAGCATAAGGTACTTATTTAAGCTGTTCAAAGGCGCGACTTGACTTGCATCTTATACTTTATTATATTTCTACATCTCAATTAATGAAATTTATCGATTGTGATAATACGTATAATACGTTTATTATTAATAAGGCGTGTATAATGCATAAATCGAGTTCCATTCAGAATATCGACTTCATTCTTGGAAGTCGATTTACTGTCTCGTCCCGCTATCGACTAATCAGCTTTAATAATTATAAATTGCATTTTATTTGTGTTATCTATGCAAAACTTAAAAGTCCATGTTGTGTTTTAATGTCATTCCGCTGTTAGTTATTGACGGGCACTTTCGCACTAATTAATTTTGGTGAAAGCTAAGTGGGGGTCCTGTAATTACACTTGACTCTTTTAAATATTTTTGTTTCCTTTAACAAAATATTTTTTTGAACATTTTGTCTGAACGCGGAACTTCTGCTTCACAATCTCTCATTTAAATAAAATCGTTTGCGTTTCAGTTTCGTCGTACACGGACCCCTAAACAACTTAACACCTGCTAACCAAGTAAGGGACTGAAGTATTGTAAACTTAAGCTTACTGTAACTAAAGATAATAACTAACTTCCCGGATTCCCAATTGAATTTATAATTTAAATTATAATATCGTTTATTTGCATTCAATAAATAACAACTACTTCATTTGAATTTTTTATTCAGCAATTTGAATAAAGAGAAAAACAGCTTTAATTTATGTTATGGACTTGTAAAAAGTAACAGCTGAGTTATTACCACAGGATCACCACTAAGTATTAACAGAAGGTCTAAAACGGCCACATAGCAATATTCCAAATGATTCAGCACGTGAATGAATAATACAAGAATGCACGAAGTCTGTGCATTTCCCGCAATGCTATTGGGTATTCATTCACGAATTTAAGGTGAATTATTTGGCATATTGCTAAGTCGCCGTTTAGACCCTCTGTTAACAGGACTTTTTGAAAGTACAACAGTAATAATATCTATAAAAATAATAATGTAGGTAGGTACAACAAAATTCAACTTTTCCGGGCCATTCTCAATTAATAGCCAGGAAAAGTTGAAAAATACAAAAACATCCTACATACTGACCTCCAAATAAAACCTGTTACTAAAAGAAAAACAAACAAAAATTAGCGGGAACAAAATAAAAATGCAAACAAATTTTAAAACTATACATTTTATGTAAAAAAACACATACAGTCTTCTTGAATTAGGACGGAAGATGGCGCTAACTACACTTACAATTAAAATATAACACTACTCGTAGAAGATTGACAAAAGAATTTGAGCTTTTCATTTATATCTAAAATCACGAAAATACAAACATGTCAGTAACTTGCACTAAACTGTGATTCTACTGGCATATTGGCTGGCAAGCAACTTGCATTTCTGTTTACACGAGTGCAAGTTTGTGACATTGTGTATTTCTTTATGATTATCTTTTATAACTTAACGTTGTAACAGTCTGTTTTAGCAGGATTTATAATAATTATACACTTAATTCATAGTACAAAACGGTTAAGAAACAATAATAGTATAATAATATGTTGATAATTGATTAATAATAAAATTGATTAATTAATAGAGTGATTAATAATTTGCTCTGATTTTTTTTTTTACAAGTTTCACCACTAGGTATTCTTTTCATAACACATGTGGCCAAAAAACGGGATTAAATGCTGTCATTCAATCCCCCTTTCTCAGCGGTATTATTGTTTATTTATTTTAACTTTCTTAAAAATAAATGGCAGTATGTAAAAAAGTCTTAAAACTACAATTATATTATGAGTACTTTGGGATGATTTAATTTCAATATCGCACTTGGAATTAACTGAAATAAACAATTAAAAACGAAGAAAATATAATGATGGATTCAAAATCAAAACATTTATTTCAAGTAGGCCAGTTACAGGCACTTTTGAATTGTTATAGACAATTAAAAGAATATAATTAAACAATAAAAGTTATGCTTATGATTTAAATAAGTCAATCCATAACTTAAATAAAAGAAATCTTATCCTTTTTGTAAATGTATTTTAAGTACTTAAATTTTCAACTTTTTACTTTTTTAACTAACCAATGTATTTTAGTTCTTAATTATTTTTAGAATTATGGCATGTAATCCAACAAGCATTATTGTGTTACTTTGAAAGAGTTTATACATTTGTCTATTGAGCATAGTTTGAAAACCTCAATAAAGATTATTTATGAATATTCATTGTCAAGAGATAGCCGTTGCAATACAACATAATAATTATTACCATAGGTCGGTATTAGATAGAGTTATTCATGTACTTACACTGATTTAATACAGCGAAAGAATAAAGTGGATATGCCCCAAATCCCGGAATTACTTTTAAAGAGCAAAAAAATCCCGTGATATATTAAATTAACAAGTTATTATCTTTTACACAATTTATTTGTCTAATCTATTAGTGTGTATAGTAAGGCTACGATTTTATGCTTCAGGGCTTCAGTACAAATTATTTCGTGGACTTTAAGTATACATTGTAAAAAGTCGTTTTCACTGTACATTCAGTTAAAAAATATTTGGTATTTCAGTAATTGGAGAAAGCTCACTCATGTTCAAGAATACTTTTTATTCTAACTTTTCGTTCAAAGTTTTCCGCAAGTCTATTTAGTTAAAGAAAATGAATTTTGACAGGAAAAGTGAACGAACAGTGACATAATATACAATTTATTTACTCACAAAGTTTATAGAAAATTTAAGTACTAGAGTGGTGCGCAGGCGCAGACGCGCAGGGGGCCAATTCTCGGCTTTAGAGATGGTGTCGAACTCGAAAAAAAATTCTAATGACGTCATTTTTTCGACAAATTTTAAAAGTTGCTATTCTGGGGATGTCGGATTCGACATTTTTCGAAGGCTAACTTTAGAATTCATGTCGAGTGCTTCTGAGCAGTAGAGATGTAATGTCGATTGTAGAGATACGTCATTTCTGAGTGAATTTGTTGAGTTTTTGATTGTACACTGTTTTCTTTTCTTTAATTTTTAAATAAAATACGGCTTGGCATGTCATACCTACTGGAAATTCGATAAACTCTTGATTTTTGCATTGTGTTTTCTTGAAACGACGACCTTCGCGCAAATAACAAACACTGTAATTTGTGTACCCACGATTGGATTAGAAACCACTGAAAGATGGACGAGTTTATTAGCATTTTTATCACAATAACAATAGCATTTTTGTCTCGGAGTTGTTGGAAAGTGGCGAGCAACTGACCAATACATGAATACACGGCAACAACAGCGCACTTATCCCGCCGTCGATATTTACGATTTGAGCGAAACAGAAGTCATTAAAATAATTCCCCTCCAAGTTAAAACAAAAATCATGAAATGTAAAACAGCACAGCCCACTAATGAATTATAAACACAGAGTCCATGTAAACATATCAAAAGACGCAAATTTTATAGTTACTATACTCTATGACGCAAATTCTGACACTGACCTGACAGACAATCAACTGTCAAACTGATTATTTTTACACAAAACGTTTCGTTTCATCCTTAAATAATTAGATTTAGTCAGCGTTTTAAAACAAAATCATTCATTAACCTATAGTTACCTAAAACGGAACGTGCGATTCTTCATAATGGTAACATTATCTTCACTCGACTCGACATTTTCGTGACATTTATTTCTATTTTGACTGAGAATACGGATTTCTGCTCAATTCGACATTTTTTGGTGGAGATAGAGATATTTTTAATAGACATAGAGATAGACTTACAATCTCGAACTCGAGAAAAATGGCGAAAATCGAGAATTGGCCCCCAGGTGAGCTTGTGTGTAACAATGTAAGAAAAAGTGAGAATGCGAGCGTGTGTTTAATTTATATTTAGCGATAAAACATAATTGTGTATTTCAATGAAGAATATTTATGTAGTAAAAACATTCGTCTGTTTCCTGACAGTAGTGGTATTCTGTAATTATTATGAAGGAGAGATTATATTGAGACCTGCGATCTTATGGCCTGAAGGACGATTTACCCGCGGCTTCGGTAAAGAATAGTGATATTAATTTAACTGTACCTAATAAGTTCGTAAATGCTATGTACGTTCGTTCCTTGGTACCTCCCGATAAAAAGAAATTGGGGTTTCGACAGTTTTTTTTTTAATTTTTAATTAGCTTATGACCGCGGCTTCGCCCGCTCATAATATAAAATATAAAAAAAAAACTTATAAATAAATATACTGATATCTCCACCCGGTTAATGAAAGCCGATCAGAACATAATTGAGACCTAACGTAACCTGCACCCATCAACGAATTTTGAATCAAATCGGTAAATAACAAAAAACAAACTGATAAATTGTTCCGTATTTTGTGTAATTCAAGGCTAGGCAGATGATAATGATGTAGATATTTCGAAACAGCGCTTACTCCAATTTTCATTTTAATGTGAGTTACTCAAATATTTCAAAAACAGATAAACAATGAGTGAAAATTACCGGTTTCTTTCAACGAACGTCTCTTGTTCTAAAGAATTTAGAGTCAATTAATAAGAATAGGTAATATTCGTAATCATACTGTTATAAAAAAATTGCAAATAAATGTATGATATGCATCGAATCCCCTTTTAAGAGCACGCATTAGTTTTAAAATGTTTATTAACTATGATATTTCCGCTAACTAACGAGTTGTTACCATAAACTTTGTCGAGCAAAAACACGAACACAGTCCGGCTTTACATTCCAACTATTTTAATAGAGTACCCTACTACATAAAGTTTTCACAAAGAAATAGTTATTTTTTCATCGAATAACTATAGAGCCGTGGATGGAAATAATAAACTTAGTATTTTTAATAACGTGCCAAAAGAACCGGTATTATTGTTTGAAGTAATTAAAATATCGCGTTACCATTTTTATTGGTGGCCTGTGTAATTATTATTGGTATTTACTGTAGGACATATTAATTATGATTTCTTGGTATCTATGTCAATCTTAAAAGTACCTACTTGATGACTTTCGACTGAGGGTTGATAAAAATACAACTTACGAGTTCAGATACTTATAATTTTGACTACTATTTATTAAGCTTTTAATTTTAATAAGAGTATCATGATAAGATAACATCATTAATATTCATGTTTGTTTTTATTGAGCAAATATTATATATTTTAAATAAGACACAGATTTTTTCCATTATTCGCTAACTTCAAGCCTGCATGTTTGTAACTTGTTCTTATTTATAAATGTGAATGGTAATGTAATAAGTCCCGCGACCCCGGCAGGCTTTGCCCCTAAAGGTTTCGATTTTTTAACATCTTGTAGTAACATTACAGCTTGACATAAAAATGTAGAAAACCGGAAGTCGCCACTGTCTTCGCGCTACCAGCACTTTGAATGATTTTATTTATTTATTTTTCACTTATTACGTTAGTTTTATGGCACAATAATAAATCTAACAAACCTGCGGTCTTTGTTTACATCAAATATCAAAGATTTTAAAACGCTGTCAGAAATAAAAATTTTAGTTCCGTTTCAATCCGTTCTGGCCAAGCTGTAGAAGATTGCACCTGTGCGAAGCAAGGCAGCGATCGCTAGTTACTAAATTAATTAGTTAAGAAATAATTTGTTTAAATAAGACTCTTAATTTCAACATTCAAAATGTTAAGTGAGTAGGAAGTACACATCAAGCTAATACGCTAGCATCGCTCGCGCCTCGCCAATCTCGCTATTAGGCAGAGCCTTTATAATCATAAACTAGTATTTGCGCGTTGCGCGAGCTGCAAGCAGCTCGCGGGGTCGTGTTTTGGAGAAGTATTCCTAACCTTAATAAAATTTTGAGAATCCATAAGAATCTTTAAATGAATTGGAAAATCCATCCATCCATCCATCTTGGATTCTCATTTTGACCTCGCCATCGGTTTTAGCACCCTCGAAAACCATGAAAACGACACCCATGATGAAAACACAAAAACTATCCATCTCAAAAGAATTTTTCAATTCCAAAACAAACAAAACAAACTTTTCAGTTTAGATAAAAATACAGAAAGTGAGTCGCCTTTCATTAGGATTAAAATGTAATTTCTACAATTTTATTAAATATGTATAGATAAGTTCCTGTACCTCGGGTTTCAATGCAACCTACCTGCCCGCCCGACATAATTGGCGTATGATATTTAAAATATTATTGTGTTAGGTACACGCTTACTGCCCCTCGAACACTGCATTTTTTGCAGTCGCCATCTTGGATTTGGATTTTAACTTCACTATCGGCTTTAGCATCCTCGAAAACCATGAAAACGACTCCCATGATAAATATATATATATTTTTATAACCTGCTACTTAGCGATCTGTTTCTTTCCAACAATAAACTATAATATGCTGTCAGATTTTCATCAGCTATTTTATTCATAGCAGAGATGTGCGACGAACGGTCCAATCCTCATATTTAGTCTGCGAATCTTGTCGCTAATTTAGATATACTATTCCTCTTAAGGCGAGAGAATCTTAGACTGCCCTCTTCATGCAGTTTGGCAGCTAGCTCCTTTATGTTGGTTCAGTCGGAGTTGATATTTCACACGGTTCTTAGGTTTAGATCTAAGTTCACATATTTGTTGCTTATGTGTGGTAGAATATTGAACATGGCTCTCATTGTTTTGCTCTGAAACTATGATAAATACACACATCAAAAGTGTCTAGGGATCAAGCATTTTTATGCGGATTTCTTGAGATTGAGATGTGGCTTTGTAATAAATTTATGATTTTATAAATTTATATGGATCCTTTTTGGTGCATTTCATAATTTGAATCAGGAACTGTAAATCAAATTCGAGTAAAAGATGAAAATCAGCTGTCAATATTTTCCCTATAAAAACATACAACGCATTGAAGACATTATTAGTGCTACTGTTTCCCTACTACTGATTAAAACCAACGTTATTATGGAGCGGCGACGTCATTTAAGCAGGGAAGAAAAGCTCAGAGCCGTGGGAATGATAGAAGCTGGTTCCCGGCAACGTACTGTGGCTTTAGCTCTGAATACAAGTCAGAGTGTTATCAGTCGACTTTGGACAGGTTACCGAAGCACTGGTACCGTGGCTGAGCGCCATGGAGGACGGTATCGCTGCACTACACGGAGACAAGACCGATACATTCAAATCTTAACTCGAAGAGCTCCAACAATGACCGCCATGATGTTAGCCGTGAGGCTTCATCACTCTTCAGGGAACTTAATTAGCGACCAAACAGTCAGAAACCGCTTGCATGAAGTGAACCTTCATTCCCGAAGACCGCTACGGGTACCACCTATAGCAATGCACAATCGTAGGATTCGATATCAATGGGCTCTTGAACACAGAAATTGGGCAGAAGAACAATGGCGTTTCGTGTGCTTTTCTGATGAGTCTCGTTTTGGTATGAGACCGGATACAAGACGTATACGACACTGGAGAACCCCTGGACGCCAACAGCGATTAAAATCCTGCCAGGAAGTCCATCCTTATAGTGGTGGAACCATCATGGTATGGGCGGGTATTTGGATCGGCGGAAGAACTGAGTTGATTTGGATCAGAGGCAACCTCAACGCTCAAATTTATGCTGAGACGATTGTATCAGACGTCATCGTTCCTCTACAAGTGCAAATCGGTCCCTTATTTCAGTTAATGCATGATAATGCACGACCGCACACCGCAAGAGTTGTAAGACAGACTCTCGCCGCAGCTAACATCAATGTCCTGCCCTGGCCTGCTCAGTCGCCAGACTTGAACCCGATTGAGCATGCATGGGATATGCTACAGAGAAGAGCTCTGCCGAATATGGAGGGTATCCAGTCGCAAGAAGACCTTTTTTTGTTGTTGCAACGAACATGGGCGGCCATTCCACAGCGTGATTTGGATGAACTCATTTTGAGTATGCCAAACCGATGTTCTTGTGTTGTTAGTGTTCGCGGTAGAAACATGGATTATTAATTGTTTAAGTTACCCAATAAAATTTTAAAGAAAACTGTTATTTCAGTCTTTTTTTCGAACTTTAATGTTAGTGGTTCAAATGTCAAAAATCCCTTTATTAGGAAAATGGCAAATTTCTTTATGAATGCAAAGGTGACTTGGTTTATCGTTACTGTGACAAACGATAACACTTTATTTGATGAATCCTTAAAGAACATTTTAATTAATATCAAACAGGAGAAAAGTTATTGCAAAAATATATGTTGATCCCTAGACACTTTTGATGTGTGTAATTCGAAAATTATCGCAGCCGCCATCTTGAATTTTGATTTTGACCTCACTATCGGCTTTACCATCCTCGAAAACCATGAAAAAGACTCCCATGATGAACAATTCGAAAATGATCGCAGCCGCCATCTTGGATTCTCATTTTGACCTCGCCATCTGTTTTAGCAACCTCGAAAACCATGAAAACGACATCCATGATTAAAACTTTGAAATTTTTTGCAGTCGCCATCTTGGATTATGATTCTGACCTCATTATCGGCTTTAGCTTCCTCGAAAACCATGAAAAAGACTCCCATGATGAACAATTCGAAAATTATTGCAGCCGCTATCTTGGATTCCCATTTTGACCTTTTTTGAAAGGAACGCGGGAACAGATACTGAATATCCGCCAAATCGTTGAGAAGAGCAGGGAATTCAACAACCCCGTGGTCCTTTGCTTTATAGATTATACAAAAGCTTTTGACTGTGTACAATGGGATAAACTGTGGAAACTGTTACTGGAAATGGGAGTACCTGATCACCTTGTCGGTCTGATCCAGAGTCTATACACGGATAATCGTTCTTTCATTAGGATAGGTAATGAATGCTCTTGTATGTTCTAAACTAAAAAAGGTGTGAGACAGGGCTGTATATTGTCTCCTTCCCTTTTCAACATAATTATATGGAGAGTACATCATTCGGAAAACTATCGAACACTGGGAGAAAGGTTTCCCCATAGGGGGAAAAAGAGTTTCAAATCTCCGATATGCCGACGACACCGTTCTCCTTGCTACATCCATGGAAGATATGAATGAGCTGTTCCAGACTCGAGACTGAAAGTGACGACATCGGTCTCGCAGTGAATAGAGCTAAAACCAAATTAATGATTTTGGATCGAGCCGGGAAGCTAACAAATGTCACCTGCAACATTCCTGGCATTGGCATCGTCGACCACTACATCTACTTCGGCGCGCAAATCTGCAACGATGGTAGCTGTGTCCCCGAAATTAAAAGGCGAATAGGAATGGCTAAAGATGCTATGACACGTTTAAGCAACATCTGGAAAAAGAGAGGAATTGGCATAAAAACGAAGATCAGACTGATACGAGCCCTAGTATTCCCTATCTTCCTGTATGTAGTGGAAACATGGACCATTTTGGCACGACAAAGACAGAGGATTGATGCATTTGAGATGTGGTGCTGGAGACGAATGTTGAGAATACCGTGGACTGCGAAACGCACCAATGCATCGATCCTAAGTCAGCTTCGAATAAAAACTCGCTTGTCAACTATATGCCAACAGCGCATTCTCTCCTATTTCGGCCACCTGGTGCGCAGAGGTGATGAAAGCTTGGAGAAACTGATTGTGGTTGGGAACACCGAAGGCAAACGATCGCGCGGTCGTTCACCAACTCGATGGACAGATCAGGTGAAGGAATCATCGTCCTCTAAATTCTACTCGGTGGTAAAGGATGCGCTGGACAGAAACCGGTGGAGGCGGATCATCCGCTCCAGATGCAACTCTGAAGCTGACCACGATCCTCAGACATGAGGGGCCGACTACAGAGAGAGATCGGTTTTAGCACCCTCGATAATCATGAAAACGACATACATGATGAAAACTTTGAATTTTTTACAGTCGCCATCTTGGATTTTGATTTTGACCTCACTATCGGCTTTAGCGTCGTCGAAAACCATGAAAACGACACCCTGAACAACATTTCGAAAATTATCGCAGCCGCCATCTTGGATTCTCATTTTGACCTCACTATCGACTTAAGCATCCTCGAAAACCATGAAAATTATAGCAGCCGCCATCTTGGATTCTCATTTTGACCTCGCCATCGGTTTAAGCACCCTCGAATACCATGAAAACGACTCCCATGATGAACAATTCGAAAATTATCGCAGCCGCGCGCCATCTTTCATTCTCATTTTGAACTCGCCATCGGTTTTAGCAACCTCGAAAACCATGAAAACGACTCCCATGATAAACATTTCAAAAATTATTGAAGCCGCCATCTTGAATTTGGATTTTAACTTCACTATCTGCTTTAGCATCCTCGAAAACCATGAAAACGACTCCCATGATGAAAAATTCGAAAATTATAGCAGCCGCCATCTTGGATTTGGATTTTAACTTCACTATCGACTTTAGAATCCTCGAAAACCATGAAAACGACTCCCATGATGAACATTTCGAAAATATCGAAGCCGCCATCTTGGATTTTGATTTTGTTCTCACTATCGGCTTTAGCTTGCTCGAAAACAATGAAAACGACTCCCATGATGAACATTTCGAAAATTATCGCAGCCGCCATCTTGGATTTTGATTTTGACCTTACTATCGGTTTTAGCTTCCTCGAAAACAATGAAAACGACTCGCATGATGAACAATTTCAAAATTATCGCAGCCGCCATCTTCGATTTTGATTTTGACCTCACTGTCGGATTTAGCATCCTCGAAAACCATGAAAACGACTCCTATGATGAACATTTCGAAAATTTCGCAGCCGCCATCTTGGATTTGGATTTTAACTTCACTATCGGATTTAGCATCCTCGAAAACCATGAAAACGACTCCTATGATGAACATTTCGAAAATTTCGCAGCCGCCATCTTGGATTTGGATTTTAACTTCACTATCGGCTTTAGCATCCTCGAAAACCATGAAAACGACTCCCATGATGAAATTGATGAACAATTCGAAAATTATAGCAGTCGCCATCTTGGATTTTGATTTTGACGTCACTATCGGCTTTAGCATCCTCGAAAACCATGAAAACGACTTCCATGATGAACAATTCGTAAATTATCGCAGCCGCCATCTTGGATTTGGATTTTGACTTCACTATCGGCTTTAGCATCCTCGAAAACGACTGCCATGATGAACAATTTCAAAATTATCGCATTTGCCATCTTCGATTTTGATTTTGACCTCACTATCGGCTTTAGCATCCTCGAAAACCATGAAAACGACTCCTATGATGAACATTTCGAAAATTATCGCAGCCGCCATCTTGGATTTTGATTTTGACGTCACTATCGGCTTTAGCATCCTCGAAAACCATGAAACAACTCCCATGATGAAATTTATGAACAATTCGAAAATTATAGCAGTCGCCATCTTGGATTTTGATTTTGACGTCACTATCGGCTTTAGCATCCTCGAAAACCATGAAAACGACTCCCATGATGAACAATTTCAAAATTATCGCAGCCGCCATCTTCGATTTTGATTTTGACCTCACTATCGGCTTTAGCATCCTCGAAAACCATGAGAACGACATCCATGATGAAAAATTTGAATTTTTGCAGTCGCCATCTTGGATTTTGATTTTGACCTCACTATTGGCTTTAGCATCCTCGAAAACCATGAAAACGACTCCCATGATGAACAATTCGAAAATTATCGCAGCCGCCATCTTAGATTTGGATTTAAACCTGACTATCGGCTTTAGCATCCTCGAAAACCATGAAAACGGCTCCCAAGATGAAATTGTTGAACAATTCGAAAATTATAGCAGCCGCCATCTTTGATTCTCATTTTGACATCGCCATCGGTTTTAGCACCCTCGAAAACCATGAAAACGACTCCCATGATGAAATTGATGAACGATCCGAAAATTATAGCAGCCGCCATCTCTGATTCTCATTTTGACCACGCCATCGGTTTTAGCAACCTCGAATACCATGAAAACGACTCCCATGATGAACAATTCAAAAATTATCGCAGCCGCCATCTTGGATTTTGATTTTGACCTCACTATCGGCTTTAGCATCCTCGAGAACCATGAAAACGACATCAATGATTAAAACTTTGAAATTTTTTGCAGTCGCCATCTTGGATTTTGATTTTGACCTCACTATCGGCTTTAGCATCTTTGAAAACCATGGAAACGACTCCCATGATGAACAATTCGAAAATTGTCGCAGCCGCCATCTTGGATTCTCAGTTTGACCTCGCCATCGGTTTTAGCACCCTCGAAAACCATGAAAACGACACCCATGATGAAAACACAAAAACTATCCATGGTTTTTTCTTTTCCGAGCCTCCTCTAGATACGAATCCGGAAAAATACAAAACACTGGTCTCTTAGTTTCTGAGATACGATTGGGAGGGGGGGGAGGCCAAAAACGGGAGTCTTGGTACTTTTGCCCTACTCATGAGAGTTACTTGTAAGTTTGCTTGTCGTCGCCCCCGAGTTACGCTTCACCCACTCAACGTTCGTTACGCTACGGAGGTCGCCGGCTCGCTTCGCTCGCCACCTCCACCCTTCGCTCCACTCGGTCTCGCAGGTTCGCTCCACTCAGCACCTACCTACCACCGGAAATCTATCGTGACCTTATCCCTACGCTACGCTACGCTACGCTACGCTTCGCTTTTCCGCTACCTAGTTTCCGAGATACTATGGGGGGAGGGGTGAAGGGGGGGAGAGGGGTGAGTTTTGAAAAATGATTTTGAGCAACTCTGGTCCCCTTGATATGAATCTGAAAAAAAAAGTGTTAAAAGTCTGTTAACTTCCGAGATCCGCCTAAAGGGGGGAAGAAGGGTGTCAAGAGGGGCAACTTTGAAAAATGCTTTTTACTTTTCCGAGCCTCCTCTATATGAATCCGTTAAAAAAACAGAACACGGGTCTCATAGTTTCTGAGATTCGTTTGGGAGGGGGGGGGGAGGCCAGAAAGGGGAGGCTTGGTACTTTTGCCCTTCTCATGAGAGTTACTTTGTAAGTTTGTCTTCACCGCCAAGTTATGCTTCACCCACTCAACCTTCGTTACGCTACGGAGTACGGCTCGCTTCGCTCGCCACCTCCCCCCTTCGCTCCACTCGGTCTCGCAGGTTCGCTCCACTCGGGACCTACCTACCACCGGAAAGCTATCGTGACCTTATCCCTACGCTACGCTACGCTTCGCTTTACCGCTACTTAGTTTTACCGAGATACGATGGGGGAGGGGTGAAGAGGGGGAGAGGGGGAGATTTGAAATTGACGGCCAACACTGGGCCGCTTGATAAGAATCTGTAAAAAAATGTTGCAAGTCTGTTAACTACCGAGATCCGCCTAAAGGGGGGAGAACGGCAGGGGGGGGGGGACTTTGAGAATTGTTTTTTACTTTACCGAGCCTCCTCTATACGAATCCGTAAAAAAACAGAACACGGGTCTCTTAGTTTCTGAGATACGATTGTGAGGGGGGGGGGAGGCCAAAAAGGGGAGGCTTGGTACTTTTGCCCTACTCACGAGAGTTACTTGTAAGTTTGCTTGTCGTCATCCCCGAGTTACGCTTCACCCACTCAACCTTCGCTTCACTCGGTCTCGCAGGTTCGCTCCACTCGGGACCTACCTACCACCGGAAAGCTATCATGACCTTATCCCTACGCTACGCTTCGCTTCGCTTTACTGCTACCTACTTTTTCCGAGATACGACGGGGGGAGGGGTCAAGAGGGGGAGAGGGGGGAGTTTTGAAAAATGATTTTGACCAACTCTGGGTTCCTTGATATGAATCTGAAAAAAAAAATGTTGCAAGTCTGTTAACTTCCGAGATCCGCCTAAAGGGGGGAGAAGGGGGGCAAGGGGGGAACTTTGAAAAATGCTTTTTACTATTCCGAGCCTCCTCTATACGAATCCGTAAGAAAACAGAACACGGGTCTCTTAGTTTCCGAGATACGTTGGGGGGAGGGGTGAAGGGGGGGAGAGGGGGGAGTTTTGAAAAATGATTTTGACCAACACTGGGCCCCTGGATATGAATCTGAAAAAAATAATGTTGCAAGTCTGTCAACTTCCGAGTTCCACCTAAAGGGGGGAGAAGGGGGAAAGGGGGGGGGGGGACTTTGAAAAATGGTTTTTACTTTTCCGAGCCTCCTCTATACGAACCCGTAAAAAAACAAAACACAGGTCTCTTAGTTTCCGAGATACGATGGGGAGGGGGGAGAGGGGGGGTGAAAAGGGGAGGTTTGGGATTTTTCCCATACTCACGAGAGTTACTTGTATACGAATCTGTCAAAATATACCCACCTTCCCCTTCACCATCTGGGAGAACAATTCTGTCAGTGAGTGGTAACTGTTCATTGCTTAACAATTGTTAAATTATATATATAACTGTTCATTGCTTAACAATTGTTAAATTATATATATAAAGCTGTCGAAGTACAGTCAGTATCTCTTGATCGATGTATGAAAATTGAGGCTAAAAATATATTACTCCGTTCTTGGTTATAACCATAATTTTTAATGGAAAATTACACACCATGTCTCCGTTGACATACCATTTAAGGTTCCGCGGGTAAATGTCAAAACGTCTTAATTATTCATGTGTTTATAAAATATTCGTACGTCGTGTTACAGTGGTGGTTCTTGTAACCTTGTATTATGTTTTAATACCCACATGTTTAAATATCTGTTTCAAACTAGCCATCAATTATTATGGCGAGTTGACAGCTTTCATGATTAACTGACCAGATGATGACTTTGAAACTAAGTTTGTATCTTTTTAAGTTTTTAACCGATTGTGAAAAGGATGAACGGCTGTGAGTTTGGCTGTATAAGTATGTATTTTTATATCTCACTAGCTGACCCGGCGAACTCCGTACCGCCTGAGAAACGATAAAAAAAAACCTTTTAAACCTTCCCTGGACTTTCCAAAATAATTCAAAACCAAAATCAGCCAAATCGGCCCAGCCGTTCTCGAGTTTTAATCAGACTAACGAACAACAATTCATTTTTATTTATATAGATCTTACTAATATTATAAAAGAGAAAGTTTGAGAGAATGGATGGATGTTTGTTACTCTTTCACGTAAAAAAAAGTTGTTTTTGTTTGAACGGCAAACGAAATACTATCCAAATTAGTATTTACCCCGAGTCTATCCTCCCGTGGGATAACTTTAGAGTTGTAGCGAGCAAAGCCGCTCGAAACAGCTAGTTTAATACAAATGTACTGTACTTATCCTACATTTACCTTATAGGACGCAATTTTGAGATATTTTTTGTCTTTAAATTACCTATAACCTTACATTATGTACAATGATGATTTATTCATCATATAAAGTATAATGACCTTAGTTACCGTAAGCTCGGGACTACGATTAACAAAAATATATAATTTCTAGTACTATCACAAAGTTATCTTTCGATTTTTTCATTACTATAACTTGTAAATGCCACCAAGGACATTGTTCCACATATTACATATTAATTATCTATAAAATACAATTTAATAAAAAAAAAACAGTCAGAATCTTATATAATTATATTATATTATAATTATCCTTTTTCGCGACAAGACAAATGGCAGCTTTCGTTAATTAAATATTGTTTTCAATATTTATTTATAAAAATACAATTAAATAAAGTTCAACCAGGACAAACTGCGGACTTTCTGGGGCACCGAATTTTTAATGTCTTTATATAATTTCATTTGACTCAATTTTACTTACAGCGTACTTGAAGTATTTTACTGAACTTTCACGTTCATAAGAATAATTTGTTTCTCGTTAGTACGCTAGGGACGCTCTTTCACAATTCCATACAATGACCGCAGTAAATAGGTAATTCAAGGACACTGTAAATAAATACAGAATTCTTGTGACAAGGTCTACTCAATCAGTCCTCCGTCAATAGCTAGGAGGAATTCCAACTCCGTACCTATCACTTTATCATCTTCCTACCCTTATCCCATTTTACTTGTTGTGGGCGTAACACGTTTTTTCTTTCATATCATTCCTTAGACAATCCATCTATCTTTTCTTTGGCCCTCCTCTTCCTCTCCATCCATCAACATTCATACTCATCACTCTCTTAGTCACATGAGTGTCATCCCTCCTCATCACATGTCTATGCCAAGATAGACGATACCCTTTAATTTTTTCTGAAACAGGCACCACTTTCAAACTGCCCCTTATAAACTCATTCCTTACTATCCATTCTTACTACACACATCCATCTAAACATCCTCATCTTCGCTACATGCAATCGTTTCTCATCCATCTTTTTCACTCTCCTTAACACTTATGGATAAAGTATTAGTTTGCTTAAGACCCGATCTGAATACGAAAAAGGACAAGAATGGACAGTAAAGTTGTTGTCCCTAATTCCAATGTGGATTTCAAAGTTTCGAACTGCTTTTGAACGGGTCTGTTACTTCGCAGTCAGAAATAAGGGTATGCCATTGAACCCGGCTGTTTTTTGTAGACCTTAGACAGTCGTTAGTATGAGACTGAAGCTCTAAAAGTCTGACAACCAGTCTTATCATGGGGTATCGTATTACCCAGTTAATGGGTTGTGGAGGTTTGATAGGCAGTCGTTCCATGTAAAACACTGCAGATATTCAGCTGCATCTAGTTCGACTGGAAGCCGACTCCAATATAGTTGGGAAAAGGGAGGCAGATGATGAGAGTGCACAGTCTAGTTTGTTCCGCAATCGGTAAAACCCAGCCTTTGTTAAGTTTCTAACATCACTCATATTTATTTGTAGAAAATTTTTTACTTAACATACTTAAAGTTATCAACTTCAGTAAAAAATAACTATACGGAATCAGTCTACGATTCTAAACAAAAAAAAAACCTTAAAAAGGTGGGATTTCCTTAAAAGTAATATTACATTTCTTATGTATCTAGTAATAAGTCTATGTATTATGGCAATGTGACAGAAAATAAATCTTATAGTATAGTTTACTAAGTACAAAATAATATGATAAATTATTTGAGAATTAGCTAAATATAATATTATGCCAAGAGAAGCTATGCCGCAAGCAAGGGGACTGCAAAGGATAGATTTCTTGAAGGTCTATTCACATTGTATTTACATGTACAGATCGGTAAACCAGACAGATAGTTTAGTAGATTTTGTACGGAGGTTTCCATGTCCAAAGCTGGGTCCATAGTTTGACCATATCGGTTTAGACTTCAGACTAACCATATTTTTTTACATAGCTGTTTTGTTTGGAAAAATATGAAATCTAGGGGTCGTTGGAAAACCAAAAAAGGCTTTTCCGATTAGAGACATGCATCAACATAAAACTTATTGGACACAGGGGATCTAAAAACGATAATTTAGCAATGTTGCTACCAAAATTGCGATAAAATCATTCTCTAGCAATTGTCTACTTTATTGCTATGTTACGAATTTTATCGCAATGCATATAGTAATTAAACTAAACTAGCCTTTTTGCACACGCAGGACACTGACAGATGCGCCAGCGCAGTTTTTCTGGACCCATAAGCGTAATTTGTTCTAATGTGAATAGGACCTGTTTTTTGTATAATTTCATACTATAATAACATGGTGGTTTTACATAAAGGGCCTTCACATAAGAAAAGTGTCTTATTTTAATTCTGTTTAAATAATATTGAACGGTGTGTAGAGCCCTTTTGCAGTCACTTTGTCACTTGATTTACATAGATACGATGGGCTGCCAACCTGTTACTGCTCACTGCATTGAAATCAACTTTTTTATATCATTAAATTGTGCCAAATTGCGGTTTGGCGCAAAAAACTGCTTAACCCGTAGAAGTGAAATGGTAATACAAAGTTTTTTTTTCCAAAATCAATGGGGCCTATTGCTGACAACTGGACACAAATATAAATGATTAATTAGGGAAGTATTAATGGTGAAAAACCCAATAATACTTTGACGGAAATCGAACCCAGAACGTCAGGCTCAGAGTAGCATTTGTGAAGATGAACCATCGAGGCAAAAAATTACAACTTAATTTTGGCGATGTTATAAATAAGAAAATAAAAAGGCAGTGAGAAAAAGAAAAATATGTCTCAGAAATTACGGCTGTTGAAAATTTAATAACTGCAGAGCGCACCTGTCGGTTTACGGAATTAAAATTGGTTTCATAATCAAAATTAATAATAAATTGGGAACCATACTAGCAATTAATCGACAATCATTTAAAATAACGGTCTTAAATTACTTAATTTTGTATGAATAATATTCAACGGTTTTCGACGCTGAATTTATAAATTATATTATGCAAAAAATGCGACAGAGAGGTAAGTGTGCGTTTTATTTATGACAAAATTATATTTTATGATACAGGGTGAAAGTGGGACTAATGTATAGCCCGGGAAGTGTTCCAGTGATTATAATGTTGATTATTAATGTGTATACACATTACAGCCTGAGAGACTACTTATTTTTGAAAAACCATCTTTTTTATAATCATCTTCTTTTTTTACCAAAGTAATCGACATTGTGCGTAGAATAGAAGTTGGAAGTGGGCCGGCCACGTCTGTAGACAGACAGATGGTAGATGGAGTATGGAGCAGACAAGTGCTAGAGTGGAGACCGCGAATGGGCAAACGTAGTGTGGGACGCCCTGCGGCAAGATGGGTCGATGATTTGAAGAATGTGGCTGGCAGCGGATGGATGTGGACTGCCCAGGACCGGGAGGGTTGGCGCTCTTTGGGGCTGGCGTACGTTCAGCAGTGGACGGCAATAGGCTGTTAATAATATACAGGATGAATTTTTCAACTGGGCGTGGATGGTTATTTCCGAAACTATGTGGAATATCAAATCCTGTATATCTTCTTTATAACAAGAAAAGACAGGAGACTATTGCTGATCATAATAGGGTTAGGCCGTTAGGCAGATTTGTACTTAATAGCACTAAGCACACCAACATGTTGCCAGTTATGTTTTAAGTACATTGTAATAGGGGACGAGTTTATTGCTATAGATCGAAATGAATTATGGAAAAGTCTTGCAACTTTTTGCCTAACCCGTGAATCGAACTCAGAACAGCAGATGAGCAGTCGTGATTGCGGCCACTACACCAACAAGCTAGCGAGCACCTACTGATATCATCACATTGCTTGCCTAAATAAACATTAACTAGGCTTCCCTTCTATAGTTTAAGCAGTAACAGAAACACAGGGAGCAGATTCTACTAATTTGCAAAATTACATAGCCTATCGCTATTACGCAGCGGTACCATTCCTATCGCCAGACAATGGAAACCTAAAAAGTCATTCTACTATTTGTTACGTTAGACCGGGAACGAAATCGATTCGTAATCGTAGCGGGAAATTACGACTGTGCTAGGAACGTTATCCTGTGATGCCAGCTTGAAGAATAGTATGTTTTAATGATACCACATTACAAAATATGAATGTTACTAAATAGAAACATGTATCACTAAAGTGTTTTAAAATATAATAAATTTGAAGGAAAGAAAAACATTTATTTGAATTACATGTGATACTACAGATATCACGACTCATCGTCCGGGTTAAACTCACTCTTAACTTTCGAATTTTTATTCTTTAGAGACCCTTCATAGTGCAGTGACACTATAGAATGTTTCTTACAGAAGGCCCACCACCATCTGAACCCAGTTAGACCTATGAATGAGAAGCCTGGATCTCGTATCCTTCTTAACTTTTCTACATAAGGAAGCACTTCTTTAAGCGACTTCTTTGTTCGTCTATTATAAGGGGAGACGGTTGTTTCGCAGCAGAAGTCTAGAATCGCTCTTTCTTCGCTGGCCAGAAGACTAGCTTCGTCTAACACGGCCATACGTTTAGATTTCCCTAGTATATTATCATACAATGTTCCCTTGGGGATGCCGTAGTGTGTAGCGGCTTGTGTGAACCTCATTCTCTGTGTCACGACGGCTTGGATCGCTTCCTGCAGCTGACTCTGCGTCCACGTCGGTGACTTCAGTTTCCGAGTGCTATGGCCGTGGTAATCTGACAGGGCGGGGCAACAGAAACTTTCAAACATGAACAAATCCGTATCAATTTGATGCAGTAGTTTTATACCATGTTTTTAAGTGCGAGTGACCCAATAATTGAAATTTTATCACGATATTAAGAGCATTTTAAAATACTTATGGACATAATAATATTTAATATCCCATAAAACATTTTTCATTATTACTTTATAGGTATTATAAACAGTAAAATATACAATAGTCGTTTCTTTTGATTGAAAATACTTCTGTTCTGAAGATTGGCTTGAATATTAGATCGATTTCGATTATCCTAGATTTTTCTGAATGAGTGCATGCGTTGAATAATATCAGCCACAAAGACTGAATGGGGATGTAGGAAGCACACACGAATATTATAATTTTTGTGAAGGTAAAGACGTCTTCCCAGATAAAGTTTTCTTTGCATTGTTTATGAATATTAAATACTAGCTTATTCCCGTTCACCCAAATACCTACATTGTAATCGGTCCAGCGATTGATTCGTGTAAGAGAAAAAACTATCTTCATATTATTACTTTAGCCTTTAGAAACTCGGGAAAAGAACTCGTTCACAATGTAAGACATCTACTACAATGCCTGTTTTTATGCAATAAAACTATAAATTTCACGTACGTTAGTACATAAGGCCATCGTAACTAACAATGTTGTGTTCAGATAAATATAACGGTGTTTCTATATTATTTTCTCACGTTATAATGACAAAGAATAAGAAGCTATTATTATCAATAAGAAGTATTTGCAATAAAATACAGTGAATGACAATGTTTTGTTGTTTATTATTGCATTATAATGTGCAAACTGTCAATAAAGTGACGATAGAAAATGTCTTAGGAATTTCTATTATTGTAGTCATGCACTGTTGTTTCTATTTTCTAATGATTCATCACGATTTCTATTTAGACAAATAATGTTTTATGTATAATCTACTGCATCAACAAAAATACGGATTTTGAACAAAAATTATAAAAAAAAAACAGCATGATACGCCAAAGTAGTGTTATTAATTTACTAAAATAGTACAAACCAAACCAATACAGAAACGTATTTTTTTAAATAAAAATCAATTACAAAAAACAATAATTGCTGAACTGAAATGTTTGTTTTTGATCAAATAGTTAAAACATTCACTTAAATTAATATCTATTTACGTATCTACTGTTGGGAAAAATATTTCTCAATGATCCGAAAATATCAATTTCGGTATTTTATTTAATATATAAATTAAGTCAGTAATTAATCACAATTCGTTGTTCAAAATAGCCAGTGCCAATCGTATTTCACAATAAGACTGATTGCACTTTTAACTAAAAGTTTACCAAGCCAAACATGCAACCCTTTCTTTTTATGTCAATAGAAACGGTTCTCTTTTTTCATTTTCAATCCATATTTTGATTATACTAGTAAGTGTATTATATATAAATGGAAATAATCAACGAACCTGCAATTGCTGCCGATGTGGAGGCTCCTAGCCAGGCCTGAGAATTCTCGATCATTTTAGCCTGCGAACAAATTAAAAGTCCTTAGCAATCACAGGAATAAAAATATATAAAACTTATACAATTATTTGTCAACACTGGACAATGCGACCTACAAAACATTGGTGGGTCAGCATCACCAAGAGTAGCTTGGCAATTAAAAGTGATACGATACTTAATAGAATAAGAAAAAAAAAACATTTATTTATTTGGGTTGATTCCCTTTATGTCGAGTCCCGTTACGTCGAGCCGAAAACCTTGTCTCGCTCCTATTACCCCTATGTCGAGTTTAGTTTTCTGTCCCGTTTCTATTCCCTTTACGCCGAGTTTATTTACCACGCTTCTATTACCTTTATGTCGAGTTTAATTATATCATATTTTAGAAGTACAGTCACGTCCAGTGAAATGAATACATGCACATAATTTAGAATTATTAATGATTGGAATTGTTATTAGGAGAACTTGGGATCCAAGAGCGAGCGAAGCGAGCTCGGGACTTGTGGGCACCCCGACACGGACAGGTTAGGTTAGGTGGTGTTAGGTTACTTTAAACCATGCACGCAGAAATAGGAGCCCCGCGGAGCGGGGCTCCGTTGAGCTTTCCTTTTTAGGTAATCTTCACCTATACTTGTACATATTAATATTATTATGTTTTTATGCCATTGGCTTTTAATTTACATTCCTGACTGTACTTGTTCACCAAACTCGACATAAAGGTAATAGAAAGCGTAAAATATCAATACTTTGGAGAACAATAGACTTCCAGACTCGACGTAACGGGACTCGACATAAAGGGAATATATCTTTATTTGTCAGAATTTTGTACAAGGTTGTTAATTACTTGGATGCAATTATTACTTTTTTTGTCTGGAACCATCTTGCAGTACTTTTCATATAACAAACGTAGATTAAATTGATATAGTACGAGGGTTGCCATCTCTCAAATTTGGAAACCAGGACAAGACGCGTGAAAACCCTGGATTTTGGAATCCAAAACCCGGACATGATTCAAAGTGCGCCCCGTGGCAACTGCGTCGGGAGGGTTGCGGGGACGGTGAAGTGTACGATGATTCCCGATGTCCACCCCCAGCTTGTCCCCCGCTGGGGGACAGCGCAACTTTTTCTAAAAAATGTTCCCAATGTCCACCCCGGGGTGGGCATTAGGAACTTTTTCTAGAAAAAGTTGCGCTGTCCCCCAGCGGGGGACAGTGATACGATTTTCAAAAAATATTTACGTTGTCCCCCACGGGTGGACAGCGCTACAATTTTAAAAATGAGAATTCTCAGTGTCCACCGCGGGTGGACGGAGATACTTTTTTTTATTTATTCCCTTTTAATTGTTTTTGTAAACTTTGAGTGAAGACTCGTTACAGATTAAAGACTTTAGAAGGAAGATGATGAGATTATTAAAATAATAATAAAAACAAATTATGTATTTTAAAATCAACGTTTATTTAAAAAAAAATCTTCTAATTAACACCATAATTAAAATTTCAAAAGTAGGTTTATTTGTTCTAATAGTTTTGTTTTAAAATTTTCTTTTGAAATTGACTAAGATATGACATTTATTTCTAATTATACATATACACCTGAAAAGTATTTAATCATTTAAAATGTTCATACAAGGTAGAGTAACATTATACCAATTTTTCTAATCCAATTTTACAGGCTCGCTTTATTAAAAGTTTTCATCAAACAAACTTATAATAAAACGAGCCCAGAAGAATGCTAACTAAAACTTTACTAGTACACACGGCTAGTTAGTTTGTTTGTGTAGTAGTTTGTTTGGTTACACATCAACCTATAAAATACCAGTTTGTCTTGATCTCGCTTTGTGAAATCTTTCCGCACACTCAACGGTCAGCTTATATTGGTTTTGCATAGTTTGATGTGTAGCCAAACAAACTAAGATAATTGTGTGTACAAACTAAGATATGGTTTTAAAAATAATAATAATAATAGTAAAAAATAAAAATAATTTGACAATGGCACACAATCGACTAGAACATTGCAATAATCACATTTTTATGTCTAAAAAAGTATAAATAACAAAAAAACTTACTTTCTAAACAATACAATAGTATAGTCACAAATAATGAGCAGCCTTACATTGTTCATTTTTTTTGCTGATTATTACAGTTTTGAAAATCATTTTAATAATTACAATTTACTATCGGGCCCGCTACCGGGAATAAATAAAAAAAAGTATCTCCGTCCACCCGCGGTGGACACTGAGAATTCTCATTTTTTAAATTGTAGCGCTGTTCACCCGTGGGGGACAACGTAAATATTTTTAGAAAAAGTTGCGCTGTCCCCCAGCGGGGGACAAGCTGGGGGTGGACATCGGGAATCATCGGAAGTGTACGTGTGTCACGGGCGGCCCAAGACTTTACTTTTTTAAACCCGGACTACAAATGAAGCCCGAGCTCCGGACGCATCCCGGATACCCTCTAAACTAGGACAAATCCGGAGAAACCCGGACGAATGGCAACCCTATATAGGACCATCAAACACACAGCCCCTATGATGAGCCATCACAGTTGTCCCCGCCATATGTAAAACCACAAAGATTTTTTTATATGTCGTGTCATTTCAACTGAAAAAAGTTGATACGTTTACAGGACGACATCATGCGGCAAGAGATGTCACACGCAATAAAAATATCATTTTTCAGTGACACTGTTTACCCTTTGGCTTGCACGGGCACCGGCAGAACAAATCATCTGAATGGATAACGTTTATTTGAAATGACAACAATACAACGTGCTCAGAACTCCCACTTACTAATCAATGCCACGAACATCAGAAACAAAATCCAGCTTTATTTCCTTTCATTAACAAAGTAATGGACACCGCACATAGGTAGTAAAGTATATAAAACAGCGTCCTAAATCTTGTGCCGACACAATTACAACAAAGGTTTAACAAGTCGGCTTCATTACCGTACAATAATAATAACGGTCAGATGAAAAAGAACAATTCGTCAGTTAATTTACAATTTCCCATCTCGTACAGGAAGTTTACGATTGCACATTTTATCGATCGCTACTGTAGATCACGCGCCGATCGGACGCCCGCGCCGCTGCGCCCGCGCCGCCGCTCAAGCGCGCGTTTATTTACGTCCACCCTGTAATTGTTGGAGCAAAGAGCGGCATTTCTTTGTGCCCAGCGCTACAACTAAACATTATCGAAGTTTTAATTGTGAACGCAGACAAAAGCCGGCCATTTTACGGCGGCAATAACGGAACGCAGTTCAATCTACAAATAAAATCTTTTATTAAGTTAGCCGGGCGACGACGCGCGCGCCGCTAGTCGTGTTTACGAAACGCACACGTGCCCTAAGTACCGGTTGAAACGTTCCGATGTATTGTTTGTTTACCCGAATAAAACACTAAAATCCAATTCAATAACAAAGAATTAAAGATCCCGAAATAAAATTTATTGCCAGTGTACGATAAAATAGATTTATGTAGGCGCGGGCGGGTGCAGGGGGAGGCGGGGGGAGGTGCGGCGGAACGCGACCGCCTCGATCATATTATTAAATTAGGTACACTTGGTCAACTTAATAGCAATCTATTTGTTTGTGATTAGAGACACAAGAGCTTGGTAGGAAGAAACAAGCAGTTGGTCTACGTGAGATAGAAGATAGTGTTGACAAACGTAGATGTGAGGACGTGTCGGGTCGGGCGGGACATGTATCGCTAACTTGTTGAGCCGGGCGATGTCGTCGTAAGCAGCTGTCTGACGAGGGCAAGGGGGCGTAATCGGCGACCTGTGAGCTCATCCTAAGCTTGTTACTAGCTTTACCGCTAGTGCATGATCTCTCGCGGCTGGGATTTGTAACTCTCCATTTTATCAAAGTGCGTCTTTGCCATCGTTCTTTTAGTTCTTGGGCAGCTTTCACCCATCTTATTTACTTTTCTTACAGTTCCTTAATTCACAAGTAATAGCAGCCCTAAGTACCTAGTTCTCAGGGTTGGCATGATTAAAACAAGTTGTTTTAAAACACCTGTTTAAAACAGTTTGAAATTAAACAGTGTTTTTATTACCCGTTTCAACTACTTTTCAAGGCAGATTAATGCATATAAAATGAAAATAAATGAATATTCAGGAGTCTAAATAGTTTGACATAAAACCTTTTGAGTCTAATGCCATTATTATGTCATATTTTTAACTTTTATTGGCATTGTAATGAAACAATGCATAAAATTATTAGAAAAAAAAACATCACATGTTTTTTTTCCATTGATGATTTTTCGTTGCAAAGGGCGAATTTGAAAAGATGTAGTCTAGAAATTAAACGTAATTGATTTATACTTTAGACATCAACAAACAAGGTGGAATTAATTTGAAAAAAAAAAAACCAGACTAAAAAAAAAAAAAAAAACACTTGTTTAAAACATTTTGAACTGTTTGTTTTATAAATTTGAAAAAAAACTGTTTTTTTTTTCCAACCCTGCTAGTTCTTAATCGTGGACATACACAATCTTTTAAACTGACAAGATGTTTGTTACAGTACCAACTTATATCTTCGTCAGAACTTTGCACCTCTGCTCTTGCTACGACATACCTAGTCACTTCAGTGGCGGATTTGCAGTCCTAGCCGCTCTAGGCCCCACACCATATGCCGCCCCTTTCTCAGTAATCATCATTATAGACGAGACACATAGGTACACACGGCACGCATCAAGCTATACAAAACCAGTTTATCGTGGTCTCGTTGTGGTCTTTCCGTATATTCAACGATCAGCTTTTACTGGTTTTGTATAGTTTAATGTGTAGCCGTGTGTACTTAATTTAAGTATGAATTTACTTTATTGCCCACTTTAAATTGATTCAGTAAATTGGTTGCGTTGACTGAAAGCTGGTAGTTTATTATATTTTCCGAGGTTTCAGGGATTTTGGGACAAAAAGTACGCGACCCTTTAATATGTTAAGATACTTTGTATTTGAGTTAGTTCTGTTAGGTAATATTGTTATCCTCAGTGATTTTTGACACGATTTGCCGCCCTTAATATTAAGCCGCCCTAGGCCCGGGCCTATTGAGCCTTAGGGCCTTAGGGCAAATCCGCCACTGAGTCACTCTTTTTTCATATGGCTAACTAGCTCTTCGCCGCGGTTTCACCCGTTTTGCTGGACTCCTATTAGACGTAGCGTGATGTTAATATAGTCTATAACTTCCTCGATAAATAGACTATCCAACAAAAAAAGTAATTTTGAATTCGAACCAGTAGTTTCTGAGATTAGCGCGTTTAACCAAACAAACTTTTCAGCTCTATCCTACTAATATTATAAAGGCGAAAGTTTGTAAGTATGGATGTATGGATGTATGGATGTATGGATGTTTGTTACTCTTTCACGCAAAAACCACTGAACGGATTTGGCTAAAATTTGGTATACAGATAGTTTATAACCTGGATTAACACATAGGATAGTTTTTATCCCGATTTTATGTTCCCGTGGGATAATTTTCGAGTTGCAGCGGGTGAAACCGCTGGCAACAGCTAGTATTAGTATAAAATGGTAGTTGGGCAAGCAATGCGAGAGACTATAATTAAAAACTGGCCAAGTGCGAATCGGACCCGCTCACGAAGGGTTCTGCTGCCCCCTAAAATATAATTTTTATTCAGTTTTTTAGTATTATTTGTTACAGCGGGGATAGATACATCATCTGTGAAAATCTCTATGGTCTAACTACCACTAACTATCTGGTTACAGATGTACAAAAAGGGAGACAGCGGAGTCTTAGTGATAGGGTTCCTTTTCATAGGGTACGGAATCTTAAATGGATAGTCTCAGTTACTGACGCAGTAACAAATCCCGAGCCAAGTTTAATAATAATTAATATCTGCTCGGTGGAAATGTACGTACTTAGTATTGGCGTCAACTGCATGAAATTGAACCGTTCCAGCTTACGGGTGCCATCCATTGACGTCACTAACAAACCCGATCGCTGGCTATCAACCATCGTCCGATGTATTGACATGGCCCCGCCGCACCTTACCTCCCCTGCGTTACCAGATATAACCTACCTCGAAGGATTTTGAACCGAAATTCAAAACGGAAAAGCACCAAACGGTCAATGATTTTAAAATAAAGTTTTTTTGCGAGTGACAACCCTAAACGTACCGTTAAATTCCCGGCAGCATTTGATGACGGAACTTTCGTTTGAATTTTTAAAAAAGGGTGCTATCTCAAGCGCCTTCTATTTTAAACAGCATTGACCACTAATTGACTAAATTGGCCATAAAATTATCAAGTTAGCTACGAATCAAATAAATTGATTGATCAGCAAAATTTAGAAAAAACAGGCTAAGTCAAGGCGTAGTCGAGTCTGCATCTGCACTGTTTAAATGAACCTAACCAAACCGAATCTCGGGGTGCCCTCAAAACAAAAAAATGTTGCCAAGTAACACTCGTGGCTGGGTAAGTAATTTTGGGCCTTGGTTTATTATTTCCCAAAAAAAAAAATGCCAGAGTTTAAATTAACATAGTTTTGCATATTATGCGATAAACTAAAAATCTTGCACCATCTGCGCGAATAACTTCCTAGATAGTAAATGAGTGCAATCCAGCACATTAGTCGGTCATTATTTATGTTATTCCGGCGGCTGCGAGCGTGGCGCCCTCTAATCGAAACTTTGCGTACGAAACGTAATAATAAACTTCCGTGGTGCCGCGCAATTACCGTCTACGTATGTATACGCGTAATAAGTCCGCGTCAGTCGGCCCTCGCGGACGATTTACGCGAAATTTAATTTTGCTGTTTTATAATCAAGGTAGTCGGCGGGGCCTATCGCTGGCCGGAGTGGTCAGTGGTCGCACTCGCACCATACGGAGAGATCGACAGGAGAATGCTCATTTCGCAGTTTTGTTTAGACCAGCCGAAACTTTTTTATCAACTAGCTGGCTTATGAGACCTTGTCTTGTCTTGCCTTGTGAGAAATGCACTCTCAGATCTTCACCATTTTCAGGGCAGTATTTCAGATTTATTTTCGTAATGAATATATTATGAACGTTAAAGAGTAAAAAGTTGCAACGTTTTTTAATTGTTGCGGTTGCATACTTCTAATCACTTTTTTGGTTTTATTATGCATTACTGACACATACCAGGAAAAATCACGACCAAATTAAAAAAAAAATCAAAGTTATTTTTAGGTTAGAAAATCTTCTAATGAATCCAACCTGTTCTTTCAGTTTCCCGTTGCGTTCCGGGACTGTGGTAACCGTTTAATCAATTATCTAGGCTTATGTATGTTGTTATTTGCCTATATTATAGGCCTTTACTACAGTTCAAGCCGATAAACACTATTGCAATCCAAAATTATAAGGGTGGTCAGTGGTCAGAGCGGGAGTGTGGTCGCTCGGCTTACTGAATTAGATGACGACCAATAATTGGGTTGGTGACAGCGGTCTTGCTTGCAAGGAATATCGATCCGAACATCAACAACTGCTGGTTTCTGGCGGTTGGTTAATTTGAAGATAAATCTTGCCGAATGAAGGCTGCGCTAGCTTGCAAAATCAATCTATTCATTCAATATTATTATAATTTGTTGGTAATGTTATTTTTGATCAGAACTAACAATGTTATTTGAAACCAAACAGTTCATCATTTATTTTATTTTATATTATGAACCGTCCTGCTAGTTCATTTCAATTTGCTATAATAAATGCTTATGCTATTTCCCCGTTAATACAGGGTGATTCATTTGTTCCGAGATACAGTTGGCGAAGAATGGCGGGGGAAGGGCGCGTGATAGGGTGTGAGGGGGGTGAAGGGGTGATGCTCCGAGGGGCGAAGGATAAAACTAATCACACATCCTCTTCATAGAGCGTAGTGTGGGGTCACTCTGATAGACTGCAGCGGGAGGAGCCGGTGAAAAAATACCGAAGATTTATGTGCTGACTCGAAATTGAGTTGAGTCTAACTTGTCAAGTTTTGTTTTTTGTACACAACCGTGGAATTGAGGTTCTGTTTTATCTTGGAGCGCCTTCACTATTGACCGTATTTGGCGAATGTTTCTCACTGTTTTTATTGGCATCACAGAAGCCTGAGCAGAAAAAGAATAGTTGACACACATTGCACAACTCTATGAACTAGCCGCGAACACATCACAATTAAAGCCTAGCTCATCTGCTACAGTGGCGCCCCGCCCCTACGTCGCTCCTGCATTATCCATTTCCGCATTAGTGTCTTTTTGTTCTCCGTTTGATTGTTTAAACGTGCGTCGATGCGGTATCCAGTGGTTATTATTTCCTCTCCTCTCACTCGAAATGGCCTCAGTCGATTGTGGAAAAATGCTTCTCTTATTGTTAGTGAAGGAACAATAAGCGCCTTCATTTTATATGTTTACAGCGTCTGAAGCTTGATAGGCACTTTACCTCTCTATTACACATACGCGGTCCGCGCCATTGTTCGTGTCCGCCATTTGTTTTTTTCTCTTGAAACGTTTCAAAGTTTGGTGTGTTAACTACGAGTGAGCTCGATTTGGTTATTGGGGTGTTTTCATAAACATTGCTTGGGGAAGTTTTATGATATCTGTTTTGTTTTAGAGGTAAATGTAGGTTGGCACAACTTGTGATCTTGAGTCGGATTTGGATTTGATGTTTTAATATTTCTTTTTTTTTATGAAATTGGTTGCACCCTGTACAGTGTAGGGTGACTTTAATTTTTCTTTTCTTCGTTGTTTTTTTAATTCTCCGTAATTCTTAGTAATTCATTTTGTACCTAATTTATAACGTACTTTCGCTTGTCCTGTTTTCTCGGAATGCATTTTTTTTACCAGGCGACATACGTCAGACCTACTTATAAAATTATAATAACTATAATTAGCCATCTGTCCTTTTATATGGACAGACAAGCACTTAGCAATGCATTGTTATAAAAAAACCGCAGTTCTTGATAAATTGTCGCACTGCATATTACGAATCACATTTGTTGATTAGGAACCTTATTTCAACTTACCGCGGTGTAAATTCCATTGTCATTTAACAAATCTTGTACTATTTTCAGTGATGTTTGTCATTTGAAATTGACTCAGTTTACGTGAAGTTAGAGTTCATATTGGAAAGGATCATAATGTTTTTGGTATTGTTATATTGGCTCTGGGTTATAAAGGGCGGAATAAACATTTGTCATGAAATTATTGTTGTTTACGAGCAAGATACACAATTTTCCGCTGTTCATATTATTATGATAGAGAATAGAATATAATAGAAAAGAATAATTATACTTTATTGTACCTACACCAAAATTACAAACAGCGTTTTACAATATTGTTAATCTTAAGGGTACAACGGCGGTCTTATCGCTGATAGCGATATCTTCCACAACACAGACAGAGACAGAGAGGAATAAGATATACTTATAACTATTAGGGAACGGAAAATATATGATTGATAGTGTTGCTTCGCTGTCCAGATGTTATCCGACTTGTTAAAGTTGTACGTTTTGAATGTAGAGAGCTTAAAATGTCGTTTGAAAGTCAGTTGTTCAGGGAAGTGATAAGGAGTGATTACAATTTTTATAATGATCTTAGAGGACGTTTTTGCTGACTTTTACATGAAATGTTTATCACTTATCACGAATATTTTAGCCTGTTTCTTGTCATCTTAATTAGACCAGAAATGGTGTGGGTCAGATGGCAATGCAACTGAAATAAATCAGACTAATGAACCCACTGCTGGGACACAGGACTCTCTTCTAGAGGGGAGTGCTTGTTGCTAGATGTCACATGAAATCGAATGTTTAGTTCTGGGACATGACGGTTTCCTCAAGATGTTTTCCTTCACCGTTTTGGAAGTAGTGGTAATGAAATAAATAAATTAACCCAGGCAGGTGTATTACTTTTTATACAAGCGCATGTGCCTCTGGCTGGGTTTGAACCTATAGCATACAACTTGTATGTCAGGGCTTTTACCACTGGGCCACCATTGCTCGGTAAAGATTGTAGTTAGAACGAAATTTAGTGGAGTATTTTATTTGTTTCAAATGTGTATAATACTCCAAGTCGAGCACTGAAGGGGTGCTATGACAGGAAACCTCCACGTGCGCCCGTGGACTGGAGTTCCCTCTCGGATACGTCCGGGGGGAAGACCAGTTTTTCGGGCCGGTGCACCCTGGGATGCGGGCAAAAACTCTTCCTTAGGCACTGTGTGCCTAAGGGGTCTCTTTGCCCGTATGCGAATAGCCTGTCGTGTGGACGCTCCAACGCGTGTCCCTCTGATTAGCAGAGGGCACAGCGGTGGAGCGGGCTTGCGGACGGTGAGTTATGGGTAGCTCGCCGTCCGACCAAGGACCAAGCCCGGGTCGGTGGCGCGTCGTGTTTCGCGCCAAATGCCTGCTGGGGTCGCGGGTTTTTTCTTAACCCAGGTTACCGTGGCCCCGGAACGTAAAGGGTATAGGAAGGAACACGGGTGGATTTTAGTCAGTAAGAGTCTGACAGTCCCTTCCGCCCCACCCAGGGCGGGAGAACTCATTTGATGATTTTACCACCTAAAAAAAAAAAAAAAAAAAAAAAAAAAAAGTCGAGCACTGAATAGAAAGAACATTTTCACCTCACCCGCTCGGAAAGATTCTATTTCTCATTCAAAATCTGAGCGCAAAACTCCATTTTGTGCTCTAGAGCACAAAGTGTTGTTTAAAATTCGAACACGTCTTGTATTCAATTGTTTTCTACACTGCCAGGCGAGCCGCCCCCTGTATAGGTCAATGCCCCCACTTCATTTCCTCGCTGTGTGAGGTGAAAAGTTGTGTGTTGCACTCGGCAGCAAAGTTTTTCTGCGTCTCGTACCTTTGAAAACTTCGCATCGCTCAGGATTCTATATTTGAACCGCTCGTTTCTCTCGCGGTTCAATCTTAGAATCCTTCGCTCGCTCAGTTTTCAATTCAAGTACTCGAGCCAAAAATCAACTTTGCAGCCTTGCATAACAAATAACTATTGTTAGTTCAAAACAATGTAGGGTGACTGGTAATTAGTGTACGATACTTATACACGTGATTGTGCTCATGATAACAATCAATTTTTATTATGGGAGCAAAGCCGAAATCGTGAAAAAAATATCAGCTGTTCAGTACATTAAGCAAACATAAATGTACTGAATAGCTAATTTTTTTTCCCGTTTTCATGTTTGTTCCCATAGTAAAAGTTGTTGGTTATCATGAGCACAATCACGTGTTTAAGTATCGTACACTAATTACCAGTCACCCTATATATAGAACGCTTACTGAATTGAATCGACACATTTATTTAATAATAGTGTACTAAGTAGATGTCTTTACAATAATTTCATGTTAGCCATAGTTAATTCTACATTGTGAAGTATATTTTCCTGATAGTGTTAATTCATAAGTAAGTATAAACGGTCTGGACAGAAATTGCTATCTCTCAAATCATAATAATTCATTCTTAGTTCAGACTCGTTGTCAAAACTCTCTCACTAAAGCCAAAACCACGGATTTCGTGCTTAAAGATTAGACCCCCAAGAGTAATTCCTAGTGTGGTGCAACGATAAAAAAAGAACAATGGGGTACACCTACACACATCTCTACTTACTGCTACAGGTAACACAGCCATGATATTTAAGTAGCATAATAGGTACATAAAGCCCAAAACAAACTCAAAATTATAATAACACACGAAATCTTTTAATTCTAAGCATTAATTACTGGGAACAAACGTCGTCCCGTAGTGCTGTTTGTTTAAAACATTAGTATATGTATGCTTATGTTAAACGGGAGGAAATTTATTTGACTTAGGCGTAGTTTCAGTGTTGGCGACGATGTAAGCAAGACAAACATGTTAATTTTCACCCCTTCTCCCCTCACCCCTTAAACACCCCCACTGGCGGATAGGGCTGCCAAATATATCTTTTTGATAGGACATTCATTTTGTGTTTATAAACTTTGAATGAGGGTGTGGTGTTCAAATGTCGGAGAAGAGGTGTTGGGAGTTACTTTTCAGGGTTCCGTACCAAAACGGTAAAACGGGACTCTATTAGTAAAACTCTACTGTCCGCCCTTCTGTCTGTCTATCTGTGTGTCCGTTTGTCAACAGGCTGTATCTCAGTAACCATGATAAGATAGCTAGATAACTAGTTGAAATTTTCACAGATTATATATTTTTGTTTTCGCTCTGATAGATAGGTATTTCGGCGCTGATGCAGTCGATTTATTTCATTTACACTAAAAATAAAGTTGTCGGCGACGGGACCCCACGAAATTACAAGGAGTGTAAGTAGTGGGTGGACCTTTGACGTTTAACAGTGCAATTTACAAGGTGATTTTTAAGACAAGTGTTTTTTAATTAGAATCCAGTGATTGTGTTGTGTAAATAATTAATCCTTATTAGATTGTGTTCTATTAGGTTGTAAGATTCTAATTAGATAAGTTTTGTAAGAAAAAATTGTAAATAATTTAAATTTTCTTCTATAATTACGTAACTTGAAAACTGACTTTTTTGTTTATGGATATTTTTTAATTAAATTATTTAAACGGGGTGTGTTTCATTATAAAAATCATTGCACAAGTTGTTTCATGTAAATCGGTTCAGTAGTTTTTAAGTTATTGTAGTTTTTGTATGATCAAACTTTTGTTCCTGTATAATTTTCATAGTTTTTGTTCTAGGAAATTTTTTGTATATAGATATAGGTGCAATTTGTTTGTTTTATGTAAAACTAGACTTATAGACGAATCTAGAAAGGTATAACACATAGTTGTAAGGTTTGAATTAATATGAAAATAAAGGCTACGAAGGTCTCGGTCTTAGTAAAAATCATAAGGAAAAACGGGCTCAAAATACGTGTGCCTCGTCAAGGTAAGCACGGGCGGTATAAAAGGCGGTACGACCGCCGGCACTTCGTTCAGTCGCAACCGAGCCACCGAAGAAGAAACATCACTACAAGAAGACCGAAGCCTTCAAAGTGAACTCTTCAAGTTGGGTGTTTTTATTTCCGTTGTCCGTGGTTCCCCTATTGTATTTCCGTATCTACCAAAAACGTACGCATTCAGGGGTGCGTGGGTGCATGCGTCACCAGCAAAGGCAAGGCACGTGTGCACAACAATAAGGTAGTCTGTAGTGGACGCGCCGTCGGCAATCCCGGTCCAGTCCATTACAAAAGTGATTGGCTTGAAATATTATTGGAATTCGACATTGTGTATACAAGGATCATTTAGTATATTATATTCAAAATTGTAACTAATACCGCCATCTTGTTTCTCAACTTAAACGATGTTGCACCATAACACCTGTCAATGCTATTTTACCACAAAAACATCCGTGTAGTAATAGTATTTAAATTGTCGGAGGCCTAATCATGAGTTTCCAGCTATTCTGACGTAAAGGAAACTGGAACTTTGACATTTTCAAATTGACAAATTTCAAGGAAAAAAATTAGTCCCTTCTTCGCACACCAGAGGCGCTGTACCATTTTCCCATACAAGAAACGCTGTAGATACTGGAAAGACGCTGAAAAGTAAAATAGTGAAAACTCGTGCTAAGGGTACAGAGGTGCTGTTGCATTTTTCCTTAAAAGAAACGCTGTAAATACTGGAAAGACGCTGTAAAGTAAAATAGTGAAAACTCGTGATAAGGGTACAGAGGTGCTGTTCCATTTTTCCATACAAGAGACGTTGAAAATACTGGCATGACGCTGTAAAGTAAAATAGTGAAAACTCGTGATAAGGGTACAGTTGACAGCCCTATCTAACGCTTCCAATTACAACATGGCCCGTTAGAGGGCGCCCTGAATTATATACCGACAACTTTGACGAACATTTATTTTTAATTTGGAAACGGCACCCGTGCCTTACGATTCAAAAGCACCGACATTACAGGCATGTTGTATTATTCACAACGAGTGTCAAACCCGACTTCCTTGCATATTATATACGAGCATACTGAATTAGGTAATGTGTTTATTATTAATATGAAATAATATTATCATTAATGGGAATACGGTTTTAAAATAAATAAGTGGGCGAGGGCGAGACGATCTGTGTGCTTAGTGCGAGTTTTTTTACGTTGACGATAGTAACGTTTATACGCGTTTGACCCTCTCATTGGTTGAGAGTTCTCACGACCTTGGAGCGGACCAATAAGAGCGCCGAACGTAGTAAAACGTTACGAACGCGTCAATATAAAAAAAAACTCGCACTAAGGACACTGTACACTTAGCACGAGTTTTCAGTATTAGAGACGTAAAGTAAACTGGAACTTAGACAATTTCAAATTGAGAATTTCCAAATAAAAAATTAGTTCCTTCTTCACACCAGTTCACATCAGAGACGCTGTTACATTTTTTAGAAAGAAAGAAACGCTGTAAATACTGGAAAGACGCTGTAAAGTAAAAGAGTGAAAATTCGTGCTAAGGGTACAGGTCGACACAGACAGGTCAACCAACCTGAATATGTCAAATTTTGCCAAACGAACATTAACCTTCCACTATTGTGATGAGGTCGAAAACTGTTAAAACAAATTACATATTGAGGTGGGTTGATGTGCTGGCGTTCAGTACCCTTAGCACGAATTTTCACTCTTTTAGTTTAGAGTATTTACAGCGTTTCTTGTATGGAAAAATTGAACAGCGCCTCTGGTGTGTGAAGATGAAACTAAGTTTTTCCTTTAAAATTGTCAATTTGAAATTGTCAAAGTTCCAGTTTACTTTACGTCTCAAATACTGAAAATTCGTGCTAAGGGTACATAATTATATCAAGTTTCCCTGTAAAATACTGTCAAAAAATTTTGTTTTTCGTAACTGTATTGTATTATTGAAATAAATCATCAAATAACCTTTTACGGCATTGAATGCATTGTTAATTCAGAGATAGGTATATTGTGGAAAAAGCAAAAAAATTGGAAGTTGGAAAATTAAAAAAGTTGGAAGCAATTTGAGGGACATCCATTAACGTACTCAAATGAAAACAAAGCTCTTTCAACTCTTTAATGTTTTCATTCATCAGAAAATTCCCATAAAACTTTCAAAAATAATAATAAATGATTGAAAGGGTGCTATTTAAACATTTTGTACTAACCAAATTCAATAAAGTTAGTCAATGTAGGGGCCATCCATAAATCACGTCACACACATTTATTCATTTTTTTTTACTTATACATTTGTAAGAATATACTACAATTAATTAAATAAGCAGATAAGTACTCGATAGAAATGAGTGGTAAGTAGCCTCAGAGTGTTTACCAAAGGCATTAAATATGACCAAAAAATCTTAATAAACACGCGCTTTACATCTTGAGAGTCTGTAAACCCATTCCCACACGAGCGATGACCGTGAAAAAGAGCGCACACAAGAGACGCAACACACGAACCTCCTTAACCCTAATTAACCGGACGAAAGCGAAAATGTGCGAAAAAAAGAAACGGGTTTTATAATTCGGGAAGCTAGTTACCCGCACGTCGAGCCAGCCTCTTTCCTTTTGTATTTTAATTAGTTGCCGCTTAAACTTTTGCGTGTTTCACGCTGCTCATTTTGTTTTCGACTGTTATTTTTCGTTTCACTCCTTTCTATTGCGTTTCGATGGACATTATGCATTAAGCTGCGTCGAGCTCTGAAGTTATCGCCGAAAAGTTTGCCGGCGTCGTTTTATATGATAAACAGACATACCGTTTTGAGTTCAGGCACAATAAATACGAAACAACAATGTTCTCGTTCCATATTATTTTACAAATCACAGAGGGGAGAAGCATTCGAGTAGTAATGATTTAACATCACACTCCATTCGCTTGAGGGAAACAGAAATAAAATAAGATGATTTTATGATAACAAGAGGAAGGCGAGGCGCTGGCTTTCGTTTACATTATTAAAACAATAGACAACATAAGACACAGACGAATATACGTAGTACTAATGTAGTAAATTAATTATAAACAGGACGAGGAAACTGTCGGGCCCCCGTCTTAACAGACGATTAGTAATTGCGTTATCGTTCAATTTGTGCCATTAGTTGTCGAGCGCGGCTGTCGACGAATGAAATTTCGATTTATTTAACGTCCGACCTTCTTTAGTATTAATATTAATTAATATTATTACAGCCGACGTGGCACTAAGTGGATGTTCAACTATTATAAAATGAGGAGCGTTTTAGCGTTCATTAAGCTACAAAGTAACAGAAAAAAAATTCACCACTTAACGTAAGATATGAAGCTGTAGCTAGCTACCACGCGAGGGTTAACTTTATTCCTTGCCAAAATTTACTATTTCCTCAATTTAACATGCCATAATAACAATTAGGTTTCACTTTGAGTGCAAATCGTTTGAAGCGAATATCTTATTATTATTATTTGGGAGAAAAAAAAATGTCCATGATTGCGTACACGCACGAAGTTTGCGGATATTCTAGCTATGTGAGACGAGCTTTTTATTTTACAAAACTATAGTGCATCGATAGCGCAGCGCTGGGTTATACAATCAAATAAAAGCAAGAAAAAACTGAGTGAACCTGGAGTGAACTCTTCATTTGTTTACGGAAGTAACGAAACAACTTGAATAAGAAGAAGGGCCGTGCAACCCACCAGTCCGCGAGTAGATGGCGCCTGTTAAACCCCCGCTATAGTGAAGAGGTGTCGCAGAGGCGCGAGGCGTCGGCAAGGCACAATACGTCTCGCCTCGTCCCAACAATATCCCCGTGTTTACATTCCCCGCGTAATTCCTTTGAACTCGCATGTGGGCCCGAGGAAACGTAAAATAAACAGAACTTTCTCGTAATGTTTAATTAAATTAATCAGTTGGTTGATTAGTCGATGGTTCGCCGGCGTTGGCGTAAACAAAGCGCGTCGGCGGCGCGGCCGGGCTTTGATCTAGCGACTCACTCTCATCTCCACTATTGTTATATATTTGTGAGGTTCCCGCCGCTCGTCGCCAGCTGCCGGCGCCTCGCGCCTCGCGCCTCTCGTGCCACAGGGATGACACGCTCCATGTTTTTTTTTGCATTTTAAACGAAATAAAGTGAACAAGGTGTTTAGCATCAAGATGTTACGCATCACCAATATCAAACGAATGTCCATCGTTTTCTACTAGTTTTGTAGTTCTACTAACCAGCCTTGGCAAGTTTGGCAAATGTTGCATTATCAGTTTTTTAATATTTTATGCAGCTTTTGTTCCTGAATGAGAAAATAAGCCCATATAGCGAAGATCTGTTTCAGTGGAAATTCTAAGCTAGCAGTCTCTCCTACGTCATGGCTACTTGGCTCGCGCTAGGTTTATATGTTAAACATATAATGGAAGAAACCAACATACAAAATAGTAATTGCAAGATAGTGATGTTAATTAAATAAAGCTAAGATTCCCAATTCATAAGATCACAATGTGAATTAATTTCAATCAATACGCAGTAACTGCTGTTACCAGTTCAAGCAGAACAATCGATCCCAAGCAGATAATGGCAGCTAAATAAATACAATAGGATATGATCAATTCGCTGAAAAAACGGGAGTGAGCGGTGATCGTGCCTTTATGCTTAAAATTAGCTGATCTCCTGTTGGTCTTAGCGTGAAGTTATATTAGCCTATAAGTTATAACCTTCCTGGATAAATAGACTATCTGACACAAATTTTTGTTTTTTTTTTATTTGAACTAGTGTTTCCTGAGATTAGCTCGTTCAACAAAACATACTCTTCAGCTTTCTAATATAAGTATATAGATTCGTTTTCACTATTACTCAAACGTGGTGTCTAAATAGTTTCCTAAATAAAATAAAAGCTCTCTACAGGGCCCGCGAATAAGAGGCATTAAAAATTGTTTCAAGATGATAAAAAAACGGGCATACTTGACAAGAAATACTTTCAAACGTTAACATAGCAAAATGTTGTCACCCCTACAACTTTGCCACCCATCACTTCAGCGTTATGTCTCACTTTCTCTAAATACAATGCACAAATGTACATCCATCCATCCTACAATATTATAAGTGTGAAAGTTTGTATGTTTGTTACTCAAATACAAAAACATACATACATACATACATACCGGTCAAAATCATAACCCTCCTTTTGGCTTTGCCGTAGTCGGGTAAAAACGGCTGGACGTTTAGCACACGTTCATAATCTGCGTTCATTTGAAGGATCATTTTAGGCTACCACGTGAGCAAAGCCGCGTACAAATGCTAGTTGTACATATTGCAGAATGACGTGCTATATCACAATTTTAATTTATGTCAAAACCTCAGTTTTTTGGCACACTTTTCACGTTCACAATCTTTTGTATTACAATGAGGATTTAAAAGCGAAGTCTAGATTTTAGTTTTTTACAGTTTTCGTTCACCTTGGTGTAGATTATTAAAAGAGAAAAATGATTTTCAGTAAGTAATTAAATTGGGTTAGCCGGTTCTAGGTCTAAAAAGATTTTTTTTGGTTCTGCCTTCTAATTGACTATTGTTTGCTATTGTATGCACCGGATGCAATTTGCTTATAAACTTTAGAACTTTTTAAAATATCTATTACTAGCTGTTACTCGCGGGTTCACCAGCTCCTCGGCTTCTCGTAGCATATAACCTTCCTTGATAAATGAGATATCCAATCCATATAAAATAAAAATTAAATCGGGATAAAAACTACCCTATGTGTTAATCGAGGATATAAACTATCTGCGTGCCAAATTTCATCCAAATCCATTCAGTCCTTTTTATGTGAAAGAATAAAAAACATCCATTCATCCATCATCACAAACCTTCGCATAATAGTAAGATAAAGCTAGAAAAGTAAGTATAATATAAGTAATATTAGTTAGATAAAGGTCTAAGATACTAGTTACTAAGCTATTGATCGGTAGGTGCTGTATTACCTGCATCGATCGTATCGATAATTCGTTTGCGCACAGTTAACCAGTATGTCAGCACTATGCTGGACAAAATGTAGATATTATTAGCGTATACGATGCGGCGCCGGCGCCGGCCGTCCGATGAACGACGGCTATCTCAATCTAAGCTATGGTTATCACTTTCATCGATTTTATGCGTTATTAATTCTCTTAATATAATTTCTGCTTTCGGTTGTCAGTCCATGAAAGTTTTCAGGATACTTTCAAACATTAAGATTGTTTTATAGTTTATTTTGGGGGAAGCTCTACCTGCAAACTCTGTAGCAAAGCAGCAACTTTTGCCGTATCAAAAAAATCATCCAAGGGTTTTTGATTGACAAGTTTTTTCAGTGTTTTAAACGCATTGCCAGGACTGTCGCCTGAATTATGTAATTCACAATAAACGAGGGCAGTTTAAATGAAGTTTATTTTTCTTTTTAGACAGATCTTTCTGCAACAGATTTAACTTATAGTTTTAGAAGCACATAACATATTTTTAAGAAGGAAAGCTCTTTGTAACTACACTACGTTTCCTTTTTCTTGATTCCTGACAAATCATTAAACTTAGATTTAGAATTGAAGGAATTCTGAATTCCTGTTACGCTCATGTGGGTCACGTAAGTTGGTCGTGCGTATGATTATACATTGTCTTCATGTCAAAAGTCATTTATTCAAATTAGGCTGATTTATCGGCACTTTTGAAAGTAAATTTTTACATAAGACAGTCCCCCAAAGCGCCTACCCTTCGACACTTCCTAGTGTTTTGGCAGGGAAGAAGAAGTGGCGGAACAAACTCGACCCAGCATCAAACCTTACTCGTATATTCTCTAAAAGTCCGGCAATCTTTACAATGGACTCACCAAAACATGAAATCGCACAAAACCCACCCACTGATAAGTCAAACCCAGAAAAGAACCATAATTGACCACATCTCAACCGCACGTTACTAAAAGAACATATCTATATTTGTTTATACGTACATAATCAAGCAATAAGTGAATAAGTAATAAAAAAGCATGTGTTTCAATGGACCCAGTAGCGACGCGAAATACCGTGATTCGAACGACGTATTGTTGTTACTTGTATTTATAGCCTTTGGGAACCCCCCTCGGGGCGGGTGGGCAATCAGGGACGTCATATTAACTACGAAAATTATTAAAAGTGTTACTTGAATTAAAAGTCGGATAACCAGTCTTACATTTTTTTTTTTTTTTTTTTTTTTAGCGTGGTAAAATCATCAAATGAGTCCTCCAACCCCGGGCAGGGCGGGAGGGACTGTCAGACTTCTACTGACTAAAATCCACGGTGTCCTTCATAGCCTGTTATGTTCCGGGGTCACGGTAAGGGAATAATCCCGCGACCCCGGCAGGCTTTGGCCCTCTGAGAGGGGGGCCCCGTCATTATGCTGACGCTCTTTGAGGCGCGCGTGGGACACAACGCGCCGTCGACCCGGGCATGGTCCTTGGTCGGGCAGCGAGTTGCCCTTTACTCGCTGCCCGCATGCCCGCGCCTACGGTGGCCGGAGATCGTCGCGCGACGTCCGTCGCCGTGGGCGTCCTTCACCGCGGTTGGGGCGGAGGGAGGACTCTGTCCTCTCTCGCTCGCGGCGCGCCTCCTCCTTCGCGAGCATTACTGCTTCGCAGAAGGAGGCGACCGCTTCCCACTCCGTCTCGCCCCGCAGCATGGCCGAAACCAATGCCGGGCGCGAGAGGTCTCCGCCTATCGCAGCCGTGAGGACACGTCGGTGCACCGCCCAAGCTGGGCAGTCCTGCACCGTATGCTCCACCGTGTCCTCCGGGCGATCTTCGCAGTGATGACACCCAGACGTTTCCTCCTTCCGCATTAGACACAGGTACCTCCCGAAGCACCCGTGCCCGGTGAGGACCTGCGTCAGGCGGAAGGTAAGGACGCCATGACTTCTCTCCAACCACTCCTCAAAGAGGGGTCTTACCGCCGCAATTGCGGCGTGCCCGGCCGTCGGTCGCGACAGTCGTTCCTTCCATACTGCCCTGAGATCGCGCCGGAGGTCTTCGCGCCGCGCCTCGACTTCGCGAGGCAGCGGGGTCACGCCCCGGCGCTGCGCCTCCACGCGCCACTCATAGACGCGCTGGAGGGCAGTCGCCTCCAGATCCCAAGGCAGCAATCCGGCAAGCAGGTTGGCCGATTCGCCGGCAATCGTGCGGTATCCCCGGATCATTCGGATAGCCATGACCCTCTGGCATGCGACCAGCTTCTGTGGTCGCGTCCGGATGCTCAGGGCCCACACAGGGGCCCCGTAGAGGGCCATGGACCGCACGACGCCAGCGTACAGCCTACGGCAGGAAGCGTTTGGCCCGCTGAGATTGGGCAGCAGTCGCCTGAGGGCGGCCGCTGCACGGTTCAGCCTTGGGGCCAAACTCAGGAAATGCTCCCTGAAGTTCCACCGGCTATCGAGGACGAGTCCCAGGTACTTCATCGTCCCCTGTACGCCGATTGGAACTCCTTCCACCGTAATGCTGTAACTCGACGGTGGCGCGTTACGGCGGCCATGAAAACACATGGCCTCCGTCTTGTGCAGCGCCACCTCGAGTCCCAACCGCCGGATCCTGTCGACAACTGTCGCGACCGCTTCCGTCGCCACGTCGGCTGCCGCCTGGTGCGACTCTCCCTGTGCAAGGACGAGCGTGTCGTCAGCGTAACAAATTACGCTGACGCCGTCAGGGAGGTCGCTGCGCAGCACCCAGTCGTATCCGATGTTCCACAAGGGCGGTCCCAGGACCGAACCCTGTGGAACACCGCACGACATCTCTCGCCGGTTCCACTCTCCCCGGTGACCGGGGTAGATGACGGCTCTGTCCGTCAGGTAATCCTCGACTATTCGGCGGAGGTAGGGCGGCACCCGGTGATACCGGAGTGCCTCCCTGATGCAACTCCAGGGCAGGGTGTTGAAGGCATTGGTGATGTCCAGAGACACCGCCAAGACGACCCTGCCCCGGGCCACTGCATCCCCCGTCGTGAGGGCTCTCACGCGCATGATTGCGTCCACCGTCGAGCGCCCCCTGCGGAAGCCGAACTGGCTCTCCGACAGGTTCGGACCCACCCGATTCAGGTGCCCGGCGAGGCGGTCTGCAATGACTCTCTCAAAGAGCTTGCCCACCTCGTCGAGCAGCACGATGGGCCGGAATGCGGACGGAGAGTCCGCAGGGCGCCCGGACTTCTGGATCAGGACCAGTTTCCCCGTCTTCCAACGAAGCGGGAACCGGCCCCTCTCCAGGCACGCGCTTAAGAGCCCCCCTAGTCGAGGCCCGAGAGTCCCGAAGGCCAGGACCCAGGCTTTTCCTGGCAGGCCGTCGGGTCCTGGGGCGGTATTTTTGGCTTTGAGCCGTTGTACCGCCACTCTCAGGTCTACCTCGGTCACCTCTGGAGCGTCGTAGACGTCGTCGTCGCTAACGCGGTCCGCGTTTGCGTCAGCTTCCTCCTCAGATTCCGTCGGAGACGGAGCCATGGGCGGGGGAGCATACTCCTCCCCTCTCGAAGGGAACAGGGCGCTCACCACGTCCTCCACGAACTGAGGCCGGAGACTCTGCGTCAACGGGGGAGCCCAGGGGCGGAGCTTTTCTCGCACCCACTTGTAGGGGCGGCCCCATGGGTCCCCGTCCAGAGTCCCCAGCATCTCCTCGCGGGCCAATTCCTTGGCCCGCCAGATCGCGTCGCGGAGGGCGGTCTTCGCTGCCCTGTAGCCCTCGTGCAGCTCCGCCTCTACAGTCGCCGCATCCGGAGGTCGGGTGCGGCGCCTGCGGAATCTGGTGTACCGGCGGCGCGCAGCAACGCACGCTTCGCGCAGCGCTGCCAACTCGCTTGACCACCAGTACAGCTGACGACGGGCGCGTCCTTGCCGGACCCGGGGCATGGCCACGTCACAGATCTCCGACATGGCCTCCCGGAACCACTCAGCCTCGTCGTCTACGTCGGCAGGCCTGTCCGGTGGTGACACCCAGGCCTGCACGATCGAGGCTTCCAGGAATAGCTCCCGGTCCAGCTGCTTCAGCGCCCATCGCGGACCACTTAGGTTCCGTCCACTTGAGACCGGCGCGTCTGAGGTCTGGGTGGAGACGTCGAACCGGATATACCGGTGGTCGGAATAGGTCTCCACCTCCTCCACAACACGCCAGTCGGTGACGCGCGGCGACAGGGCGGCGCTGGCAAACGTTACGTCTACCACCGACTCGCCCGTCCACCGCACGCACGTGGGGACGGAACCCCGGTTCTCGATCACCAGGCCATGCGCACGGGCCCAGCGCTCGAGCCTCCTGCCCCGATAACAGTCCGTGCTCCGGGAACCCCAAGCCGGACTTTTGGCGTTGAAGTCCCCCAGGACGAGCGCGGGGAGGGAACCGAGGGCGACGACGACGTCTCCCAGCTCCTCTAGGGAGTCTTGGAACTCGGCGATAGATCGGTTCGGGGAGAAGTAAACGCCTACCACGGCGATCTCCCCGAACCGGGCTGCGACAATCCCGTGCCCTCTCTCGACACGATCGAGGGGCGGGGTACCGGCGGCGGCCGACGAAATTAGGGTCACCGAGCCGTCCAGGTCCGCTACCCAGTCATTCCTGGGCAGGACAAAATACGGCTCGGCGACCACGGCGACGTTGATCAACCACTGCGCCATGCTCTGGAGCAAGAGATCCTGAGCAGCGGCGCAGTGGTTGATGTTCGCCTGGAGGAAGCGCAATGGAGACATTAATCTGAATCCATTGAGGCCTCCTCCAGGGCCCTCCTCGAGGGCGTGGCCACGGCGGCGGCGGCGGCGACGGCGGCGGCGGCGGCGGTGGCGGCGGCGGCGGCGGCAGCAGGAGCTGCGGCGGCGGCGGCAGTAGCGGGGACAGCGGCGGCAGAGGGCCTACCTCTGCTCTTGGTCTTGGCGGGCGGGGCGCAGGACTTGCCCCCTGCCCGGTGATCGGCCGGCTTGCCAGCCGCCGCACAAAGGAAGCAGTGCGGCGGGGCGTTGCACGAGCCGGCCTTATGACCGGGCCGACCGCAGCGGAAGCAATCGCCGCTGCGGTCCACCTCCGAGGTGCACTTGCATGCCGTGTGGTTACCCACTTGGCAGCGGAAGCACCTCAGAGGCCTGGGTTCCAGCAGTTTCACCTGCGCGGACACCCAGCCGACCAAGAGCCTTCGGCCCTCCCCAATCTTTTTCGCCGCGGACACGGGGCAGCTCACCGTCACCGACAGCAGCCCCGCGAAGTCCGGGCGAAGGGTGCCAGCCTTGATCTGGTCGCCAGGGCATTCCCCAACCCTGGCGACGGCGGCCACCACGTCCCCCTCCGTGATCGAGTCGTCCAGGCCCATTATGCGCAGATCTGCGCGCTTTACGGGCCTGGACACCCGAGCCTCCTCCGCATCTAAGGACGCTCTTAGCCGTTCGGCCAGAGCGTCAGCGGTCGGACCACTGGAGGCGCCGGGAATCGACAGCAGCCTGGCCCCCGTCGCGGTGACTTGCACCCGGAGGCCCCCGTCGATTCCCAACTCCCGGAGGTTCACCGCCTCCTTCGCCTTCGCGAACACATCGCGGTACGTCACGCCCCTTTTCACCGCGTCCGGCTGCAGAGTTATTACTACAGCCGCGGTCTTGGGGGCGCGGAGTTTCGCCGCGACGGTTCGCTTGCGCTGCCGTCTTCGCTGTCGCCGCCTTTGTTTTTTCGCGGCCCTGCTCTCTCCCGCCACCTGCCATTCGGCATCGGTTGGGGGAGGACGCGAGGGCTGCGTAGGCGGGACATGTTGGGACGGCTCACTCGCCGCCGCCGCCGGAACACCCTTTTTCTTCCCCGACTTCTGCGGGGCCGCCTTCGCTCCAGCCGGTGCCGCCGCCGCCGGAGCCGCTCTCGCCGTGGCCTGTTTGGGCGGTGCCGGCTTCGCATTCGCCGCATTCGCCGTGGCCCGCCTCTCCGGGGCTGGCCTGGGCGGCGCGGAAGCCGCTACGGCCGCGTAGGAGGAAGCGAGCGGGGGGCGCAAGACGCGGTTCTCCAGCGCTGTAAAGCGCTGGTTGAAGGCCGCTAGCTCCTGCCGAACCAGATTTAGGACAGCGTTACTGCTGTCGTCTATCGGTGCGGGCTTCGCCGGCGGCTCTTTCTGCCGCGTTTGCGCCTGCGCCTGTGTCCGCGCCTGCGGGACCTCCTCTCGGCTTCGCCCTCTCCTCAGTCCGGCCAGCTCCGCTTTCAGCTGGAGGTTCTCCTTACGGAGAGCCTCCATTGCCGCCGTGAGCTTGGCGAGCTCCTCCCGCATTTGGGACACTTCGTCCGATGGGCTTGATGCGGGCGGAGGCCGTCCGATGCCGCCCGACACCGCCGCCATTATAGTGGCCGTGGCCTTACTTATGGCCAAGTCCTTTGTGGCCTTCTTACCGGGCCTGCCAGGCTTGGCCTTAATGGTGCGGATGGCGTTCTCCACCAAATTTTCTAGGGAGGGCTCAGCTTCCCGCCCTCTACCGCACGTCCCGCCTCGGCCGTTACCCCGCACACTGGTGGGGATTTTACGGCTTGAGGCGGCCTCCTCCTCGGATGATGAGACGTTGTCCCGGGAGCGCTTGAGGAACTCCTTCCTCCTGTTGTCGGCGCTCCCTTCGTCCCTCTTTGTCGTGCTTCCAGAGCCTACGCTCTGGAAGCTCACGGCGTCTGATGCCGAGTCGGAATCCGACTCGAGCACCATCGCCCCCTTCTTTTTTGGAGCGGCACTCTGTGCCCGCTCGGTGTTCGGTGCCGGTGAGTCGGACGTACTGGAGAGATCCAGTGACTCCTCCTCACGGGCACGTGAGCCCCCCTGGCTCTTTGCGGCGACTGCCGGTGAGAACTGTGGATAAAAGTGGGTGTTGCCCCCCCCAGAATACGGTAGGGCAGACCGGACGTGTCCGGTGCGGGATTCTCCAGCTGCGGAGCAGCTGGTACCCGCCTGGGGTAGTAATTCTTTCATCAACTTTTTTTCCATTTTGTTTTTTCACTTTTTTATAGAGGTGAGTTCCTCTATCCTAACCCCGAATTTCCCTCCCCGGTTCACTTCACGGTTACGTCTATAGACTAGACGCGTACCGGAAGTGAACATTTCCCCCCCTGACCCAGTCTCAGACGACTGGGCCCGCGCCGCCTGAAAGCTCGAGCTAACTGCTCGATCCTCCAGGCGGCGCGCCTTTCCCCGGTGTATCCCTCTTAGTTTGCAAGCCCCACCACGACGACAACGTGGAGATACGACGGTGGGGATAACCAGTCTTACATAGATAGAATATTCTGTATTCTCTACACCATACAGATTTCAATTTACATTGTCATTACCAAGGGTATCGTAATACCCAGTAACTGGGTTATGGACACCAGATAAGGAATTGTTTCATGTGAAAACAATAACCCTAGCGCAGTTCGAAAAAATCTAATATTCAGATGCATCTAGTTAAGAGGATCGTCTACCGAGCGCTCGTCCATACTAAAAGAGAAAACGTTTTCCTACCCCTAAATGTTATCCTATCTCAATGATTTTAGAATGCTACACAGTAAAAAACTAGGTTTATAGGTTTTCTTTTTTTCAAAAGTAACTCTTAGGCGCCTGTAACTTTCAAACTATTATATATTTTGAAAAAAAAAAGAAAACCTATAAACCTAGTTTTTTACTGTGTAGCATTCTAAAATCATTGAGATAGGATAACATTTAGGGGTAGGAAAACGTCTCTTTTAGTATGGACGAGCGCTCGGTAGACGATCCTCTTAATTGGACGTCGCGCGTCAGCACAAGCATAGTTGGGAAAAGCTAGACTGATGATGAAGTTTATTGAAAACTATTGTTATTCTTATGACATGACTTTTCCTTTTTTATTAAAAAAAAAAACTTTGCCTCAAACTAGAAGTTTCTCCTGTATCGTGGGGTGCGTTTACAAAACACTCAAACCTGGAACAATTAATTGCATATCATAAAAATATTTGCTCCATGCGGGGATCAAACTGCTGTGCAGCAGACCAGCAGTCGATTGCTCAGCGACTGTGCCAACCGAAATTGGTACCATTGGCCACCGGGGCGGTAAACGCCACCTATTAGTGTCAACCACCACTCCAGTGGCAAGTTAAAAGGGGCAGATGGGAATAAAGGCTGAAAACCAGCGTTGTGCTGTGAGTCCCCATAGCACAGCGGTTATGCTGAGTGATCACTCAGCCTTTATTTTCACAGTCCTGGCGTGCAACTGTCGATTTCTGTTTTTGTTATGATTTTATGTTTAGATTTGGTTATTGGTTTCTCTGTTTTTAGTTATTAATTTCTAACGTCTTTATTTATTAAAGTCTTTTTTCTTTATTTAACTATTTATGTACACGGAAAATGTAAAGGAAAATACATATTTAATACTGAGGTACAAAGGTTTCAAAATGCAATCTCATAAACTTTCTGATAGTAGCAGAGCAGCGTACTGAAAAGGAAGGTAATAATTCAGAAAAATCAAATTAAATGTAAAATAGTCTCCGTTAGCCATTACCACATTAAGTCATGAACTTGCCACACTGAATCCATTGCCGAGCCCTGCGCTCAAGGCGCGAATAAAATCTAAATTTGAAATACCGATGGTTTCAATCAATTCAGTGATCACAATTATAATGGAGCGCGATCCGTCGCGCGTCGGGCGCTGCCTTGGACGTTCAACAATACCGGTATCTATAACCCCTATCTGTATAAATAAAACAATAATTTTCTTTACTTCAAAAAAAGAAGAGGTTCGTTTAGAGGTATGTTTGTTACTTCATAACTTACGACTGGGTGAACTGAATTTGATAATTCTTTTTTGTTCATTATTTTTAAGTTTGGTTCAGTATCTTCAATTTTATGAACATTTTTTTTTCTGGTTCCTGTGTTATATTTCAATTTGCTCTATTAGGTTAACATTTTTTTATATACTTACAGAAAAAAACAGCTTAAACATTTTTGGTTGGTCGGTTCATTTTTGGTTGGTTGGTTTATTTTTGGTTGGCGCAATAATCGGGCGATTGATTGCTGCGCTGCGTGTCGCCGGTTCGATTCCCCCTCAGAATAAACATTTGCATGACTTATTAGTAGTTGTTCCAAGTTTGTCTGTTTGTGTATGTGAGTTAAAATGTTTGTAAACACAGCTACGAGACAGGAGTAATTTCTAGTGCAGGGCAGTGGTTATTTCAATCTCTTATCTACTGAAAGCTACATTATCACTATAGGTCGGAATTAAGGAAGAAAGAAAGAAAGAAAAAGTTTTATTGGACTCACACAGGACAGAAAAACAACATAAAATTAAAAACAAAGATGTAAAAATTAAATAAAAGCAACTTAAATTACAAAGCAAAGCAAAACCATTTAGAAAAAAAGTCACAGCGCTGGTTTTCAGATAGGGCCCAAAGTGACGTCACGGTCAGATATACATACAGTGTTAAATATATATTTATTAGGATATTTATTTTAGCAATAAACAGGTAAAATATAAAATAAATAAACTTATAATAGGTAGAGTTATTCATGTACTTATGCAGTGAAAGAATAAAGTGGAAATGCCCGAAGAGCAGAAAAATTCCGTGATTTATTCAATAAAAAGTTTTTACTTTCACACAATCTGATGTTTTTATTATTATTTTATTTGTAATACTGTTTTCCACACGAGATTATCTATTAGAAATCCCGGGAAGATCCATATTAATATCAACATTTCGATGCTAGTACAAAAATAACTCTACCTAATTCCGACGTATGATTATCACTTTATCGGCAAGTAAACGGGGCTGTACTATTTATATACTAGTTTTTGTTTGCCTGTTAACGAAAATAATCACAAGGGAACATAAAAACGGGATAAAAACTATCCTAATGGTAAATCCAGATTATAAACTATCTGTGTACCAAATTTCATCCAAATCCGTTCAGTAGTTTTTGTGTGAAAGAGTAACAAACATCCATCCAAAGAATATAAATTTTCACGTTCATAATATTAGTAGGATTAGTTGGTAGCGGGACTCCGGAACGTAAAGGGCAATTGAAGGATACTGTGGATTTTAGTCAGTACGAGTCTAACAGGGAGCTCTGCCCTGGGAGGAACCAATTTGATGATTTTACCACGATGAAAAAAAGCAGTATTAGATTCGATTTTCAAACTGCTACAACCCAGTGCTAGTATAATCCAATTCTTTTTGAAATAAGACGTAATTTGTATGATTAGTGAGCTCAAGATAAATAATTCTGTGTTTCCAGGTATTCGTCCACTTGTTCTATGTGTTTAGCTAGTTAGCGGACCGGATACGGATGACTAGAGATGTGCCGTTGCCGGCAATATTGCCCAAGGTGGGAATATAGGTGGAAATATTGCCGGCAATATTGCCGGGAGTGGAAATATTTGGGAATATTGCTTAATTTTAAGTCAAAGTGAGTGCGAAAACTATGTAACACACTTAAAATTAGCATTTACAGACCATGGTCTAGATTATATACAAAAAAAAAAAAAAAAATTTGTAAAATTGCCAAAATTGCCGGCAATTTTGGCAATATTCCCGGTATTTTACCGGCAATATTGCCCATTGTTGCCGCACACGACTGTGAATATAAGAAATTACACATACATTTTAAGATAAGAATTGACGATCATTGTATATTGAATAAATATTGAATAAAAAGGCATAAATTCGAATAATTTATGTTGTAGTTTAATCTAGTCAACGAATGCTCAAAGCATAGAGGGAAATTCTAGAAACACATTTTTTACTACGTAACTTTGTTTGGACTAGTTAGGAGGTGAACATATCAAAACCATGAGCTCTGGGGGGGGGGGGGTTGAAGGTACCATTTTTTGGTTTTTCGCTTACATCTCGGAAAACCATACGTTCTAGCGTCATAGCGTGTGTGAACAAAATAAAAAACTAAATCAATTTTCCGTAAGTTTTACTCAGTAAGCATTTCAATATCTTGTAAGTTTTCGAGTTTTCATAGTTTTCGAGGTATCCGCTTTTGAAAGTCTGTAATTTAGGGGAAAAAACATTTTTAGTTTCGCGCATTTGGAAAGTTGTTTTTGATATCGCGAGATTAATGAGAGAGACCCCTTCGGGTCTCTCTCAATGTCCACCAGGTATAAGTAGTTCTTAAATTCGGTGACCACCATCAAGCTTGATGTCCTGTCTTCCTCTCCCACCGAGGGATCAGTAATTATTACCTTAGAAACTCATTTTAAATTATACTAGGTACTTACAGACTAGGTAGGACTGTACTATGTAGGAGGAAATCCGCACCCATAAGAGATGCGGAAACACTATCTTTGGAAACTTTAGTTCTTTTTTGTTGTAAACAATTTTCGTATAGGTAGGTATTAATTTTTTGTCAAGTGTGAGTTGCCCACAAAAATACACGGAGGAGTAGGTACTACAGCGAGAGTTTGAAAAGACTGCTGCTGCTTTCTGGATTTATGGCAATATTAAATAAGACTTTCCGAATGCAAAAAGGTAAATATGGTTTTTTGAAAACTATACAAGATATCGAAATGGTTACTAAATAAAACTTATAGGAAAATTCAGCCTTTGTTTTATTGATACAAACCATGCCGCTAGGAGGCATGGTTTCCAAGTTATAAGTGAAAAATCAAAAAATGGAACTTTTAAACCCCCCTCCCCCACAGCTCAAGGGCTAGTGGCGGGGACTTTTGATAATTATATTCACCTCCTAACTAGTTCAAACAAAGTAACGAAGTCCAAAATCGTGTTCCAAGAATTTCCCTCTATAACTGTTCGTTGAGTGGGCTACTAGGTTTTCATGCAAAATCACATAGCAAAAACAACGAGTATAAGTACCTGTATAATATGGAAGTATAAATCTCTGTCAAAACTACAAATAATCAACAAAAATAACATTATTTTAATGCATTTGTTTCGGTAATTCTTACATAATCAGTAAATCACCGTTTAGAGTAACAACTTAGTAGTTTTTATAAGGCGGACTTAATGCCGCAACGTATTATCTACAGTAATATAAACTGCACCTGCAGTAATAATAAAATATACTGGTGTTATTTGACTGGCAACTTTGGCAATATTGCCAAAGTTGCCGGCAATTTTGGTATTTTACCGGCAGTGGCAATATTGGGAATATTGCCGGCAGTGGGAATATTGCCACCAGGCACATCTCTACGGATGACACATCACGTTGTACCGCTTTAACGGGCCGGGTAACATCTAAGTACTTTGTAAATTAAATGTTTTTGAAGATCAAAAGTTTTACGACTTTAAAAAAAAAAGATAGTTGCTCAGGAATCTTATAGCGCGTAGTGTTTTCAGAAATATATCCGCCATTTTGGAACGATACAATTTTTTATAATTTTATAATTATTATACGCACTAACGCATGCGTCGCGAATTTCAAAGCTTTTCTATAAAGAAATGGATTAAATAATTCGACGCCGCGCAGTAGGCATGAATCTCGGTGGTTCACTTGGAAAGACCGTCGGATGTACTGTTTCCGGAGATCGCAGGTTCAAATCCTGCTCGCAGTTCGAATTTTTCTTTCCATAATTTGAATTTTTTAAACTTTTATCAAAAGCAATCTCTATTTCTTCAAGCTGCAGTAGATGGCATGGGGCCGCGAGTAATGGGCGCCTCGCCGTCCGCCCATGGACCATGCCCGGGTCGACGGCGCGTTGTGTTCCACGAGCGCCTCAAAGAGTGTCAGGATAATGACGGGGCCCCCTTTAGAGGGCCAAAGCCTGCCGGGTTCGCGGGACTTACGAATTACCGTGACCACGGAACGTAAAGGGCTATTGAAGGACACCGTGGATTTTAGTCAGTACGAGTCCGACAGTCCCTTTATTTTTATTTTTATTTTATTCGGAAGGCTTACAGACAAATAACTATAATAATAACAAGATTAAAAACTAAATTGCTAATTACAAGCCCTCACATTTAAATAATTATATTTCCACTACGTATATTGTAACTTATGATATTATGATATTTGTATAACCTTAACAGCTATAGTTTATTAGTGTAGTTATACAAATAACACAAATAACTCAAATGCAGTCAGGTGCCGCTTGTACAAAAAATGGCTTCGCTAAGAGCCTTCTCACTGTGCTTACATTGGTGCAGAATAGGTCAACGTCTTGTTCAGTACTGATTTCATTAAAACTACGACTAGCTCTAAGTACATAAGCATTACGCCTGTAATTAGAGTTTGCATAAGGTACGTGCAGAAGTGGTCGCAGTCGCAGCCCCATCTGGTTAGTTCGTATCATTATTTTTGAGACCAGTTCAGGACAGTCAATTGATCCATTCGCAATTTTAAACAAATAACTTATATCATTAATATAGCGTCTACGATCAAGTGGCAGAAAATGGTACATCGGTGATTGTAATCAACAGATATTTGTTTTGCCCTGTAATCCAAGTACTTAAGAAATTTTCTCTGAATACCCTCGGTACGAGAAATGTAGATCTCGTATTGGGGGTTCCAGACTTGTGATGCATACTCAAGGTGGCTGCGTACGAACGAACAATATAAGACTTTGATCGGTTTTAGCGAACGGAAACATGCCGAGTTTCTCATTATAAAGCCAAGTGCTCTGGACGCTTTATTTACAATGCTATCAATATGCTGATCGAAGAGCAACTTGCTGTCTTGTATCACCCCAAGATCCCTAATACTATGGACTTTGCTAATACTGGTATTGCACAGTTTGTAGGAGGAATTAATAATCGATTTCTGGCGCGTAAAACTCATATGAAAACATTTAGCAACATTCAATTGTAGCCTGTTACGTCGACAGTATTCCTCAAACCTATTCAAGTCAGCTTGTAACAGGTGCGTATCAGATATGTCTCGTATTGTCTTATGAATCTTCATATCGTCAGCGAAAAGTAAAATATAACAACTTTTAAAACAATACTTCACATCAGCTATAAAAATAGTAAATAATAGGGATCCCAAAATGGAACCCTGGGGAAAAAATAATGAAAATAAGTAAAAACATTCTCCATAAACACGGATGACCGACATTACACTCAAAGGTTTTCAGGCCAGTGACACAACCTAAGAGGTACTGCTTACAATTCAAAACCAATTGAATTGTAACGCTCGTGTTACGCCTTCCATGAATTCCAAATCATAGAGTGGACTAGATTTATAAGTGAGATTTACATATTTACGGATACAAGATTGAAAAGTTTCAACTAATTTTACGAAAATACACGTCTATCTGAAAATTTCACCACAATAACGGGCAATGCCGTTAATAATCGCGTTAATGGACGTTTATACAAATATTTAAAGACTATTATAGTAAAAATCAACGGGAAATTCCGCTAGTGTGGCTCTGTTATTAGAATTTAGAAAATAATTATTTTAAAATTGGCAACCGAGAAACGATTCAGTCGCTTCAACGGTCCATAGTCAATTAGGCTTAAGATAGTGCTAAATGATAACGTTTTTCCAAGTAGTGCGTTTTCAATTGTTTGCAGTACTAATGTTATATTCAAATGAGAGCACGCGTGATGCGGGAGGCAACAGTCTTCCGGGTGCGGGGAGTCTCAGCGAGCTCAGCCAACCGGGAAATTGCCGGCGGAACGGTCCGAAATAGTAGAAAATATTGCCAGATATGAAACAATGGCGTGTTTGCATAAGTGGCGGATCGAAAATTACTTTTATGAATAAGAAACCGAGTGTTTCTGTTATGTACTACTAGCGTTTTAGCAATGTATGATGCTGGCTGCTTCTGTTGTGATGTGTCTCTCTCTGCGTGTACTCATTACGTTAGAGATTACGTTTTAATGTTGTGTTTTTAAACCAAACGAAGGTTATGCGTTTCTTTTCTAGCTTGACGAAACTGAAACAAGTTGACTAACTTGTTTCATTAAAAGCTCAGTTAATTATCACTTTTAGAAAAACCTAAAACTTTAATGCAAAGAAGATCAGCTTCGCGTAACAACGAGGTTTCCCTTTGAGCAGACACTCACAAAATTAAATCACAAACTACCCGGTAATCAAATTGCCGTCCTCTTAATCACATGACAGAACAGAAGCACCTCACCGGACCCAGGAATGTTAAAAATTTGCTTTCTAACAAAACAATAGATTTGAAAAAGAGTGTAAAATTCTAAATTGAAGAATTTCATGCATCCACACGATAATGAAAATGTAATTTACGTAGGTAATGTAAAAAAACACGAAAAAAACAGGGCAGCCCGAGTAAGTTGATGGAGGCAAACGAGATATTTGCAGTGTTTTGCATAACTGCATTAAGTGTAGGGCCGAGAGGCCCGCTGAAGGCACGTACACTCGCCTACTAAAGTGCAATAAAAGCCTTGTAAAAATTGTAATGGCGCTAATAAAGACTTTTTTGTCGTTCAACACTTTTGCCCAGTTCTTTCTGGTTGTTATTTTTAACGTATTATGAATTGCATTTGTAATTCAAGTGAAAATGCGACGGCTGTGCGAAATTAATTGGCACGAACGTTTTTGTGATCGCCTCGAGAATTCTGACTTACGTGTGAACTAAAAAACTAGTCGTGGACGAGTGCTGGTATGACTAAATTCAGAACAATTCGGATGAAATTAGTTTTTGCGAGCCCTTTACTGCGTTCAGCTGTTTAGTCAAACATTTGTTTTCCTTTTGGTTATAAAGACTGGATATAATACAGGAATATATTTATCAAGCCATATGAGTATCTTTTTAAAAAGAGCTTTTACCTAGTTTTGAAATGTCAGGATAACAACAGACGTTTTCAGCAATAATTGAGCAATTAATAACAGGTTATAAAATAAATCGAACCTTCAAACCGGAGATAACCTGAAAAAGTTAAAAGTGGTAATTAAAAACGTTTTCAGGATAAGAAACTTCACAATCAACGATGGAAACTAAAGAGCAACCGACAGATTCAATTAGAGACTCTCGCTTCGAACATCGCTATCGCCGCAGAATCATTTCAAAAGTGCGAGTTTAAAAGTGATAATTAATTTGTGAGCGGCCGGGACTTTAGCACGCGAGTGTACCCACCTGAAGATATCTCGTACATTGTTTCCGTTCGTGAAGTACAAATTGTTGCTATTGTACTCTATTTTCCATAACGTATGGAGGCCATTACGATTGGCGTTTTCTTATAACCGAGCGGTACCGGGCGCATTGTGGAAAATTCATTGAAATACCTTTTGAATAGAATGCACGTCTATTATAAGAGTAAGTATTTGTCGTTGCATCAACCACTTTGCTTGTTTGTTACGTATCGGTATTTACCATTTCGACGTGCCCGTTTTTCTGCATTGTATGAAGGTAATTTGTTTGTGAATGAGTGCTGTGTACTGTTGCGAATTTATGTAAATAAAGAACATTAACTTTTAAAGAGCTTTTTATAGTTTTGAACAATTATAATCAGCTCACGAATCCGCACATTAATCAACGCGTGTTCCGTACTACAACAACACATTCACGCCTCACGAGACCCCAAAAACGTGTGACTATAAAAATCACGACACAAAGTTGTAGTTGCTATACAAGGATGAGTATATCGGGCCACCGCAGTGGGCGATGTAAACAATTTCAATCGAATCGTAACAGCTACTGAACAATGAAAGTCGGATCACGAAAAAATCATCTTACAAGTGAGTCGTGCGGCGGAGCCACGGTAGTCGTGTGTCCCGCCGCCGCCGTCCCTCCGGCCCGATCCGCCGCCCCGCCGGCTCTGACGCTGCTCATTCCGCTGACAACAGACTGTTTTATGACCTTTTCAGGTCCTGATCGCCGACGGGTATGTCAGAAGCGAAATGATTTTATTCGCCACAAGATATCAGAAAGCATCACAATTATGCTAATGCTTATTGCTGTAAAGTGTTCAGAGGAACAAGAGAAGTTGTCAAAACATGCGCTTTGTAACTCTAAACTGATTATAAAGCTGTCGGTAAGTTCTCAGTTTTTAGCCGACTCAGTTTCAGTTAAAGAGAAATATATTTTAAACATGATTTTTAAAAACTGGAACTTCATTAAAATCCTGTCGATATTTTCATGTTTTTTAACCGATTCAATTTCTGTAACGCAAGAGTTTCCAAACTAGCTTGTGCTATCACGTAGAACTTTAATTTAAAGGCAAATTTATACTAAACATAGTTAGCGATACAGGGAAACTGCAGCTTTAATCTAAGAGAGAAACAAAACAAGACAACAAGCTGCAATGAAAGTTACACTTACTCTCAATATCGAGTTAGTGTCATTAATGAGAAACATTATTGTAACGGATCAAGTAGGACCATTCATTTAACATTCTAGCTTCTGACCCGAAGCATTTGCAATGTCGTAACCCCTTGTGAGCTGTAGAGTCCGTCGGTTTGTTCGAAAGTTTCTATTTCAATGTATGAATTAAAACTGTCGTTTACTAATACGACCTGTCATCATTTTCAGCCTGATGACGCCTCCTTCAAGCATCCGTAAACCACTGATGACGCACGTTCTCACCTCACTTTAAAGGGATAATTTCTCGGCGTGGTAAAAAGCGCATAAGAGACCCTTGATACAATGCACTTTACGTAAAACGCGGGGGAATAGATATAATAGACCTTCCTCTTAAGAGTATAATCGATCACCCCTGTCTACCTGGACCAGGGTGAGGTCCGAAAGACCCTTGACCCTGACCCTCCCCCAACAGATGTCAACACACCTAACTTATCACTCGCATATCTCAATTTTTTCGCGATTAACATACATTCTAACAAATAATATGTCTGTATATTTGTTTAAACCAAACACAAGGGCTATATTTTATAAAATATACAACAGTTTAAATGATAATTTATACTCCATTGTTATTCATTGATGTTATTATATGTATATTTTGCCATTGTTTCAAATCAGAGCATATTTCATGCATTTAATGTTTAATTCCGCGCTACACTAGAAGCTGTGCTATGCAAGATAGTGAACGCGAAATTATGTGATATTGAATGAAAGTTGCATGTCGCATGGTCGTGTTTGATGAATACTTCATCCACATACATTATTTATTGAGATTTACTGATTTGATTTAAAAGTGTAATGTGAACATCACACATGCACACAACGGATGTCTTGAAAACATGTTTTGATAGTCCCTGTACTTCCTATGCATGAAATGCATGAAGACTTCTGTTTTGATGAATTGGAAATATACGAGCTTTCCAGATGTAAATGAGATTTTCATGGTTAATATTTTTTCAGGCAGTTGCGATATGTTGCAACATGACCTTTGAAGATAAACTGAGTGTAAGTATTTTCATATCAGCTCCTTATCGCAACTATCTACTGACATCGCACAGGGCTCGCTGTGTAGCGTGTCCAAACAGTTCGTATTGTTTCGCTTGCTTGTGAAATGTAATTCGTGTGCTGTAAACACACACAAATCTCACACACACACTCGCACACCAGTTATTTATATTTGAGACGCGGAGGTCGCATGTCGTGGGCATGTTGGTACAAATATAGAAACTATACGCGATTTATTGTGAATATTAAATTTGGCACAATATAATTGAGGGCGTATTGTTGTTTCGAGGGCACTTGGAACATTCTTCTTCGTGTTCCTGACGTCTGTGAACATTAAATTATGTAACTTCCTTTATGAATGGTTTTAGATGTTGGTTCGTGAAATAACTTTATTGCGTCTTCACTGTCGGAGGACTCCTTTGCTTATAAGAAATTATGATTGTTATTACCAATGATGAAATAATTTAACTTTGATAAATCTAAATAAAAATGACGTAAAAAAACTTTTGCCTACACCGAAATAACTGTATGTTATTTCATGAAAGAGACCTATTCAAACTAATCCACGTACCTAGCTCCTAGAACAGTTTTTCATTAAGGCTAGCCTATGGCAGGTCTTTTAGTCAAACTTTCAGCACTTCACAATGTACTTTGAAGCTTTCAAAAATATAGGGTGACTGGTTATTAGTGTACGATACTTAAGAGGATTGTATAGCGGCTGCCTTTTCAAAAAATAGGTATTTAGAAAAACTCGTGCTGTCCCTCTCGCGCGTTGAAAAACCCCCGATCGTGCGATAGAGAGCGTTGCAGTTCGCGACTGACTGTGAGTATTTTTTATATGAAATTTGTCTCTCGGGAGAAAACGTTTTTCACATACTAAATCACGTCCAATCTCTTAGATTCTGGTGTCAATCGTTTCAGCATATTATATTCTAGGTTTGTAGGTTTTGCTTTTTTTCTAAAACTTCTTTGTTTTTAAAATACAAAAGTTTTATTTCAATGAAGATTTTGTCATAAAAATAGTAACTTTTAGGCGCCTGTTACTTTTAAACTATTATAAATTTTGAAATAAAGAAAACCTATAAACCTAGTTTTTTATAGTGTCAGAAGCATTCTAAAAAATCATTGAGATAGGGTAACATTTAGGGGCAGAAAAACGTTTTCTCTTTTAGTATGGACGAGCGCTCGGTAGACAATAGTCTAAGTAAAAGTTGTTGGTTATCATGAGCACAATCACGTGTTTAAGTATCGTACACTAATTACCAGTCACCCAATATAAAATATTGTAAATTTACAGGCTGAAGCTTTATAGGAAAGCTTTTCATGAAAAAAATTGTATGGGACACTTGATTATTTTTCTCGATGTTTGTCCTACGTTGAAAGTTCTCTGACATATGACCACACTTTTCTGACACATGCTGTAATGCTGTATAATAGTGAAATGATTACTGGATATTTTTATTAGTATATATAAAACCTATATGATAGCTGTATTAGTATGAGTGAAAAAGAAAGAGAGAATTGTCAGCTGTCAGCGACTTATTACGGTATTTAATTGTAAAATTCAAGGAAAATGCTACGTCACGTCACTCGGAGACAGTCGGGAACAGTCGGGGGCAGTCGGGGTATTGGCCACTCCTGCGCAGTCGACATTACAGACACCTGGCGCTAATACCCTGATACCCGCGGCCTTGTCAGCCACAACATCACGCGATGACAACTTATTAAACCAACCCCAAAATAATGAATAACGGTCACCACCACCATTTTTTATTAAAAAAAGAAACGTTATTGTCTCTCCCCTTCCGAATTATTAAAAAAACAAAGGTATCGGCAATTAAAATAAATAAAGCAATTATAAGTTAGTAGTCTACATCTCAATTATGTTCCTTTCATAACTATCACAAAATACAATGACGTGTAATTAAATTGTTCTGAATAACAGGTGGTCCGGGACAACCATTAATTTTATTATTGGAAAAAATACGTATTTAAGTATCTGTACATAAAATATACACGTGGCTCTACTTACGAACAGCCTACTTGTAATAGGCGTCTTTGGGTATCAATATTAATGACTAAAAGACCAATTACCGAAGAGAGACTTTTTTACGCAAACGGGAAATAGAATATTCAAAGAAGTTGGAAACCAATAAAACTCTCGCTGACAGATATCCATACGAAATATTAACATCTCAATTGGTCATGAGATCTCATATTTTTATGAAAGAAACAATCTTAACCTACCTCGCTGGTTCAACGCAACGAGTACTATTTTTAAGCAACTCGCACAGGAAACATAATAAATGCAAAAAAGCAAAAAGCAAATAAAAGAGGTTATGACTTATGAATTAATACCCGAGGCAACACGAGCCAGCCTATTAGCCGTATTGGTACGAAAATATTGAATTACTGCTATAAATATACACACAAAAATATTGTTTTTATGTAAATACGGCGTACTGTTGCAGTAACGAGTCTTGCTAAATCACAATATGAAGTTGATTTATATCTCTATACGGTTGGGTTAGCTTCATGGGAGGCCCATAAAAACTCTATACCGAAATGCTTATATATGTTCAGACGTACAGAAGTCGTTTAATTGGTCACTTACGAACTAACAATGCGACATAACACTTGAAACCCTACCGCGATGTGGTGTAGAAATTGACCTCGAATTTGATATATTTTTTTGGTCAAGCTCTGTTGGCTTCCTTATGACTGCTGGCGTATGAATGAACTTCTGGACTTTATTGCCTTTTTTGGGCATAAAAAGACCCACACACTAGGATTATTTGTAAATGTGTACTGTTAGTAACGCGCATCTCAATGTAAATCATTTGTTTCCATTATGTCGGACGTCAAACATTTCCAAGTATTGTTTCGTTTGGGCACAAAACTCCATTGTTACTCTTAAAAATTTTAACAAGCTCAAATCTGTATACGGCAGGCATTCTATTTTAGCATGAAAAAACCTGCACATTTACCAGTAACAGTTGAAATAGTATCACAAAGAGAAGTCGATGTCCTGACGGCATGTATGACTGTTGTATGGTATCCATTACAGGCAATTATTATTGACGGATGACAGCAAGAGGACAGTGTTCAGATCATTCAAATGATTCCGAGCTTTATTGCCAATAAGTGCCAAATGAATATTAGAAGCTTTCAATAGAAGTTTGTTTGAACTTTCTCTTTTAACTTGATGAACATTTATGTACGTCTTTTTGTTGTATATTTTTAATAATTAAAATAAAAATTAACTGACGGATAGAGTAAGCACTTCAGCGGCTGCAAGGCTAATTCTTTTAGCTGGTTTTCGAAATGTCAGGACAAGAGTTGCATTTTTTTTTCTTTACTCAGTTTCTCATTTTCGTCATTAGTTCAAAGTAAGCACCTGTGAAGCTGGGGAAAGCTCTCGATTGATACTACCTTTTGACATCTTTATAAGTGTTTTATAATAAATAAATCTTGTAAAGGTTTTTATTTTAGGATGTTTTTTTTTAATACTGTCTAATAGAAATAATAAAAGAAATAAAAGGCTTTTTATAAGTATTATTTAATTGAATATAAGATTTTTATTAAATTTTCGATTATTTTATTTTATTTTAAAGTACATATTGAATTGTTAAAACGGTACGTTATTGTTTATATTATTATAAAAAATGCTTTAATTTATGAAACAAGTGATACTTGTTTACTAAACAACTTAAAATTAATCACTTGTTTTATGATTTACCTGGCTAACCGTTAAACGAAGTACCATAATAAGAGTATTCCGTTAAATTGCCAGGTAAACTTCATCAGAACTAGTTCTGAAGGCAGACTTATAAATTAATAAGCCGCATGCGTAATTAATAACTGCCGAGCAACAATGGCTGCATAATTATCTAGGTATCTCTTCTTACGTACCAACACTACTAATCATTCCGATTGTTAGTCTCCGAAATGATTGCGGCGACATACATATTATAGCGTGGCGGCAATCGTGTTGTACACGTTATACATTGCTCGTCGCGCTTCAGTAAACAATGCCCATCGGCCAACCGGAGGAGACAACTAATCGCATTAGCGAACTAATCACGGTCCGCTCTGACGAGGAAATTCATTAATATCCTGCACCCCGAGTCGTACAGATGAAAAAGTATATGCATGGGTGCGGGGGCAGCGGCAGCGACGCACTTCTATCTTTTTTTTCTGTATTTTTTTTTATTTAAGTTAGTCCCGTAATGGAAGTTAGGTAGGTATAGGAATTTCGATCTTTGGTTGGGTAGATTTTATCAAGATTATGGCTTTTTTAAAAGTTTATTGAGATTGACTTAGTATTTTATGCCGGGTGGTGGGGACCATCAATTAAATCGATCGCAGCGCGTGATGTGACAATAGATGTGAACTAACGGGGACACTCGCGGAATGACGTAGGTACAACCCACAACCTTCATAAGGTGTCATTAATTTTTTAATAATAAAAGCATTAAAAAAAATTTTATGGCGGCGCCAAACAAACAAGCATGTAAATTGAGTAATTATTTGAAGCGAAGAAACATTGTATTAGGTTGATCGTCCTTGATTGTTTCTTTTCAGGTTTTAGGGTTTTTTTTAGCTTTTCTGTTGTATACCATGATCAAAGTTAAACACATAGAAAAAACCATTGTTAACGACTGTCACTCAGTAACTATCTTAGTAACTGTTGAGGACCTCTTGCAGCTAAAGTCTCCACTCTCAGACTGTCGACGACTGTAAAATCCCAGCTATGTGTAAAGTTCTCATCACGATGAATAAAATGAGCCCAAATATGTACGATATATGTAGGCTCTTAACTGTTGAGGATCTCTAGCTACTGCCTTCTGTCTCCATCTTCAGACCCTCGATGACAATACCCCAGCTAGGTCTAAAGTATTCATTAAGACTAGTGAAATGAGCCCAAACGCGACATAGGTGCTGTTAACTGTTGAGGACCTCTCTGAACTGACTTCACAACATAAGGATCTGGAGTTGATCTGATGATGGTGACCCCATTAATTGATCTTCTCCAGATATCTGCTATATAGTAGTGTAGTGTCCTCAAAACTACATGTTATGTTGACTTTATTTCAACACAATTGTTTTACAACGAAAATTCTGTTGGAAAGACAATTAATTCCTTTTTTTCTACTCTTAGGAGCCGATTTTACTTTTGAAATTTAAATAGTGCCAACTTTGAGTTATACTCTTTCAAATAAAAGATTTTTGAAATCAGTCTACGCTAGGAAAAGTTATGCGTGCTGTCCGACCATGAACCATGCCCGGGTCGACGGCGCGTCGTGTTCCACGCGCGCCTCAAAGAGCGTCAGCAAAATGACGGGACCCCCTTTCAGAGGGCCAAAGCCTGCCGGGGTCGCGGGACTTATTTCCTTAGCGTGACCCCGGAACATAAAGGGCTATTGAAGGACACCGTGGATTTTAGTCAGTACAAGTCTGACAGTCCCTCCCGCCCTGCCTGGGGTGGGAGGACTCATTTGATGATTTTACCACGCTAAAAAAAAAGGAAAAGTTATGCGTGGTCGATTTGACCAACCCTGTTCGACTTTCGTCACATTTCACGAAATAATATTTGTAATATCTGTACACATCAAAAAAATACAACCGTGATCAATCAAAGTAAGTTTTAACGAGCAAGGGTCTAGTTCTAGAGCCTCGACCATCACCTGAAGAGGCTCTTAAGCACTTGGGTCAAGAGTTTGATACAGAAAGTGGTCCTCGTCGACACGGTCTGTGGTGACTATTACAATAATTAATATTAAAAGGTGTTAAATTGATGATTTCTTACGATAGTCTGAGTAATTGAGGAGTTTTTTGGTTCTGTCGTTCCGAGTTAATTAGGCTATACTCGTATTTTATTTTCACCTTTCACCTGTATCAGGCCAGCCCGAGTCTCTTTCGTCTATCTAAACTATTGTTATAAAGCTGAAGAATTTGTTTGATTGAACGCGCTAATCTGAGGAACTACTTTTACGAATTCAAAACAGTACCAGTATACAGTCCAGTATTTACAGATTACAGCGTTCAGTATCCAGTGCTGGATCAGGGCCTGTAGCCTGTAACAAACAATAAACGCAAACGCTGAGTAGGCCTTAATAGATTTTCAACTTTATGTGCTTGGGTGAAAGTTGAAGATCAAGTGAACATTGCATAGCGTTTTCGTTCTTCCCAGTCGCTTACGCTTAGAAATCTTTAATAGATTTTCAACCTTAGGCCCTGGGATATAAGTTATAAATCTATTGGGGAGTACCGAGCGTTTACGATTATCGTTTGCGACTTGTTGCGACTTGGCTAGGAGGACAGAATAGAGCACATTTTTGAATCCAGTGTCGTTGGATCCTGCGTCATATAGGTGCCAAAACCAGAGGCCTCAGCACAAGATTCTCGTGACCTCCTGTAGGTCACAAAAATCTTTAAAAGGAAATACATAGGTACTTCAAGTTTTGTACACTGTTACAGCGTACTTAAAGTATTTACAGCGTTTATTGTATGTAAAATGAAAAAGCGCTTATTGTACAAACGAGGTACTATTGACTTCAAAACGTCAAAGTTCCCGTTTAGTTTACGTCACAAAAAATGGGAAAAGTCGTACACGGTCACTGTGAATTTTAAAATCTACTGGTACTAGTAATTTTTGTAATGTCTAAGCCAGTGTGTCCCTACTCACCCTTTTCCACTGAATCCCGTCCCTCCCCTTGGAATGGTCCTCTCTACATGGTCGGCCGTCATAGGCAGAAAGGCACTCGATATAAATATTAATCTAACGCACTGTATTTGCATACAAAGTGCCGTGATGTAAAATAATTAAATACATGCTCTTTGTTGTTCAAACAATGCACATCTTGAGGTGTACAGTGCATTTGGAACAGTAACGCAACTGAGATATGACATTAGTATTTTTAAAATTCTCTAAAAAATTCTAACTAATCCGTCACTTCGATTTACAACAAATCGAAGTGACGGATTAGTCAAATCAACGAAGATCAAATTAACGAACGATCAAATTAACGAAGATACGTCTTTTTTTTTAAATTGCCAATACGTCACAAGCAAGTACAGTTAAGTTATTACTTGCTTTATCTTTGTAAATATGCATTGACTTAACAAAGGAAAGAATGCTATTTTGTTGCCGTTTTTTTTAATAACCGACTTCAACTACAACAAAAAATGGTATAGAATTTTTTTTTTCCCTAAAAAAGGAGTGGCTTTTATAATATTATTATCCTGTATTCATTTATATCACAACAACAAGAAATAAAAAAAAGGTCCAAGCTACCGGCAGTCAGGGCTCCAAAGAAAGGAACCTTCTAACAATGCGCGCCGTGTCCAGAAGAACTGCTTTCTGAATCAAGCCCTTGATCCAGTTGCCTAACGAGAGCCTCCTAAGATGTTGGTCGAGGCTCTTGGCAATTAAGCCATGGGCCGACACGACTATCGGCACAACGATCGCTGAATCCCACATATCGACAACATCGCAAGCCAAATCAATTATACTTAATTTGCTTATTATTATTATTATTAGAAAAGTATTTAAGTCAAAAAAGATAAACTCTATCAATGTGTTAGTATTCTGCAAAAGATATTATTAATATATTATTGAGACTAAATTAGACCCAAAACGAGCTGTTGACCTACTGATTAAAACTTTAACAACGTATTAAAATACAATGTACAATTTATGCCTTGAGAACGTTTGTCATTAATTAATATACGACATTTGCAAAAGTGACAGAGTTGAATGTTATTTAATATTTGTGTGGGACATAATTTAATTGCCCATGGAGTTATGGGTTGGAACTACTTGGTGCTTGGGTGGCATGGATATATCTGAGGGCAATTCTGAGGGTCTACTCTCTTAGTCCGTCTACGAAGATACGGGCCCGTATGTAACTTGAAAGTTTTGAGTGTAACTCTACTCCCTATATGTGCTGACAACAAGTCGAAAGTCGGGACAACTGACCAAAATAATGATGATATCAGTCATGTCATATTATCAGCTAAACGTACCTATATTTTATTCAGTGAAACCTAAACTTATTTTCTACTTAGTGGAAATTAAATACTACACTGATTTTTCCCAAGCTGAAAATACGTACAGTACATAATAAATGGTTTTTAATTATTAAATACTCAATAAAAAACCTTATGCCGTATATTAATGGAAATTAAAATAGATTATCTCACATAAATTGTAAGCTCAACTTTAACAATAATGACCGGTAACGTTGAAAGGCATAATTAATTAATTGCATTATTAACTGTAGTAGGGTAAGTGAAGTGCCTATACGGAAAAACTAATAGATTTTATATCAGAATGAAATAAAATATCATGTTTCAAGAACTTTTGATTATGAAAATATTTTCACATAAATGGACGTAAATTAACACCCAAAATAATTGCGATGTTACTTATTGAATTTTTTTTTAACTCTAATCAGTCAACCGTTCAGAATAATTTATAAAATCGAATGAACCCTCACGTATAACTTATTAACAAACAAAATATAGCCAAATCGAGTTTTAGTCGGTATCGAGTCGGAAAATAATCGAGATATGAGTATCGAGTCGTAACGGAAATTGCGCCGTTTGCCATTTTAAAAGGTGTCGAGAGGTCGGTGAATGAAACGCGGCGCTGGCGACCAGACGTTATATTATGCACTGTTTTCTCATTAATTAAATTAGGCTTTTTAATATTCACCTTTTATTGTCGAATTCGAATTTTCAACTGAAATCACAGTCTGGTTACTTTTGGAATGAAATATTTGTGAAATGTAAGGATTCATAAAATTTTCTTCTACGGTTGTTGTTACAGACATGTCATGTATTTTAAACTTTTTATTTTTTCCTAAAACAGTTCACATAAACTAATGTCATCTATCGTTGTCAGCAATAAGACCGCCGTTGTATCATTAGGGTTAACAATATGGTAAAAAGCTTGTTATTACTTTTTGCATTACAGCTTTATTTTCATTAATTTTTCACTTACTTATACTTATAATCTTGCCCTGATTAATTATGATTAGAAAAACATATTTCAGGTTTTTAATAAATAAAAATCAATCTTTTCAAAACATTTAATATTAAAGTCACTTCAGAATAAAGTGTCATTAACACCGTACAATATTTCAAAATAATGAAAGATACAAGTAAGTTCAAAAATGGTATGTAATAAGCGGTATCCACGTTTTCGCAGGTTGATTTTATTGACACGTAACAAAGCGCAAGGCGGTTAGATCACACAAAACAGCGATGTAATGCGGCGGTTACTGCTAAACATTGGCTCACTCACTCCCCCGGCCGAGCGCCCCACTAGTGCTGCTTACTTACTACAAGGAAATGCGAACATTTTTCTGACTGCAAAAACTTTTGGCCTATGAATATCGAAAAATATTGTGTACATTTCCATTTATTCAAATAGCCATAAGATGCGAATGTAATAGTTTACAATCTTCATTGAAATGGACAGATAAATTTATACTCAAACTTAATGTTGGTTTTATAGATCTCACATTTTATTCTTACAATTCGACGGTATTAGGTAAAATTGATTGATTAACAATTTGTTAATTTTAAAGATGCTACAAGAAAACATCAAATATTCGCAAATTAAAAGTAAGTTGCCATATTAGCATCCCCGTAATAGCGGGCTCGATTCCCGATCACCCAACACGAATCATCGACGTTGTTGCTTAGGTGCAATTACAACACTATTCGCGGGCGCACAGGGGTGAGTGAAAGACCGGTCTATCGTACACTTGATGCGATCATAATGATTATTAACATGTGAAGTCTGGTGCCAGGCAGCGACGAACACCACGCCCCAGATATGTTTGACATAAGTCAGTTATTTTAATACAAGCAATTAGAGGTACCCAGTGGAGCCGACGAAGTTTTCGATTAGCAGTCTGCGGTTGTCTTTAAGTGGATTTTAAATTGCTCGCCGAATCGATTGGCGGCTAGATTTGTTCGGCGCTGGTTGCGCTTTACGTTCCGTGTTGGTTTTTTCGGTAACGTAGCGTTTGAGGGTTAGAGTGGTGTTACGAACACGATATTATTGTTTGGTGTAATGAAGTGGTAAGCATTTTAAATGTAGCATTATTTTGAGACTTGCTATTAAAAGTTTTACGTACTTCTGTTTCAAAATTCTGAATGAATCATGATTTTTATAGTCTTGCATGGATTTAGAAAGAGTATAACATGACAACTTTGAACAGTGACAAAATCTTTACAAGCAACAACTAAAACGCAGTTAAACTTTCCTCACTTCCAATGCTAGGCGGCAAAGGTGACAATATGATAAAGTTTACGCGCATTTGGCCGAAGCGGGTGTCGCGGTCGACTTTAATAGAGTGCCGACATTTTAGCGCGATGTCGGACACTTATACCTACCGGGTGAAGTTTGGCACAAGTTAGAGACAACTTCGTGCGGGGCGTTCTCTACGATGTTGTCGTGTTATGTTCTGTGTTTAGTTGTGGTGAAGGGTAGATTTTATAAGGACATTGAGGTTTTAATAATATTTGTGAGGAAAACTGAAGATATTTTAATCTTGTGTTCTTTTATTTCCGTGTTTTCACGTTTTTGTCACGTAAACTAAACGTGAACTTTGATATTAATTTAATTAGTTCCTAATTCGTACACCAGGGGCGTATTTTCATTTTCCATAGGATTTACGTCGTAGGTACATACTTACATCTATAGGTACTTTACTTACGTCGAATACGTAAAATTCGTGTTAGGGTTTTGGAATGGATAACAAGTTTTCACTAAAATTAAAATAAAGAGAGATGAACAGATACAAAATATGAACAAATACAAAAAATGAACAAATACATATTCCTATTCGAAGCCCTTTTTTGAATTTTGGATGCAATGTTTAACTAGTAGGATGTAGGTAAACAAAATTCATGCTATCGTTTTATTGACATCCGATACTATTTGATCAGAAATCCTTTTTTTTATTCATTTTAAAATGTTCTATCCGAGTGGACTTCTATTTGTAAAAACCATATGTATCGACAAATGCTTGCTTTTCACGTAAAATGATATTAACTGATGAACCTTCTTGTCCAATGTTACGGACAAGACAATCGCTTCATTTATTTTGTTGACGTTAAGGCTACTCGCGCACTGGTGGCTTTTTTGTTCCGGTGACTTTTTGTTATCACATCGAGTGCTACTATGGGAGTGCACTAATTATGGTGACAAATAGTTCCTAGCGGCTGGCAATTTCTTCATAGCATTCAACTGGGTAATAAGAAGACACTATCAGCGCCCGGCTTTATTTTATTTGACTAAGAACTTTACGGACGACACGAACGTCACGAACTTCACGGTTCAACTGCTGGCCAATGTTTCGTGGGTTCGATCCCCGCACGGAACAAATATTGCTGTAAGCATAATTTTTTATTAAACGTTACCAGGGCGGGAGATACTGACAGACTTGTACTGACAAAAATCCACGGTGTCTTTCAATAGCCCTTTACGTCCCAGGGTCACGGTAATTCGATAGGTAAGTCCCTCGACCCCGGCGGGCTTTGGCCCTCTAGAAGGCCCCTCGTCATTATGCTAAAACTCTTTGACGATGCACGATGCTTGTAAAAAATCACGCAATGCACAACTTTTGCTTACTTTCTTCATTTATGCAGCAAAAATTGTTTGTTAAATGACTCTTCCAGCTAAACTATGTTAAAAGTTTAGTTTTCTTTTTCTTTAAATTGTCGTTGTGTAAAAAAGCTTCATCAAGAAATTGTGAAGGCTTTCATAACTTCTTAAGCTTCAATGCTCTAACCAGTCCACAATGAGAGATGGTGAAAAGAATTGTACTAGCAAAAACAAATATTCATTTTACAATAAAGTCTGGACAAATATTAATTTCCTAGTGGTCTAGCGGACTCAAGTTGCCAGAGTACATTGTTTATTTCATTTCAAAGGTACACTGCGTTTTACAAACAAATGAGATAGGTACACTATTATATTTTTCTGTTGAACTTATTTTGTGAGTACCAATTATTTTACAAGAATGCGGATTCGAATGTCAGGGCAAGCCACAAATTCATATTGCTGTTATACTAGTGGTTGCCCTGTAAATCTTTTTAACTGGTAACTGTAACGTGGATTTAAAAGCGAGCGGAGCAACGGATTGTATTTTTTTTTTAATTTAGTTCATTGACTGAATCGGAATTGTTGTTTTCATTTTCACCTAATACGACTTTAAAAAGGGGAAAAAGATACCTGTTTCCACATCATGCTCTGACGCTCTTTGAGGCGCGCGTGGAACACGACGCGCCGTCGACCTGGGCATGGTCCATGGTCGGACAGCGAGTTGCCCTTTACTCGCTGTCCGCATGCCCGCGCCTACGGCGGCCGGAGATCGTCTGCCGACGTCCGACGCCGCAGGCGTCTACCACTGCGGTTGAGGCTGAGGGAGGACGCTGTCCTCTCTCTCTCGCGGCCCGCCTCCTCCTTCACGAGCATTACTGCTTCGCAGAAGGAGGCGACCGCTTCCCTCTCAGTCTCGCCCCGCAGCATGGCCGCAACCAATGCCGGGCGCGAGAGGTCTCCGCCTATCGCCGCCGTGAGGACACGTCGGTGCTCTGCCCAAGCGGGGCAGTCTTGCACCGTATGCTCTACTGTGTCCTCCGGGCGATCTTCGCAGTGGTGACACCCGGGCGTTTCTTCCCTCCCTATCAGACACAGGAACCTCCCGAAACTTCCGTGTCCGGTGAGGACCTGCGTCATGCGGTAGGTCAGGACGCCGTGTCGCCTATCCAGTCACTCCTCAAAGAGGGGTCTTACTGCCGCGATTGCGGCGTGCCCGTGAATGAAGTCGCTCTAAAAGAAGAAATCAACATATCCCAATGTTATACGTCGTCTCAGAGTAGTAGAAGTTTATAAAACAAGATCCTTTTTTTAACTTAGTAAATCATCAAATGAGTCCTCCTGGGAACCCATGGCAGAGCGGGAGGGACTGTCAGACTCGTACTGACTTTAATCCATGGTGTCCTTTCGTAGCCCTTTACGTTACGGGGTCACGATAATTCGTGAGTCCCGCAACCATAAAACAAGACCTAAGCAAATTGTGCTCAACTGAACATGTTACACGTTGTCTTAAGTTACAAGTTCAAAAGTCCCTTGGCAGTGCACTTAGTTCGGAAGTCGGTGAAATATATCGAATGTAGAGTGCAACACAAAATCCCTATTGCATCCATTTGATATGATTCCCTTTTAAAGTGATTGTGAGAGTCGACGGTAGAACATAAAAACAATTTGTTCGAACAAATTGTTTTTATGTTCTACCGTATTGGAGGATATCTAAAACGAGATGTTTCTTGTTTCCTCCGTTATTGCGTAAAAGCTAAATATGGATGCCTTTTCCTGGTTGAGAGGCAGTACTGTGAAAACAGATATAATTTGATATCCGCAAGATGAATCTATAACAAAAATATGTTTCAAAAAACCGGTCATGTGCGAGTCGGACTCGCGTACCAAAAGGTTCCGTACCATTATCTTTAAAATCGGCAAAAAAAAATTGTCTTTTGTATGGGAAGCCACTTAAATATTTATTTTGTAATACATGTTGTTATAGTGGCAACAAAAATACATAATTTTCTAAAAAATGCCAAATTTTCACGTCTCTCCATCCAGTTAACATCCATAATATTAAACTAACTTTACCCGCGGTTTCACTCATGAGGCCATAATTATTCCAAATATCTTCTCCAACTAAACATATTTCTTAGATGAAAATTATGAGCTTTGAAGCTTTTTTAATCAACTTCCAATTAAGAGAAGCTGAATTTTCTTTTCGCCGATTCAAGTAGAGTGCATATATCGTGATTAGGGAATCGAGAACCGGTCCTTGTTGGAAGTCCCGGGATTTTCGGGACAGGCGTCCAAGGAACCGGAAAATCCCGGGATTTTCGGGACTTTCGGGACAGAAATTCATTTTTTCCATCGCATTAGAAAACAATGAAAATAATAACATTACTTTAGGGCATAGTATTTATTCTGATTAAAATCATACAACCAACTTATTCGTCGGCCTCATGGACATGGGTTTCTTTTCTATTCAGAGGTGGCAAATCTATTCACTCTAACTGTACTAACTATAATAATTTAAATGGATGGAAACTTGCAGTTCATCTAGATGTCCAATACTGAACATTAGATGTAATGCAAGTAGGCCGGTGAAAAGAGGTTGTAGAATTCATGAGTTCGACCTATTTTAGGTCTCATCTTATCCACGAGCAAACACAATAAAAAAAAACGAAAAGAGGGTAATGGCGCATTTACATTAAGTCGGTTAGACCGTATTCGGCTGCAGGCCGTATTCGGTCACCGACTAATATAAACAGGTATTCGTTTGGTCGTATTCGGTTTGGCCGTATTCGGTCGAGCCCGTTGTCGGTGTCGAGTGCGCCGTGCCCCGCCCGTCGCCCGCCGCACGCAGCCCGCAGCTCAGTTCGCTTGATCGCCGCATCAATCAAGTCGCCGAATTCGGTTAACCGACCAATGTAAACAACTCAATTTAGGTAAGCGTTTCAGTTAAACCGAATGCGGCCGCCGCCTTCGGTGACCGACCTCAAACCGACCTAATGTAAATGAGCCATAAGCTTGCGTCGATGAGATGAGCTAAGCTGTAGAGTAACCATCCACCAGTTTCACGTTGCCAATTAGTCTAAGAAGCTTTGCGTTCCCCTAGGTCTAGTGCAGTAAGTTGTATTTATCTGAGCCATCCCAATGATTAAGTTGAGTAAGGTTGCTGCAATACTCCCTTATTGCTACTGCTCCACCTGGGTTAGCGTTAACGTTAATGATAATGGCCAACTACTTGTTAATTAAGGCGTTAAAAATGCGCGTTGGCTACATTTAGGTTACTATGCCGTTAAGAGTTAATTCTTCGAGAAGTCACGCGTCAAAATGGAGGTTAAAGTAAGACACACAATGGAGCTTGAAGCAGTTACACTAGTTGCAACAATGAGCGTCATAAATTATTTTATGCATTTTAGACTGGATAACCACGCATCGGATAGCCACGCATCACTAACTGCCGAGCGATTCTTATTATGTGATTGCAGCTTTGGATGCCAAAGGCACGGCTCTGATTGAAAAAGTTCTAAAAACTCTAAAGCTTTTTCATTCGACCACTCCATTGTCGTTCTCGTAAATGCAGTTCCCGCCTAAAACAAAGTACATTCGTCCTTGCTGTGCGCGCGCGTCCCGCAGAACGATACGGCGTTAATGTAGCCAACATCGCTTAGCGCGCTGAACTACGCGCTAAAACTCTTTGATGTGTCCAAAAAACCGACACCCGAGCTATCGCTTAACGTTTAATGCCATTAGTAATACCGTTTGTAATTTAACACATTAAAACGTTGGCCACATTTACGTAACGCCTAAATTAACGAACTAATTTACGCGTTAAGACGCAGGTGGAGCAGTAGCATAAGAAAAAACATAAGAAAATTTGAATTTCGCGGGCTACTACGACGCAATCACCTTATGCAGAAATGGGCTTGCACATAGGCTATCCAGGTGTAAAGTATCGCTTCACTCTATTTAGGATGCCCACGTCAAAGTTGACACTGGATGTCAGCTCCATGCCCAGAAGCTCAAGGTCATCAGTTACAGAAACAGGAAAAATAGGAATTGGTCCAAATTACTCTATAAAAGATGTAGTTTCCATTTACTCCTACTTCACTAAGGAAATATACGCCTGTATGTTGATGGCGTTAAAAGAGAGAAGTTTCTTGTTCGGTCACTGGGATACTAAGTATCAAATCTGTTCGCTCTACCATGGTGTGTCTGAAGCAATGAACTTCATCTCCACTGGATTTTGCAGTGGGCAAGTATGTCACTGAAACAGTACTGTTATCTACCTATCCAACAATACCAGGCTGAAGTGGGTAAGAAATGTGCAGCAAAATAAGAGTTGCAAAGAAAACAGGTAACTGTTGAACTCCAGAGTCAATAACCAGAAGCTCAAAGGATCAGTCATCAACGACTACTCTGATTGATCGTTTACTAAGAAAGTCTGATATCCAGCTACAAAAATCAACTGGGATACCAAAAGCAAGAAAGCTTTTTCTCTCGAGACCCTGTCAAAGGCTTTCGAGATATAACCTTCTCTGTCAACCACACCTGTATCTGAACATGTTATCCCGTATATAACGACGAAGTAAATAAATACCTTACATCCAATTTGATTCTTTTGTTCTATAAAAGAATTGACAAGTTTAAACAAATTATTTATACTTTTTTTCTGAGTCCCGAAAATCCCGAATTTCCCGGTTCTCAGTTTCACTTCCCGGGACTTAAATTATACTTCAAGAACCGGGAAATCCCGGGATTTTCGGGACCGGGATTTCCCGGTTCGATACCCTAATCGTGATAGACATGTACTCTACTAGAATGAGAAATCTAGGGATCTAGATTTTACATAATTATTAGATTATGTTGGGGATGGACTTTGAATGTATACCTACACGCTTATTTACTAATCATAGTCTAAGTTTTCTAAGTAACACAGACCAAAAAAACAACAGTAAATTTTTTCATCAACAACCTACTTCTACAACAAAACAACATAACAACAAAAACTGCGACGTAAGCGTAGCCCCTTTTGTCAGAACCGCTTGCTTCGTATTTCGCACACTCATAGCGAAAATATTAGGCCGGCACCCCACTGTACGACCGTCGGCGTCCGCCGATCGAAGTATCGAACCCTCACGCCGCTGCCACGCCACGACCACTCCAACACGCCCCGCGCCTTAATGAACTTTGCTTTGTGTCACTATTCACCAATACAAGTACACTTTTCTTTGCCACTATCGTGTGTTACTACGAACAAAGCGGCGGCGAGTGTGAAGTCGAACGAAAAGGGTTACATACCTCTCCTCGTTTTATTGTTCGACACGACTTTTTGCAAAGTCGTATAGGCCGCTGGAACGCACCAAAGAAGGAATGGAAACTGCGCCGAGTGAACATGATGTGTATGTATGCAATGGCAGGTTAAAAGAGGAAATCATTTCTAAGAGCTGAAATTCAGTACTGGCCAGTTTGGTTAATTTTTTCCTGCTATAAAAGTAGTGGAATCAGGTCTTCGTTTTTTCGTCTCTTATTTTAATTTTTGAATTTGCAATAGTATGTATAGTAGTATATATATAGGGTGTTTCTTTTAAATTGGCCAAAAGGGAGAAATCCGCATCCATAAGAGATACGAGAAAACTTTCTTAGGAACTTTTATCTCTTTTTTGATGTTGACAATTTTGGCATTTTTATTTTTTTGGTCAAGTGTGAGTTGTCCACAAACATGAGTGCAAGCATTAAAAAAAAATTTGGTCAGTTTCACTCATTTTTGAGGACAACTCACACAACCAAAAATATAAAAACCTTGTCAACATCAAAAAAGAGATAAAGGTTCCTAAGAAAGTTTTATCTCTTATGGATGCGGATTTCTCCCTTTTGGCTAATTTAAAAGAAACACCCTGTATATTATAGTATATTAGCAATTTGTACCTATTCTATTTATTAAGGGTTTACAAATAAATAATAACGATACCTATAATTTACCGGAAAAACTGTCAACCAAGAAACATTCAATAACAATCGAATCGCCTTTTCAAGTCTCCACCACCAAAGAGCTTTCTAAAAAGCAGTCACAATTAATTTTCCGTCCAAAATGCTAATAAAACTAACGGTCCACACACGAGACTACGAATTTACGAAACAAAAATACCGAAAGCCTTAGCAAATTTGATAAGCGATCGAAAAAGGGATTTTTACGGAGGAAAATGGAGGCTGTACATAGCGCTACCCATTTTTGAGCTGAAAGCCTGAGTGAGTACTGAGGACCTTTTTTACTTTTGGGTGTAATTAGGGCTTGCTTTTCGGTTTCACCTTTAAAATTTAGTTTCAGGGATTACAGAAAACTGTTGTTGAGGTTTAATATTTTTTGAATTTCGAAACTGAGAGTCGGCTTTAAGAAGATTTTTTAAAATACCAACCAAACCCTTTATAAAGACCATTCAGGTTATGGAGCACGGCGTCAAAAATCTATAATTCATTCACGCAACATCAAAGCCTTTCATCGTGAAGAAGCAGACATATCCGCAAACGCGCGGCCATTAATTAGACGTGGTTAGAATGCAACACACAGCAGCACACTATGTATCGAACCACACGTACCTATCTATACGCCATTGCACCATAACAAGTTGTACCTCGAAGCGCGAATTCTAATTACCACAGAATAATATCCACTGTAGGAATCGATCTAACGGTGGTCTGTGGCCCCCTGCCCCGGAGCCTAGTGCCTGGCCACCCACCTCCCCCCACAATGCAGGCTGAACTGGGGCTATACCTATACCTAGATTAGAAATCATTGCTAATGATTTGTTAATGTTATTTTTATGTGTTAGAATTTGCAAACCGTCGAACTCGCCATAAGCACACGTTCCATTAAATACCCCGCATTATATTTATTAAAAACACGTAAGTCTTGTAATTCCAAGTCAGCAGTTGGACAACTCTTGCATTTCTATTTACTGTTCACGGGGTTAGACCGTACCCCGTTTTTGCGACACACGTGATCCAGCTAACTTATAATCTTGCTTTGTTTTCCGAAAATATGATGTTCTAACCGGCGATGTCGACGTCCCGACTTTTAATTAAAAATCATTCTAGTCTCTATACGTAGGAGATTCGCATCACATGTTCAGTTTTTCTTCTTTTGGCAGAACGTCAAAAATTCGGATCACTACTAAAAGGGTTGAAGAAAACAGCTATCGGAATTTTGATCTGTGTTTCATTTGATATTTCGGATACATTTTGTCAATTAAATTGTCATCAGTCACGACGTGTTTAACGTGACTAATTATTTAATTTTACATTTACATACGAGTAAAAATTATAGAATCGATAATTTAAGCATGAATAAATGAGTGCGCTCACACATTTTATTCATGCATAATTTATTTTCGATATTGTAATTTAATTATCTTAAAGCGTGAGAGAATTCGATTAAATATATCTGTTTTGAGGTACTGAGCTTTCGAGTATCATGTTGGCAAGTTTTTAAGGTTGTTGTCCATTACTAGAAATGCCTAAAACTCTTCATGAATACAATAGAGGTGTACCAAACAGCTATAAATTAAACATCGTAGTTTGCCGATAGCGGTGGGGAGCTGGAGGCTGCACCCAAAGTAGGGTGGGCCTATCGCCAATTAGGCGTCATTACAATTACACACACTTCACTTTGGCTTGAACTCTCCACTCAGAATAATAATAAACACGGTAAATATTCACTTGAAAAAAGACAAAAACAAATAATAGTAAGAAAAGGAAAGTTTTAAACACAAAATAAACGGAAAATATCACTTTAGTGGCTGCAAAATTCTAAAATTATGAGATCTGAGAAATTGTTTGTCCATTACGTCACCCCCGTACGTAACTGAGAATGCTCAGGCTTCGTAGAAAAAAACCCTTTTCCGGAAGGAATCCTACTTCTACTATGTATGGAGTGATTACATACTAAAGACCTTTTGACCATAATATAAAAACAAATAAAATATTTTTTCCAGCACTTCTATTTCTTTAAACTGTTTGTCTTTATTGGAAGAGGAACAAACAAAACCTTATTAAGTTTCTAGTTTTTCGTAGAATTTTTTTACCTTCATTCATTATTTTCAATCCTTCTTTCCTGCAGCTAGCATCGACACAGTGGTCCAAATTAGACGGTATTTTTCTTTTTGTTTGGAAAATCATAGACGGCTAAGGGGAACTCTGGCATCGACTGTCATGGTCGAAACACCCAATAGCAATCCCAGTTAAATCTTGTTGGTTTTATTTCTGAAATACAGTTAGGAGTTTGTTTTATGTGTTGTGAAATAGTAGCACACCAGTACCGGGAACAGGGGCCGTATTATCACGTCTTAAAACCAGGCTTGTTCCAGTGAGAGAACGAGATGGCGCTAAACAACTTGTATAGCTCTGTCTCTTTCACTCACTGGAACAAGGCTGGTTTTAAGACTTCATAATACGGCCGCTGGGTCCAGCTAACGGCGATTAGGGCTCCAGAGAGAACCTCCTAACGATGCGTGTTGTGTCATAAGAAGAACTGCTTTCTGAATCAGGCCCCTGATCGAACTGGCTAATGAGAGCCTCCTAAGATTGGTAGAGGCTCCTGACACTTGAGTCATCGATATCACATATCGACACATCTCACATATCGACAATCTCGCGAGCCAAGTCTATAGACACCATGTTGTCGGGGTTGAAATTTTTGCAAATCATCCTGTATAACTTCATCTGCTTTAAGAGAAGTACCCTACTTCTCAAGTAGCTAAAGTTTGTGAAAGGAATTCTAAGCATTTCTTTACATCGTGGCTGTAAAGGCCATACAATAAATTATGGAATTACTTCAATAGAGTGTACTATTAAAAATTGAGTCTCTTGTACACACGGCTACCACATCAAGCTTTACAAAACCAGTTTATCTTGGACTCGCTTTATATGATCTTTCCGCACATTGAACGGTCAGCTTATACCTACTAGTTTTGAATAGATTGATGTGAAGCCGTGTGTACACTTTAATAATTACCAGGGTTGAGAAGTAAACTTTATAAGCCATATTATAAAAATAAATAAATGATTTATTTCACAAGAGGAGGTTGTTTATTACTTGAAGTAATAAACAATCTCCTCTTGTTAATTTTTAATTTAGTTACTATAGTTGATTTTATCGTTGTATTAAATAAAGAGTATGCATTAATTAAACAAAGAAGTCTGAGAAAACTAGCTCGCTACAAAGTATCAGCGATGATTATCCCTGGCTGCACTAATTAATTGTTGCTACAAAAGTAGCATACCTAAAAATTACCTGAAGCGATTAGTCAAGCACAATTTAGTGCCTTAACGTACTAACAGGACCCGCCTACAAATTTTCTTTCATCAAGTCCGCTTTACGTTTCAGTCGAGTGCGTTATTTAAACAAACGTAGGTCTAGGACAGGGGCGGTGCACCTTTATGGATCAACGTGTCATTTTTGTAAAGAAATGTTTAATGACGCCACAGACGTGCCATCAAATAATTTTGACTTAGTGATTATTGGGAAAAAATTAAAGCAATACTATCAACTTAACTCGTTCTTAGCACGAGTTTTCACTCTTTTACTTTACAGCGTCTTTCCAGTATTTACAGCGTTTCTTGTATGGAAAAATGGAACAGCGCCTCTGGTGTGCGAAGAAGGAACTAATTTTTTCATTGAAAATTGTCAATTTGAAATTGTCAAAGTTCCAGTTTACTTTACGTCTCAAATACTGAAAACTCGTGCTAAGGGTACTGAGCGCCGCCACGCACAGCGTGTGTTCTCACTCCGTAACGTTCTTTTGTAACATTTCATAGGTTTTGTCAATCAGCGGCCGTGTCAAAAATATTTTGTCACGTGTCATAAAGTGAACGCGTGCCAGTGGTTCGCCATCCCTGATCTAGGATAACAAAAGGGTCTAGAACAATATTCGTTTAATAAATGACCGAGTATACCGGATGGAAAAAGCTGAGTGTATAATAAAATAATGTGTAAGTTGATAGTTTACGCTCGGTTGTTGCATTGAAAGCTAAGCTATTACACGTCATAAGACAATTTGTCTTAGTTGGTTACCCACCGGGGGTAATATTGTTTAGCTTTCGCAAATTGTTTTGTTAAATGGGAATGAAATTGGATGATGATGTTACGTTTTGAAGTACGGGACTTTGAAAAAGTTTCTTCTACTCTATAGTTCAATAATTTAGCAACAGTAGGATTATATTCTATGACTGTGTATCATTAAAATGATCATGGATCTTAATCATGGTGTTTGCAACAGTGCCGAAATTTCGGAAACTCAAAACAAATAATAAACATAACAAATATCCAGTTTTAAATTCTAATAATAGGGACCATGTTAGTAACAAAATAGAATTTTATATCATGATTTTTTTAATGTAAGTACAGCAGAAAAACCGTCGGAAAACACTTAAAGCACCAGTTTTTCGTCCCAGTTTGAAGACAAGCGGGCTGAAATTTTTTAGTCTCGTTTATGAAACACTTTTTTATTCCCTTCGTTGTGAAAGGTTGAGTTTGGCTATGTGAGAGCCAATACACTGTCCGGTGTCCAGTTACGGGGAAGATGTAAAGAGGGGAAAATAAACCGTTAAACATGATCAAACTCGATATAGGATATTTAACTATGGTTTAGCCCGCCTGCATGTTAACGAAAACGTGATTACTAATACTGTAGTTTAATCTCATCAAATTATAGCTAATGATGTCGATATTGATGAACGAAAAATAGGAAAAGGACACATTGGAATTGTGAATTATCATTATTGCAATGATTGTATTAATGGTTCGAGAAAACTGCCTGTGACAACTTGACCAATTTTTTTTATCGTGGTAAAATGATGAAATGAGTCCCACCCCAGGGCAGAGCGGAGGGGACTGTCGGACTCCTACTGACTAAAATCCACGGTGTCCTTCAATAGCCTTTTACGTTCCGGGGTCTCGGTAATTCGTAAGTCCCGCGCCCAACTTGACCGACTTTGAAGATTTATTTAATTTTAGTTAAATTATGTTTTAGTTGATTACGACAGTTTAATCATACATTGAGGAATAGGTTATGGATACCCTTGGATTATTATAATTAGGTAGATTACTTATTATGCAAAAGAAATATGCGGTGATAACTGCATTCACGATCTTCGAGGCTTCAAAGAAAATATGAGGAAACAGAACCACATTGTTCAAATACTAAAACCAAACTTCCCAAAGACATCTAGCTGAAAAAACAATACCAATAATAGTCTTTATTAGAAAAATACAAGTTTGAAACAGTCAAAATTAGAAACAGAAACACAAAATCTGAACCCTGATTCCTAAACTAGGAGGATCGTGTAGAAGGCAGTGTCTTCCAAAGTAAGATACTCGTAACAGGTAAGACTTTAGCTCCCCAAGTCAGCACTACGTCAATCTTTATGAACAAAACTGACAATTCTGTTCATTTGATTCACTATTAATAAGCCGAAACTATTGACAATAGTCGTTCGTTTACTGGTGACCTCTGCTGGAGAACAAACACACTGGAGGTCGGCGCACGCTGCAAGACACTTTCTGTTCAACCCTTGTCTCTTTGTGGACGCAATCAGCGGTCAGTGGCGGGCCCGCTGCCCAGCAATTATTCAAAATACATCGGGCAATATTAGATAGGTGGGCCCGGTCGATGCGTTTTGCATTGCGAATCAGTCCGACTTTGTGCGGACAGCCCTCGGGAGCTGTAGTGTTTATGCGTGAACGTCACAGCCTCACAGGCAGATTGTGGATTCTGCCTTTTGCTGAATTATCCGTGCGCTTGGGAATTCTGTTCGCTGTCGGCTGCCACGTCTGGGCACGGTACAGTATAGCTACAGTAATGCGTACGATTTACTGGGCCGCGATTTATTCTGTCTTTGGGGGCCGACAAACTAACGGGAAAACAGATGTAAGCAACAGTGGTCGTGTTGACAATTTACTCATTATTGATTGAATGTTTTGTTCATTACTTAAATGACTCCGCCTATGTAATTTTATTAAAGTCATATTCATAATACTTAACTTTATGTTATTTTAGAAATGTGTTTTAGAAATGTCACTACTTTCAGAGTATGGATTTTTTCCAACCCTGGTTATAATATTACTTTCCTATTTTAGCACAATATGTGGTGATAATATAATAACTAAGTGTGAATAAAATTATGACAGATATCATCGTAACGTGATTTTTAACAGGTTTATAGTCAAATAAAAGTAACTGTGTCGTTGACGGACTATTGCGAAATATGACAAGGCATTTTCTTACACTGACTTAATATTACTATGATACTTTAAAAGATGTCAGATAGGGTATTGACAGTATAATTATAAGTTATTACAGAAATAACCTCATTACTCATTAAACTGTATTTTCTCACGCAAGCAATGAGAAATTAAATCAAAGATGTTAATCGATTGTATTTTTATTAAGGTGTGTTTACACAAATTATCGAATACAAAGAAAATACTGTTTGGACGTTTTTTACATTTAATATACAAAGGAATCCCACTGTTGGGACACGGGTCTACACTTTGTGAGAGTCCACCACGTTAGTCATGTAATAATTAGCGACCCGCCCCGACTTCGCCTCCAATTAACTGACATAGTGCTTACCGGGTCCAAAATTATCCTACATTTCGAGATAGAACCATTGAAATCGGTTCAGCGGTTTCTGAGATAAGCGTTTAGAAACACGTTTTTATGTCCTTATTCTAACTTTGTAACTAATAATATGTATAAATGTGAAGGTCAGCTTGTATCTTACCTTTTCACGCCTAAACCATCAAAGTCGAAGTCAAAGAAGTCGTCGATAAATGTTATTTGTAAAAATATCTTTTATTGTTAAAAAATACTCAAGATGAATCAAACGAGTCTAAACTAGATGGGTTTGCAGCGTTTCATTACAGAGTTCCTATGGCCACCTTCCAGCTCCATCATCAGATCAGCTGTATGTCATCATAATATTGCATTGTCACGCGATATTATGGACATTAGGGACGTGGAAAAACTCAGCTCAATCGGAAACCGGGAAATGGATCAAATTTAACTTGCAAGATTTGATCACAGACAACGGTACGGCCGGACATGTGCCACTAAATAAAAGCTTGTAAAAAGGTTAGTATCAAGATACAATGTAATAAGTCTTGCTGATCTACACACGTCTTTAGGTAAACTTATAATTTTTTTGAAAGCATTCAATGTCAGTTAACGATATAGATATAGAATAATTATCTAAAGGTGCGTACAGACTATATAATTTGGACACAAATGTTTCAGATGATTTGGACACAAAATGTTATATAACATTGTTATTTAACATGTTTCAGATGATGTGGACACAGAATGTTATGTATCATTGTTACACTAATGTGTACGGTATTGTTTTATGTTGCAATGTTATATAACAATTTTAGATGGTGTGGATGTGTTATATAACATTGTTAGGTACATGGTTTGTACGCACCTTAAGAACAATTTTATTGACGATGACATCTCATCACTAGTAGTTTGTAAAATATCAAAGGCTTGGCCTGTCTCCAATTTAAGAATAATTAGCCACTTACGAGTACATTACAATCATCGGAAAATGACATGGTTCGAAGCTTTTTGTTACTTAATGACATTTCGTTACATTTTTGACTTTGATCATTGTTTTCGTGAAAAGAATGTCAATTTCTTGACGTATTATTATAGCCGGCATTTCCCGTTAATTCTCGCGATAATAGTCTTTAAATTTTCGTTTAAACGTCCATTGACGCGATATATTCCGTTAGTGTGGTCCTAGTGTTACAAAAAGTGGCAGTGGCAGACAAGTTCTTTTTGACAGATGCGAACATAGTTTTTTGAAAAGTTAAAGTGAAGTTATTTATTTGCTAGATTTATTCGCAGATTATTTCTATGATAATTACTGAACTTAACAATCCAAATCATAGAAAAACCCCGACCACTAACTTCACGACGTACATTTGCCCGCGATCCACATCCCGTTCATTTTTACCTACATTCATTCAAGCCGAACTGGATCAAGGTCACGGAAAGGTCAAGAGAGTCGCCCCTCGGATCTCGTGTGTCCTAACAAAATAAATGCTCCAAATTATATTTTACACCTGTTAGAAAAGAGATGAAATGACGTACAAAAGAAAGGAAGTAAGACATATTGCGCAGGACATGGTTATAGTTTTTATCAACAATCATCGTAATCATCATTTATTGATGATAATCGGTTTTGACAGCTCAATTTTATAGCAAAATAGGCTATAATGTCACTCCAGTTTGAAATGCAGTTAGGTACGTATATGGGGTGACTGGTAATTAGTGAACGATACATAAACACGTGATAGTGCTCATGAAAAAAAAAATCAGCCTTTCAGTACATTTATGTTTGCCTAATGTACTGAACAGCTGATATTTTTTTCACGATTTCGGCTTTGCTCCCATAATAAAAATTGTTTGTTATCATGAGCACAATCACGTGTTTAAGTATCATTCACTAATTACCAGTCACCCTATATAACGGGTATACTACGACTTTGTAAAAAATAAGTGTTAATTTTTTTTTTAAACTTACGTACATAAATAAATGTCATTTAATTATTATGGCACGTCTTGATCTACCTCGGGATGAAAGAATTAAATAAATTTGGCTTTTTATTGATAGCCAGGATTTTCTTTTTACATTTTACTACCTTCAAAGTGGATATTTTAGCATTGATCCAAATTTCCCCACTCTACCCTTATTGTACGGGACTAAGGAGCATTGAAAAAGCTCAACGAATAAATGTGGACACGTCACACGTTACACGTTTAATTGAAAAGTTTGCATGTTTTTAGTGGTCCGTTCCACATTTGGGGAAAATTGGGGGTTTTGGAATCACTTAGTAGTTTGTCTGTTTGTATGTCTGTATGTCACAGGAGGGTTACTGTCAAACTTTAAATTATTAATATTAGTCAAAACTGATTTGACTAATGTTTTTGCTCAGAGATAATATTAATATATAAAATATAATATGTATTGTCATACAATTCTGCGGATTTTTGAAGGTTTTAAAAAATCTTTTGAAAAAAATTGACGAAAATGCTCTTCAATACAATGTTACAATAATTTGATTTATTAGTTAAAGACATAAACGCGCGTAATTTTTAATAAAAAATCTAAATTATAATCATATCATTGATTTTAATTGATTTATTATTTATTTTTGACTGGCCCGTTGGTCTAGTGGTTAGTGACCCTGACTGCTATGCCGGGGGTCGTGGGTTCGATTCCCACCCAGGACAAATGTTTGTGTGATGAGCATGATCATTTGTTCTGTGTCTGGGTGTAATTTATCTATAAAATGTATGTATTTAGAAATATATATGTATGTTTATCAGTTGTCTAGTACCCATAACACAAGCTCTGCTTAGCTTGGGACTAGATGGCGTTGTGTGATAGTTGTGGAATATTATTATTATTATTATTTTATAAATAATGAATCAATCAAAATCAATGAAACAAAAAAAAACAGTACCCTTGCTAAAAATACATCCATGTTACTGAAAACCCATCATAAATATTCATTTAAACAAAACAACAAATCCCATCAATATTACAGCCCCAATGTACCCATTGGTTTGTTCTTGTTGTGTTAGTTTCTCCATTCGAATATCCGAAATAGCTTTGCTACCGAAATCCACAAAGGCACACGCAAAGTTCGAAGCGATACGCCGCCGTCTCAAATGCTAAGCAAAAGTGTTCAACACCCGAGAAATGAACCCGCACCTACCATACGTGGATTACATTGATCACTATTGACTTATCCGAAGTTATTGAGATAGACCTAAATAGCCTTAGGCAGTCTATTTTAAGCTTCGGTTAACCGGAATTGATAGCTAGGTAACTTGATACAAAACTGTATATCTCTAGTCTGCTTAAGACCTAATATACATAGATCTAACGTAGGTAAAAACGGGTACTTTACATACGAAATATTTTATTTTTAATTAAGTAAGGTCGAGTTGTTTGATCAGTAGTTAAACTACTGTTAAATTCCCATACATATTTATTAACAAAAGATTTAAAATATGTATCTGATTTAACAAATACTTTAATGATGAAGATGATGATCAAACAACGCAGATTTTGTTAGCAAAAGTATAAAATGCAAGATTAAAAAAGACGGAGAAATATTATACAGTGTAAAAAAGGTAATATACGTCCTTATTTATATTTGTAGAAATAACACCCTGGGGATTAAATGTACGAACGCATTGTTCAGGTTCGTATTATCATCACACTGTATGACTTTCACTAGAAAACAGGGATCAAAGAAAACTTATACATTTAAATACGTTCCAGACGTCATCGTGTAACAGGAAAACGAAACTAGCTGTTGCCAGCGGCTTCACCCGCTACAACTCTAAAATTATCCCACGGGAACATAAAATCGGGATAAAAACTATCCTGTGTTAATCCAGGTTATAAACTATCTGTGTACCACATTTTAGCCAAATCCGTTCAGTGGTTTTTGCGTGAAAGAGTAACAAACATACCTACATACACATACACATACATACATCCTCACAAACTTTCGCATTTATAATATTAGTAGGATAAGCATGGGCAGGTGTAATAGAAAATGGTGACTTTTTTTCTCTCTCTTTCTATTCTTTAACCTTTTTTATAATTTTTGTAACCCCTGTATATTTCAATAAAATTCAATATATCAGCATTAAAATAGTCGTTTGAAACCTTATGTGTTTCTACTTTCAACGCTCAGAGCCATATTTCAGTCACCAATCAGTTCACTATTGGTACAAAATTAACTAAACTATCTTTAGTTGTCAATCAGAATGATTCAACAGCTACTGAATTTCAGTTACATGAAGTTTAAATATTTCAATTAGGTACATTCGTACTCGTAACATCGAATATCGGTTATTGCTTCTGACTAAATTAAAAAATCAAAATATCTATTTTAACCGGTTTGAAGTTAGAAACTGGAACTACAGGTTCATCACTTTATAACTTGCCTTTTTCGAAAATCTACATAAAAAAAAATGTTTTGTTTTTTAGGCTGATAGTTCACTTCACACTCGCCACTATAATATAGTGTGATTAAAAATGCATCATTATTTTCCTCGTTTTCTTTACATTGTTCAGTTTTGTTTAAATCAGTACAGGTAGCAAAAAAATAAGACTTGTTTCCCTTTTTATGTTTATTCAGTGTGACACCCCCACCCATAGCAGTACTCTACAAGTCGTGACAAGCCCGCTCTTACAAAGTCGTCACAGACGGCCAGCGCCGCGACGTTCAGCCTCCACAGCGCGCCTATTCCTGAACGAATTCATGCATTTTAATTGCATATCAAATGAAGGCCTAGAGTCCGGTGAGGTGCTAAGCTCTATTAGAATGTGAACCATTGCATATTCGTTTGATTCCCCAATTCTGCAGCTCTGCTTATATTGGTATTCCCTTGCACAGTTTGTTGCGCTACCGAACATTATTTGTACACACTAAGCATGAAATGTTGCCAAGCAAACGTGTACGTACTCGGAGTATTTGCGGGTAGGTTTAGGAAAGGTGGGGGAGAGTGGGGTGGTGGTGCGCGGCGGTCACCCCTCCCCCGGGCCAACCCGCGGTGCGTGCACGTACGAGCCATGAGGAATACCCGCATCGCCCGCTGAGGTTTCAATATTCCATACCGAATTGCATTCAATTGCAACATTTTTTGGACAAATAGAAATAGAGCAAAGCGACTCCGCTTGGACGAAAATCTTTAAAGGTTTCCAATATTGTGTTTGTCTTTGTCGGAATTTAATTTACGGTGAATTTTGAGTGGGCGGCGTTTTATAAATAACGTCTGGAGTTATTGAAATATTGACCGATGTGCTCAAATTGTTTGCTTCGACTTAGCGAGCAAGTTGCTGAAATTTTTGCGGTTTTTACTGGATTCATTTATGGTTCTCGATTTTTTATGTCAAAGAGAGAAATTATGATTATCGATTCCACTTTAATTTTTTTGTCATCGGTCATTTTTCTCGTCAGCAATGTTAGTGTGATGCACATTTAGTCCATGGATCAACTTTGTAGTTAAGTCTTGCAGAAATGAATTGAGATGATAGAAATAAAATAAAGCTGTGGGGTTTAATTAAAATTAAGTAGTAAGTAATTACTTAATTTTAATTAAACCGTAAAAGGTATTTTTTATCAGGGGTCGCATAATTAGGCGGTATCTTATTTCTTCGATATTTGAAGTTGGAATAGAACAGAAACATCAAAAGTTTTATTATTTTGATTTTATTTCAATAATTATACTGTACGTATCAAATATTTATTTGTTTATTAATTCAAAGAGTGTCTTTTACTGACAGTTTTTCTAAGTAAGTAGGTAAATTTTATCGAAATAGAAAAAAAAAGTTATTAATTAGGTAATAATTATTTCATACAGAATCTACTTTTTATTTTACAAATGTAATATTGATTCTAAAATTATCAAATAACCAGCCTATTTTTTCCATCTGTCTTCGGCAAAACTATAAAACAGTGCCTTTGTAACCAATAAGCAACATTTTAAGCTTGGTTAGCTTGTCAGTCGATCGATGTTTGGTCCAAAATTTGACGGCGTTTGGGCACCGTTTATCGTTCATCTACGAGATAAATCTTTGACTGACTTCCACAAAGAGGTACCAGAATAGTAGAAATGTCCGTTTAATACCAGTTCAAACACTCAGAAGCATAATTTATATCGATAAGTATCCAATTTGAAACTCTACAACAAGTAATTAATTATAAAAAAATAGATATGACACTCGGAGACTGCCGCGGTGAAGCTATTGCATAACATATTTACGCTTACCGCGTATATTTAACGAGAATTTAATTTATTTCAAATGTTTGTAGTGTACTACTGTACTAAAGAACTTCTTTGTTGTAGGAGAATTTTATAAGTAGGTTTCATTGTGAAAACTCCTTTTGTAGCTGGCCGTTTAGAATCTGTAAGAAAAAGTAAATTGTCTTGACGGATATTTTTATGATTGCCGAAGTCTCCCGAACATCTCCCGAACTGAAACGACGTTAGACGATGCGTGGTGTCAGGTTTTTTCGTTAGGTTTTTGGGAAAATTCTTGATTCGGTCGCCACGCCGCGCCGCGCTCAGAGCCCGCGATAAAAGCTCTGCAATAGCTTAAAAACTCCCTGAGGTAGGTACTCGTATTTTAAGGTACTATGGTCAAACAAATTTGAAAAAAACTTTAAAACTGAATAAAAAAGGAGCATGCAATGTTTTTTTTTTATTGTAATTTACATTAATTGTAACAGTCGGGACTGATTAAAAACCTAGACGAGCTCAAAAATAATCCCAAAAATTAGTCGAAGACACGCGGAATCTAGTCGATACATTTATATCTTTTGATCGACAAATTGTTACCATATTCGCAGAATTCAGGTCCAACAAGAATTCCGAATGGACATCTCAATAATGATATGTCAATGAATTAAACCCTAATGGGTAATTAGTTCGGGGAGGCGCGGGTGTTAAGACCCGGTGCGGCGCGCGAGGGTAGGCTACAGTAATTGCATGAACTGAGTATTGAATGTCAAGTGGCATGCTATGCCTATGCATTTAATTCATCTATGAATTTATGTAATTTATGGGTCAAAATGTGTGTAGTTTTTGTTATTTTTAGGTACGAAAATGGACGGCTTGAACTTCATATTAATTAATAAATTGAATAATATTTCTGGCGCAGAGTGAAATACTTGATAAATATTTCATCATCAGCCTATAAATATATGTTCCCACTGCTGGGACACAGGCGTTCTCTCTGTGAGAGGGCGTGGACTATAATCCACCACGGTCCAAGCGGGCCCAGTGCAGATTGGTGGATGTCACATGGCTTAAAATTTTTAGGATAATTATATGTACATATTATTTAATGGCTAAAATTTAAACGCGCATCAATAATTCTTTTTGTATACCAAATATACTGAATGTGCACCAAATCTAAAACTCGCTTTAGCAAGATTTCAGGGACACCCCGAAGTTCGGTTTGGTTAGGTTCCTTTAAACCTTGTACACAGAAATAGAAGCCCCGCGAAGCGGGGCTTCGTCGACCCTGCTTAGGTAGATTTTTTTTATTACACCTCGTTATGACATATTTTAATGAACATATTTTGGTGCACATTCAGTATATTTGGTGGAACACAGGCAAAATTAGGTAAATGAAATGGGAATAAATTGAAGTACTTTTAAATACCATCCTTATTTAATTAGATTAATTTTCAATGCATTTGAGTTCTGCAACCGATTTTACTATACTTGCTGTTCCCTGCCTCACCCGCTGCTCGGCACCTATTACTTGTAGCGTGATGTTATATAACCTATAGCCTTCCTCGATAAATAGGCTATCTAACACAAACCAGTAGTTCCTGAGATTAGCGCGTTTAACCAAACATACTCTTCTGCTTTATAATATTAGTATAGATATCTAATTAATTAGTATAGATTCGGTGCCTAGTTTCCGTCTAGAATAAACCATATTAGCGGAGATTAAATCATAATAGTGTTAGTTATTATTAATTATTTTGAAATAATTAGGCATTATATTATCATAAAGTGGAACAATTTGTGAGAGCTTTGCAGCAATTACGATTTGTTGCGGTTAAAATTAGTATTGAATGTTCTAAACTATTTTAGAATACATTTAAGCTAGGTTGAGCTTTAAAACTTTAAAGTAATCATGAATCATCATGAAAACTTTAAACTGATCTAAGGTCATGATCAAAGTAAAAACATCACCATCTTTAAAAAAATACTTACTTCATGTTTGTTAAATTCTGGTCCTTTAGTACGAAATATTTCACGTTGCTACACAATCAAGGTAGGAAAAAATATATATATAAATATATTATATATATATTAAATTAATTATATAAAAATATTTTTTTTTTCAAATTTATGAAACAAACAGTTCAAATTGTTTTAAACAAGTGTTTTTTTTTTTTGTTTTTTTTTAGTCCGGTTTTTTTTCATATTATTTCCACCTTATTTGTTGCTGTTTAAACGTATATAAATCAATATATTTCATTTCTAGACTACATCTTTTCAAATTCGCCCTTTGTAATGAATTTTTTACGAAAAATGATCAATGGAAAAAAACATGTGATGTTTTTTTTCTAATATTTGTATGTATTATTTCATTACAATGTACTTAAAATATGACATAGAAATGCCATTAGACTCAAATGGTTATAAGTGAAATTATTTAGACTCTTTAATATTAATTTATTTTCATTTTATATATGTATATTCATCCGCCTTGAAAAGTAGTTGAAACGGATAATAAAAAACACTGTTTAATTTCAAACTGTTTTAAACACTGTTTTAAACAGGTGTTTTAAAACAACTTGTTTTAATCATGCCAACCCTGTACACAACAGAGCCAGCCAAACTTACGCCCTAAATCATAATCACGAAATGAAAAAAGTAAAAGCAAACCCCGCGTCTGGCGCAACTGGCCTACGATACCAATTGCATGTAGAATTTCCGTTGAACAAATAAAGCAAAACTCTTCCAAGTATAATACGAAATATACACTATACAGCTGCTGCTATTACATGGAAAATATTGAATCGATTAACAAAAATGGCCAAAAAGAAGGCCGGTACGAACGATTTTGAGGATCTCGAAATGCCTGCGAGTACTGAGTACTTCATATTTGTATAGGCTCGTTTGGTATTTCACCTATGTAGGTAGGTATAAACCTACCTATGACTACTGAAGAATGAATAGGCATTGATGAAGCTGACGAGCTATTACACGAAGAGAGATCGAGAGTTGAAACTTCAAAATAACCGAATAAAGCGTAGGTATCAGCGAAAGTACATTAAAAGTAAAAAGCAACTCTGATTTGCCCTGTTTTAAACGGGGCCACAGACTAGAAGGGAACGAGCAGTTAGCCCATTTCATACGTTACGATGCAAATGAGTTTCAAGAAGCGTAACCGTCGGGGCAGCTTGTTTTACGTAACATCGGTCCGGGCTGTGCAACGTGTAACGTGCTACACTGCTAGTTCGTGTTACATTTGCCACAAGAACATACTGCGGACGACGACGTCTAATTTTCATAACAAAACAAAAGGAAAGAACAATGCGACCCGGCGAGATGTAGGGACCCGCGACTGCGTACCACTACTTAGGTTTGATTGAACGCATAAGAATGTGGGAGACGCGGTAACACCGCGCGCGGGAGAGAGACGGCCCAAGAGCGAAAGAGAACAACACATCGCAATTACCTCGTGAGATTGTTGAATAAATTTACATTCAGTTGATTGAAATAATAATGAAATTGCCCCGGCACAGAACGTTCATACGGGATATTTAAATTAATAATAAAATCATAATATTATACAAATCGCGCACGTGATCCGTACAGCTATTTCTGTTTTATTTTGGTTGATTTTTTTTTTGGGAAAAAATCTTTTCATATACGAGTATTTGAGTAATGTAAATGATTGTATTGAATATGAAAGTAAGATATCTGAATTGCGTAGATATGGGTAGATGTACGTTAGCATACGCAGCGTCTTCTTGAATTTCTAATATACGTACGTTGGCTTCAAGTCTTCAGCCAATAGGGACGCTAAATTATTATCAGACACCATTAATATGTTCAATCGAATTGACTCCGATGTTCAAAGTGCAATCGGTTACACAAGACTAATGCTCGTTTGCATTCAACCTTAGCTTCATGTAAATTGACATTTGAAAATAGATTTAAAAAATCTAAAAACCCACGTTTTTAAATGTCCTAAAACTAAGAAAATAACCCTACGGGGCTGAGAGAGGGGCCACTCAAAACGTGGGGGCGTTTATTATAATAATTATTTAAGGGATAATTTATGGGATTTATTTATAATAATATATATTTTTTTTTCATTTCTCCTTTATCGGGTTTGGAGCTACCCTGAAAATTTCAGCCTGCTAGCTTATCGGGAAGTGCCTCAAAACTGAGTTGCAAAAATCCAACCGGGACGACAAACAAACAAGAAAAGTTAGTGTTTATAAACGTGGGAAAAAGTTTGACGTTTTTCATTTTAGTCTATGTTATAGCACCTGCATTGATAGGTGACACATTTGGAATTATTCCGGTGCCGTATAAGTGGGTGCCGAATGTGTACCTACCCTGTATATGTGGCCTGCCTATTTCTTAAATAAGTGTTGTATGATTGAAGCATGGGCAGTTTGTATTATTATTGGTGCTTTATGATCATAATATTTTTTATATGTTCTAAAAGTACCTGTAATAATTTTGAGTGTCTTGTAGTGTGGAGTGCAGTTACCTTTTACCAAATATGAACTGACAGATCAAAAATTATTATCCTGAATGTGGATAATAAGTCATAATTAATTACATTTATTATTTGTATGTTACGTTAAGTTATTCATTTTAAAAGTTATCTTCTTGTTCTCACACACTTTTGTCTTAATCTCTTTTTCGTTTCTCCTTTAGTGGGTCTGCGGAGAGTTCACCTTAGTAACTAGGTATTGTAGTATTAGACGACTATACGTTTGTTATTTTTCTATAATTTTCAAAAATAAAAATCAAGTGTCACTCTATTTCGTACGTTACAGTCTGTCTATAAAATCATGAAAGTCGATAAAGGCGCTGCGGATGTTATCGACTTGTTTTTCGACTCGTTATCTATTGCATTTTTATGCCTTTTCAAGTCTACGGTGATAACGAGTCACAAAATAAGTCGATGGCATACGATGTGCCTCGATTTATTTTGCCCTAATTTGTAAAATTTTAGTTCCCTCAAAAACCGTTTTCATGATTTTATAGACGGACTGAGTCTCTGCAACCACACCAGCGATTTCAATTTCATTTTAGAGATAGACGGTTTCATTTCCTGCTTAAAAGATAGGATGAGTTTGGACCCAATAGGTGGCGAAGGCGACTTACAGATGAACGGATGGGTCAATGGTCAATAGGTACTATTGGAAAGAAGTATTTTTTATGTTGAGGTCTTTGCTAAAGAGCGGGGTTAAAAATATTCCCGGCATAAATATCCAAGAGGGTATTTGACTGAAAAAAAATATTATACGTCAGTTCGATTTTAAAAAAATATTTGACATTTAATTTTTCTTTTGTTACGTAAGCCAAAATTGACGAAGACACTACACTTCAAAAGCGTTTAGGCGCGATTGGTCCAATTCGCGATTGGTCCAATAGCAGTTGGTCCAATTCGCAGTTGGTCCAATATACGTCACATAAGCATCATCATCTGCCTAGCCTTTTCACAACTATGTTGGAGTCGGCTTTCAGTCAAACCAGATGCAGCTGAATATCAGTATTTTACATGGAGCGATTGCCTATCGGACCTCCACAACCCAGTAACTGGGCAATACGATACCCCGTGGTAAGACTGGTTGTCAGACTTTAGAGCTTCTGACTGACTAACAAGTAACGACTGTCAAAGATCTACAAATGACAGCCGGGACCAACGGCTTTACGTGCTTTCCGAGGCACGGAGGAAACTCGCTACAACAGATGGTCACCCATCCACAGACCAATCTCGGCAAGCGCGACTTAACCAATACGTCAGAAGCAATATAGTTATTACTTGCTTGTAACGTCACGGGCCACTCACGAATTTTGATGCGTATCTTTGTAAATATCTCTTACTGATGGACTAATTAAATTTTGAATTTATTGATGCTGTGAAAATGCCTTATTCTAAAACAAAAAACTGGTAGGAAGCTATATATCTAGTAATTTACGAGTTCTTTACGCTATAAATTATAATTATTTAGTTAAATTATGCATATGCATGCATAGCCAAGCTACTACAATTGTCGTCTAGTAAGTCGGAAAAGTAAGAACGATGATCGATGAACGAAAGTAACATACGATGAAATACGTCGCGGTGCGTTGAGGTCCCAAAAATTACACGCGAATGAAGTCGCTGGCAGAAGCTTTATTCTAAACTGAATAAATATCTAACGCTCGTATTGAGCCAAAAAGATCGATTATAAAAGATAATGAAGGTCACTGCAATGATTTACCACCTCAGCGAAATGAACAGCTCAAAAAAACCGCGCAAAAACTCTGCAATGAAACGCATCTCAGATCCTCACACGCACGCATTTAAATGTGCTCATCCTTGACCTAGCCCAGCAAGGGTCAACAGACGCGACCCATCAGACATATCAGAAACTATCCGAACGGAAAAATCGGGCGGGTCGGCGACGCGGTAAGGAGACGGGCAACCACCGAGCGCAGAGCCACGTGCGATGGCGTCGCGCGTTCCAAGGGGGGTCAACGTAAACCGGCGCAGATGTCGCGGGCCGACCCTGACCTAGCTCAAGTGCTGGGCGGGTCACGTGGTCGGGCGGGCGGCTAACTTACTCCGGTCGTTCACCTTGAGACGGAGTGGGTAGCGAGAGGTGGCGACAGCGATTCCTCGCTTATCAATGATACCTCCCTTCGGGGCTCCTCCACAAATAAACTCTCATTCTACAATTTACAACAGATTATCGAAGAGCCGTGTCTCTTTCAAATTAAAGATTTGATCGCGACAACCGCTTCGCAATTTGTACCGATTCTAGTACACGTGTTCATTTAATGCGTCAGAAGAATTATGCTGTAACCAGTTTCTATTGAAACTTTGTTTCGCGTATCAGCAACTAGTAATAATTACCAATGGTACTTATTGATCATTTAATTTCATCGGGAAAGGTCTTTGCTTGGCACAACTACATTGATAAGCTGTTATTACTACAATGTTTGGTGAAGCAATTACGATAGAATTTAAAAAGCGACATAAAATAGTACATAACAACAAGGTGTCACATAATTATACACGCCGATAACAGACGCTAATAATATTTTACAAAGCAATTACCTCGTCTATCAGATAACATTCTGTAGCGCTAGCGATACATTAGCTGCCTTTAGAACTTTAAACGATTGTTTATATGCAAAATGTTCGGAAGGTAATAAGTTATAATATCTATTAATTGTGTATATTAAGTCGATGTGGCGTCCGTCCGTCCATCCGCTCGGTGCGCATGCTCTCGTGCAGGTGGTTTCATAAAGTTATTAGCTCTACTACGTTTTTCCGCGCGACTGTACTTTGTATACAGCGTGACATTTTTATAAAAATTGATATCGTATTTTTTAAATGTCAACATTTTACAAACAAAATTAATATGTTTTTATTTGCGCAGAGCCAAGTCGAAAGGGGCACGCGTTGGAATTTCACTTAGTATAATAACTGGCAACTGTGCTAATACACAATTAATTAGTGAACACATCTCTTAAACACAACAAAGGCCATCAATTATAAGTCTTTTGATATTTTTTCATTGCATTTTTTTATCTTATTGAGGCTAGTTAAAGAAATAGTTTCAACCGGCGGCAGAAGTATGACATATAAGTATAAAATAATGTACTTTTTAAAATGTTAAATTCATAGGAAACCTGTTTTCGTTCTGGAATAAGTTTTGTAGGAGTAATGAGGCAAGGGAATGAAGCGAGTAATTTTGATCGTTGATGATAAAAAGATAAACATACTTAGGATGTAATAGACTACCTTGGAATTTACTCTTCTCCAACTCCATGTGATAGGTTATATTGATGTCGTATAAAAGCGTAGTACTTCTTCTACGTAAAATACTAACATGTTTTTCATCAATCAATAACGTCTCCACAGATTTAATTTTTAACGAAATTTTGATTTTAGAAAAGACTAATTACATTTCTTCGAAATCTTCAATTCTTCAATGTAAAATAAATCTAGAACCAAACTGCATTAGCTAAGGCCTTGTCCTAGAATAAAATAACAGGAAAATAACTGAAAATATTGAAGGGAAATTAATTTACTAAATCTAAATCTCAGTCATTTTGTTATGTTTTTATTGATTTACAAAATGGCTATGCAACCATTATCAGAAGATACGGACTTATACTGTTTTTGTAATAACGGATTTTGCAAAAAAAATCTTAGTCTACCTGACGGTACAGTCGCGCCCACTGCGTGTTTGTACCGACTTTAAAAATGTTTTTTCTTACCTTACTGCTATTTTTTTATTGCTTGGAGCATTATTTAGTATTTTATTTTACAGCGAATTGGATCTCAATAACGTTATAGATTTTATATTTTTATCCATTAGTCTAAAAGGCATTTGAATATTGTGAAAATTGTAATTTATTAGATAACATAAAGGACAATGTCCATTTTCCACTAATTGTCAACATACATATTTTTGCTCGTGACTGTTTTCGACGTACTCTTAAAAGTTATTAATAAAAAGCGTAGTTAAATATTAACCTGCAATGAATGAACGTTAAGGAGTTGAATTAAATATGACATTATACCAGTCGTTGCTATTCGGGAAAACATCTGTCATTTTATACGTCATACAAGATGAGTCCCGCGGCTTCGCCCGTATGTGGTAGTCGGTATAATGTTATAAGGACGTAATTGGTGGAATCTATTATAAATCACGATAGGAATCCAGTTAGTTAGTTGATAATAATATTATTTTAGTTATAACATATTTTTATTTTAAAGAAAATAATATAATATTTTCGTTTAAATACAGAATTTCTTTTTGAAATAACCTTAATCTTCAAATTTTTACTCTGCTTAAATGAAGCTTTTATCCAAATCTAGTTACCTAGGTACTCGGGGTACAAAATATCATGTTCTCTATGAGTGCCATCGGTAAAAAACGTCAATTTACATAAAATCGGGGTTTTTTTTAATTAAATTACTACTAATTGGCACGAAATTATTAAAAAACTAATTTGAGTATCGCATTAAGCATATCTATTGTATTTGTATAGAACTGGCCGAAATAGCTCAGCGCTGGGTAATTTATTAGTAACTTTGAAATTTTATATTGTCGATAAAATAACTTTATGTAAGTTTTTTTTTACTGATTTTTGTGTTGCCCTGAACTCCACTTACAAACAGTGTATTTTTTTTTTAAATTATTTCAACCCAAATATTAAATAAAAAAGATGTTTTATATTGTCAAATTTAGGTTGAGAAAATATTTCTTTTTAGGTAATTAATGTATTAAAATTACTTTTTTATTTTATACAATAACGGTATTTTTCCTTTTTTCACGTATTTTTTCCAGGCTTCTACGACTCATTGTTGATTTATAATTTTATCCCGAAATTCAGTCTTTCCGTATAATCTCAGAAATATGAGTTCAAAATAAGCTTTCATTTTGATATTTAAATCTTATCCAATTTTTATTCTATACAAATACAATATAAAGATATGCTTAATGCGGTACTCAAATTAGTTTTTAATAATTTCGTGCCAATTTGTAGTAATTTAACTTTAACAAACCCCTATTTTATGTAAATTGTCTTTTTTACCGATAAATAAATAAAGATCTATTGGGTTTAAATATAAGGGATTCTAAGAGAGAATCCCTTATATTTAAACCCAATAGATCTTTATTTATTTTTTATTTACTTATTTATTTAACTTTGGTTCAGGCACATAAACCCATTATTTATATGAGAATGTTTTTATTTTCGGAATCAGTTTTATACATTTTCAATTATCTTTAATTCGGGGCATTATAGAGCAACTCGTGTCCGACCATTTGTAACAGTAAATGAAGGGAAGTGTGTATACATACGTGCGACTGAATGGCCAACTTCCACCTCCTTGCTACGATCACTTGTAAGGATACCTGCACACTCTCTATTTATTTTTTGAAGAATCGGTACTAAAACAGTACATTTAAATAGGCATCGAATTATATGGTTTTTGATTCTTTGTAAATATCAATTATAGGTTATGATTGATCGCCACTGTCTTTCAGTGTCATTAATAATTAATTATCCTACAATTGCTTTATTTTACTTTTTTGTTTCACTTATTACGTTGCGTAAACAATCAATTATCAAACATTCTATATATATCTAGAAGAAACTTACTGAAATAAATAATAAAAAAATAAATTAAATATTAACAATTGTACTTAAATTTTTTGACAATCTCAGAGAGTAAGATTGCTGTCTTAATGATGACGAGGACTTGTAAAATGCATAGGTACTTATAATATTTTCTATTAATGGTTTTATCTGCACTGAAATAAATAAAAAAATGCTTCGACCCAGAGACAATTATTTTTGCACGGCGATGTATGCCTAATATCAGAGTGGTATCGGTACGGAAAAAACGTATTCCGTAAAACGAAAAGAAAGAAATTAAAACTCCAATATCTTTAGTTGCACTTATTGCATTCCCGTTGCACTTTTGCATACAATTACAATAATCACTATGTCTTTAATATTAAAGAAATAATTGTCAATGATGAAGTAATACTATACAGATAAGATGTACGACTCCAAATAGATTGTCGATTAAACCTAGTCTCCTAAACACGCGACAATATCTTTAATGCAGCAATAAAAATCGATCCACGCGACAGATACCGCTACGTTCTCTTACTAATCTCTCAACTTTCAATAAAAGGTATACTCGTTACCTATAGCGATACGCTAGTTAACAATCTACATTTAGTTCGATGACAGAACGTTTACATGTAATCGATAAAGTTAAAAAACGGCAAGCTGGAGGAAATTACCTGAGTAAAGTGTAAACGAGCGTTAATATATCATGACGGCGAGAACGCCCACGTTCTTTTTTTAAATTAAATTGGAAATCGTCACTCGTGTCTTCGTTTAGTTCCTTCATATTTGCGTGCGTCAGTAATTTGTGACTTTTTTTTAACTGATGTGGTCACACACACTACGATAATAATATGGTGCTGATTAACTTTAGCATTCAATGTGGTATCGGCCCCGACATACGAGTTGTAGGTCAAGGGATCGAACCCAACCAGGCGCATTACTTTGTGTAGTATATTACATTACCAATTCACCACTGCCTGATCTCAAAACGGTGAAGGAAAACATCATTCATCGAACATTTTTTAACAGAAATATTAACGTTAGCTGCAAATGTGCGCCATGCCTTATATTTTAGAATAATGACTGCAAGTGACACACATATTTTGGCGTTGGCTCTATTGTTGGAAAAAGATAGGCGGAGGCTGTATTTTAAAAAGCCTTTTTAAAAGAGATGTTCAATACTCCTAAGTGTACCAGACTTATTTTACATTTTCCAGATTTATTTCTCAGATCGGTTACGATAAATTGAGTTTTCCGCCAGGAATTTCTAAGTAGCAGTAATTTGGATCCCGATTGTTGGAAAAAGGCTCGGCCAGACCTATTAAATTAACTATTACATGAGATTTGAACATTAGTGGCGAGATGTAAGTGTACCTACATTGCGTAACCCTTCATGTTTAAATACCGTGATGTTAATTGGAAATGAATCGCTGATAGCAAAAAATGGCACCGTGATTAAGGTTTAGCACACAGCAGACGCTTGACGCGCGTATACGCGCTCCGAATGAAATTTGCGTCTACTGCGCATTCACCTACGTCATGGCTTAACCAATTTAATATTAAAAAAATACTTTTTGAAAAAAAAAATGTAGTCGTCTTCAAAAACAACGACAAAAGTTTAAAATAACCTACATAATAACTTTTTTTTATTTGACGTTTTTTTGCCACGGAATTTCGAAAGAAAAATAATTTCGTAGGTTATTTAAAAAAATGTGGTTGTCTTTGAAGTCGGTTACATTTTTTTTGATAAAGGTCCGAATTGAGAAACTCCTCCTTTTTGAAGTCGGTTAAAAAGGACGTAGTACACATTTCGCTAGAAAATACTTTTCTTAGTACAAAATATTTCTATATTCTACAGACATCGCAACATCGAAGTATGGTTTAATTAAAAGTGCCGCCCACTTTTCGCTTTGATTCGACTTCATATTTAAGGATTATCGGTTGGAATGAAAAAAAAAGCTCAAAGCTTTTTTTTACATCGAATCTTGTGTATAATTAATTTCATCATAAGCTGAAGACTTTCATAACTGAAAAAGGCTTCCTCCTCAGACCGCTTCGGCGAACGAAAATTAATATAAAAGTAAAATTAATTACGTTTCAATACGATGAATATTGAAGTCTTATTAGTACCTATAATTAATTAAAAAATCAATGAAAATAATAACTCCGACCGAAGCATTTGTTTAAAACGATATACAGTTTTTGTACATCCTCTTTGATCATGTTTTCAGCATAATATAAAACGTCATAAGGTTACATTAAAAATGTTTATATTACCCGAAGCGATAAGGTTAGATATTTTTTTTTTAGCGTGGTAGTATCATCAAATGAGTCCTCCCACCCAGAGCAGGGCAGGATCCGGGACTGTCAGACTCGTACTGACTAAAATCCACGGTGACCTTCAATGCCCTTTATGTTCCGGGGTCACGGTAATGAGATAAGTCCCGCGACCCCGGCAGGCTTTGGCCCTCTAGAGGGCAATCAACAAAGGGCCCCCTTTGTCGATTGTACAATTTGACAACTGTCTGTTGGATGAGGAGATTTGACTATTTTCTTTCGAAGAACGTCGACAGGAACTAACAAAATGCATAGTTAGATAGAATTAATAGAATATAAGAGGACTCCTTTAATATGTTTCTAAACAATTTTCATCCTACATCCTAAAACAAGATGACGAACCTTCTACTTCACAAGTAAGAGATCCACTAACTTTAGTGGTACGGCCCGGATCCAGACCGGATCTGGACCGGATCCGGGCGGTACTGGGATTTCCGGACGATGCCTTTGCGGCGCACCTGTTTCCGACATAGCCTTGACTCAACCTCCACGACTTATTGGGATGTTACTAGTGTTAGTTACGGGAGACTTGTGTTAGTTACGGGAAACTCGTGTTACTTGTATAAACAGTCTGTTCGTTTTGAATATTAAATACTGTGATTTTTTTTGCCTTGGATGGGGTCACGTTTCGTTCAGAAAAGATTTTTCCCGCGGATATAGAAAGATCGTAGACTTATGCGTGTTTTAAGGGTTCCAAAAGAGTTATACGGGGGTCCTTTGTTCAACTGTCTAACTATCACATAAACCGTGATAGTAAGACAGTTGATTTTTTTATAGCTGATGTATTTCAGTTGCCTTTATAACAACTAATAGATAAAGAAACATAATACAATAATTATTTAATGGCGTAGGTACCCATAAATCAGACATGACTTTTTTGCCATTTTCTATAGAGAAAATGGTACGGGACACTTCATCCGATGGCAGATCTTATGTCCCCTGATAAATTGGTCACTAGATGACGCTGTCATCGCGAACACAACGTTTAGACAAATTGCGCAATAAATAAATAGGAGACCAGTGACGGGGACGCAAGGTAAAATGGGGTATACACACTTAAGGCAAACTTAACACAAGACTAACGTAGCGTAAGCGCCAACAGGACGTCATTTTTTTTTTGTACAAACCCACCACACTATTCCCAAACCATTGCAACTCCTGAAAGCCAGAATCAACAGTCGCAACCACCAGAAAAGCGCCGAGACAATGAAGCTCGACGTGTCCCGGAGAATTAATTTACCTGTCTTGGATCCTGCAACGAAATTAATCAGAAAAGAATAGTGAAGGAGTAGGAAAAAATTTGTTTCCACTTCCCTCCATGCAATCAGGAGACAGAACAAAACAAGGCCAACAGGCACAAAGGGACATTACAACGGGGAAAAGCCTAGTTGCCTAGCACCACGGGTAAAAATGACTACTAATATTAATGGGTCCTAAATTGTGAGCAGCTATATTTGATGAGGACGTCATTTAAAGCGGCCATTAACAAATGGCGTCCTGCTGGCGCTTGCGCTATGTAAGTATCGTGTTAAGTTTGCTTTAAGTGTGTGTTTCCCATCATAACCTGCGTCGGTCTTATACACTGTTTCCTTAAACAAAATCTCGTTCCCTTCTCCCTTTGTCAGTTCCCGGTTGTCCACAGAGGTGCGAACAGTGCCAACGAGGCCTGTGACGGCCGCGCCGTGCCTGACATGTACTGGACAAGTCCGTGATTTAATAACGATACGCGACAGTAGGGGGAAATATTCAAAAAAGTAAAAACATAGAGACCAGTCTCCCGTAGTCTTATATTACAAAACAATAACAGGGATGCGTTATGGGATTTTTGTCGTTTAAACTTTTTATGTGGTAGGTACGTAAGCATGGTTTTCCAATTACGAAGTCCTCAACCTGGAAAAATGTTTTCTATTTTTAATGCATTTCAAATGGACAGATTCATTTTTGCTTTTGTCTTTAACTTGATTCAACTCTCTGATTCAATTTTGAATTTGGAAATCTAAAAAAAGAACAATAGTCTAGAATTTTTGAATCGAAATTGACAGTTAAATAGCCACACTTTTATGTAAACTTTGTTTAAACTTAATTTAAAATTTCGAATGCAGTGCTTTTATTTTTTTTGATGACTTCCTACAAGGGGCCACGCTAACGGGAAATTCCGTTAATAATCGCGATGATGATGATCGTCAATACGAACATTTAAATTCTATTATCGCAATAATTAACGGCATTTCCCGTTTATGTGGCCCCCGCATCACCCATCTATCTAACACTAAAACTTTTTATTACGTAGAAAAGTAAAACGCTTTTTGAAGAAGCATTTTCTAATCAGTCAACAAGACTTGAGACACCAGAAAACCTCAACAGTAATTATTAATTAAAATAATGACATATTAGAACCAGAATTATAAATATTATGGTGAAATATGTAACTCATCGGCAAAAAATGCTGAGCACTGTTCGTGCGATTTTTCACCAGTCCACAAAACAATAATAGACATAACGATTTTAAAGGAAAAAACTACTATTCCAGTTAAATATTAGGTTGATCGATGTGAATTATGAATATATAATGCTTTAATGAGTCAAGATAATTATATCGTTTGTATTTGGGTTCCGTACACTGACTAGTAGGACCCTTTTCCAAAGCAAGTTTTCCGAAGTTATGACGTATTATAGGACGTTACGTAATAAGGAAAGTTAGTAGATTACTTCGTGAAGCTGAGTAAATAATGTTTAAATAAAAACATGAACTTACTCCTAGCCGGTCCCGATACACGCATGATTATGTTTAACTGCTTAAGCTCTTTAAACAATTTTTGTTCCGGCTTCCAATTTTTTATTAGCAGAATATTTTTGAGACTAGGAACGATAGAAAATACTTCATTAGCGTTATAAATTGCAAGAAAATTTTCATTAATGTATAACACCGAACGCTACCGGATACGGAACCTTGGCTGCATGAATATACTCACCCTTTGGGCAATTATAATTTAATATTTATGTGCAAACCTGCACTTAAGTTCGAATGACTGACTTGACTATTTGAAAGCACCATTTTTATGCAAATTGCTCTATATTACTTAGGTTATTTATTTTTAGCCATTTTAAATTTTTCACATTATATTTTATACGACAAACATTATTTTTGTATGCAGGTAACGGAAAATGCGACTGAAGGGGTATATTTGTGAACATGAACAATGAAGCCTCTTACATCAGTTCAGAAACAGTGCTAATTATGAACACAGATGACCTGACTACAGCGACCCCTCAAGCCGTCAAGTAGGCCTCTCAAAGCTAATTCCTAGATACTGTAGTCACCGTTGACGCCTTTCTGTCATCCGGCCACCCGAAAAGCACTTTCCAGGCGCGTTAAGCACTCGACGCGGAGGGGAAGAGTGGGGGGCCTCCCTCATCCCTCCCACTTTCGCGCCGCCCGACTTCGAAAAAAGGCGATGCATTTCATATTGTTCTTTTTGTGTCCACGATCGATCGTTTCAGTGAAGGAGTGAGTTTTATCTGTTCGGCCCTGCTTCAGTTACTTCACACGTGGTGGGCTAATTGGGGGATGCGTTCGACCGCTCAATTAGAAAATAGACGAGCCGGGGGGCGGGGGGAGGAGAAGGGGGCAGCTTGAGATATTCGCGAGAACATGCGATGGGGAATTGAGATAACGCAGCGCTCGAACGACACGCTATTATTTTATTTACACCCTGCATCAGTACGGGCTTATGATTACACATGAAGGTTTTCAATCACCTCCCAATGAAAATTGGCGGTATTCCGAACAAGCGAAGGAGAGAAAATAAGGTTGGTTTGAGTCCAAACGAAATGCAAAAATTGTGCTCCGGGGCTTGGGTTTGTGTTAAGCTTTATCCGGTTTGTGAATTGGAATTAAGGTTGACGGTTTTAACGTAGCGGCTACATTTTGAGCGTTATCCTGTAAAAGCTGGGGTGTGTCCGTTCCTTCACCTGTAATTGGGTCCTGTTATGTCTAAGGCTAATGATGCACAGTCGCACGGCCTGCGCCTGCGGCTGCTAATCCGACGTATAGTAGGTAGGTACGTGTAATTGGCCTAAGCCACACGGTTCAACTGACGGATTATTGGGACTGCGTAGTTTGTCATCTCTGGTTTTCTTTTTGAGAAATCATGATAGGCAAATTAGTTTGCTTGCTTCATTGAATGCAATGATTTAAGACTGTCGTGTGTTTGTGATATTATTATACTACTGATACTACTACTATTATGATCATAGATATTATTATGATCGTTTTTATTTTTTATTCATCTTTGTATAATCATTATTATTATGGAGAATCACAGTGATTTTTTCAGCACGCACCTTTTTTCCCGCGGCGCGGCGTTCTGTGCCGCGATCAGTGTTACATGAATTAAAATATTCGTACTTACGTCGCACGAACGAAACACGCAATCTGCACTTACCTGCAAAAGAAAGTAGTTTTCAATTACATACAATAAAAACAATACTATAATAATATGATAGAAAGTTGAAAGAAAGTGACTGCTCGGCAGACGAACATTTTATTTTGGGTTTTGAAATGAATAGTGAGCCCTCCCGCTTTGGTTGGAACGGAAGGGACTGTCGGACTCTTACTGACTAAAAGTCCACCCTGTACCTTTGGTTGCCCTTTGCGTTCCAGGACCACGGTATTCAGTTAGACTGTCCCGTGAATTAGAAGTTAGAAAACATACTGCGCCGAAAACTAATAAATCGGGTAAATAACTATAATAAAGTTGTTTGAAACATAGTAATATTCAATAAAAAGGAATAAAATGAATTACTACAATACTAAATATTTTACGACATATTTTAAAACTAGCTTCTGCCCGCGACTTCGTACGCGGATCCTGTTGCTTATGCCAGCGACGACGGCGTTGTCAAATTCGAAGATATGAAACGTCGAATTCTAAGAGCCAGGCTGAACAACTCTTGCCAAGACGTCATTCCTATATATGTTATAGTGTAGCTGGGGTCTTGGAGTTCCACATCAGGTGTTCCAGATCTCAATTTTCATACGTCAACAGAGAGTGCTCATAAGGCTGGACAACTCTTGACGTCATTCCTATATTATTATATGTTATAAAGTAGCTGGGCTGTTGGAAGTTCCACACCAGGTGTTCCAGATCTCAATTTTCATACGTCAATAGAGAGTGCTCATTAGGCTGGACAACTCTTGCTAAGACGTCTTTACTGTATATGTTATAGTGTAGCTGGGCACTTGGAGTTCCACATCAGGTGTACCAGATTCTTCAAATTTTATACGACAACAGAGGTTGCTCATCAGGCTCAACAACTCTTGCTAAGACGTCGTTACTGTATATGTTACAGTGTAGCTGGGCTCTTGGAGTTCCACATCAGGTGTTCTAGATCTTCAAATTTTTATACAGCAACAGAGAGTGCTTATCAGGCTGAACAACTCTTGCTAAGACGTCATTCCTGTATATGTCATAGTGTAGCTGGGCTCTTGGTGTTCTACATCAGGTGTCCAGGATCTTCAAATTTATTCCCTCAGCAGAAAATGCTCATCACGTGGAACAATTTTTGCTATGGCACCATTTCTGTATCTCTTATAGTTAAGCAGGTCTGTTGCGGTTCTGCATCAGGTGTTCAAGTTCCCAAGATAAATTATAGCCTATATGTTAACGGGACTTAATACCTATACAACGAAAAAAAAATTATTCAAATCCGTCCAGTAGTTCCGAAGATTAGCGTGCACAAACACACAGACAAACAGACAAACAGACAAACAGACAAACCGACAAACAGACAAACAGACAAAAAAAAATTTAACTATATTTTCGGGTTCGGCATCGATATAATAACAATCCCTGATACTTTTTTTTTTATATATTTCCATTGTACAGACACCACTTTTCTACAAATTTATTATAAGTATAGATGTACCTTTCACAATGCTAAACTTGTATTATGAACGGTATTAACAAACATTAACAGATTCCCTTCAGCGGGTCTAAAGCGGCCACTGCAAGCAATATTCCTAACTATAGCTGCTGCCCGCGAAGTCGTCTGCTTGAAGGATATGCAGCACCAAAAATACCTAAAGAAAATCCATGTAGTACTTACTTTTTGAGCTTATTTTAATTTATTTAATTTTATTTTATTAATTTTTTGCCTTCGGTATCGATTGTAGATCACACCAATAATTCTTTAAAAAATATTCAATGTCCAGTTTTGAATTTTCTCCCATTTTATTATAATTACTAGCTGTGCCCGCGACTTCGTTCGCGTGGGTGTCGGAATTTAACAATGTATTTTTTTGTGCGAAGAATCATATCGTTGTCATATAAACCCTATATTTAGAATTTATTTAGATTTTTCAAGAATATTTGACGTGTTTGTAATAAACGCCCTCTGTCGTTCAAAGGCAGTATATTATGACTGGCCTGTTGGTCTAGTGGTTAGTGACCCTGACTGCTATGCCGGAGGTCGTGGGTTCGATTCCCACCCAGGACAAATGTTTGTGTGATGAGCACGATCATTTGTTCTGTGTCTGGGTGTAATTTATCTATAATATGTATGTATTTAGAAATATATAAGTATGTTTATCAGTTGTCTAGTACCCATAACACAAGCTCTGCTTAGCTTGGGACTAGATGGCGTTGTGTGATAGTTGTGGAATATTATTATTATTATTATATTCAATTTCTACTGGATTAGAGCACCCATTCCATCTCATTCCATCCCACTCCATCCCACACCATCCCATTCCAACCCACTCCATCCCACTCCATACCACTTCATCCCATTCCATCCCACTCCATCCCACTCCATCCTACTCCAACCAACTCCATCCCACTCCATCCCACTACATCCCACTACATCCCACTCCATCCCATTCCATCCCACTCCAACCCACGCCACCCCACTTCATCCCACTCAATCCCACTCCATCCCACTCAATCCCACTCCATCCCACTTAATCCCACTCCATCACACTCCATTCCACTCCATCCCACTCTATACCACTCCATCCCACTCCATCCCACTTCATCCCACTCCATCCCACTCCATCACAGTCCATCCCACTCCATCCCAAACCATCCCACTCCATCCCACTCCATACCACTCCATCCCACTCCATCCCACTCCATCCCATTCCAACCCACTCCATCCCACTCCATACCACTTCATCCCATTCCATCCCACTCCATCCTACTCCAACCAACTCCATCCCACTCAATCCCACTCCATCCCACTACATCCCACTCCATCCCATTCCATCTCACTCCAACCCACGCCACCCCACTTCATCCCACTCAATCCCACTTAATCCCACTCCATCACACTCCATTCCACTCCATCCCACTCCATACCACTCCATCCCACTCCATCCCATTCCAACCCACTCCATCCCACTCCATACCACTTCATCCCATTCCATCCCACTCCATCCCATTCCATCACAGTCCATCCCACTCCATCCCACTTCATCCCACTCCATCACAGTCCATCCCACTCCATCCCACACCATCCCACTCCATCCCACTCCATACCACTCCATCCCATTCCATCCCACTCCATCCTACTCCAACCAACTCCATCCCACTCAATCCCACTCCATCCTACTCCATCCCACTTCATCCCACTTCATCCCACTCCATCCCACTCCATACCACTCCATACCACTCCGTCCCATTCCATCCCACTCCAACCCACGCCATCCCAGTTCATCCCACTCAATCCCACTCCATCCCACTCAATCCCACTCCATTCCACTCCATCCCACTCCATACCACTCCATCCCACTCCATACCATTCCATCCCACTCCATCCCATTCCATCCCACTTCATCCCACTCCATCACACTCCATCCCACTCCATCCCACACCATCCTACTCCATCCCACTCCATCCCACTCAATCCCACTCCATCCCACTCCATCCCCTTCCATCCGATTCTAGTATGAGTCTAATAAAAACCTTTTCTTTCTTTCTTTCTTTCTTTCCATTCCATCCAATTCTATTCCATTCCACTCTTCTCTACTCTACTCCACTCCAAACCACTACACTCCAGTCCACACCATATTTGAATAGGTAGGTATGTAGTTTTTCTATTCCAAGCTAGATCGCGCTACTGAACTGCGCGTCTCGGTGTGAACTGACCGTAATTTTATTTCTGGTACACTTTAAATTCAAATATCTTTTGATAGACTAAACCGATTTCAATGAAACAAAAACTAAATTGTTCTTCAAGTTACGGTCGTTTTGTATAAAGTTATCTACATAGCTTTCGTACATTTTACGTGATGCACGCACAAATAAACATACAAACAGACAAACAGACAAAAATTCTAAAAATGCTAGAAATGGGGTCTATTGGTTGTCTTTAACACCCTGGCTATATTTTTTTGAGTTTTTTTTTAATGTACAAAAATTACTTTTCTACAGTTTTATTATATGTATAGATGTAGGTATACTCGTAGATAATAGGAATATTGCTAATTGGTCGTTTTAGACCAGCAGTTTTTAAAGAGGTCAATTAGTTTTTTGTCTATTTTGAACGAAGATGGAGTTAATCAATAAGCTCTAGTGTATAAGATTATTGATTTACGTGTTATTGCTGTTTACTTTACAACATGTATTTAGTGGTCAGGGATGGCTGTGGCACACATACCTATAATATAAAAACTCTATGTTTGAAGTATGAATATGAATTGTTGAAATCAAGATACATTGAGAAAAATAATTCTCATTGGATTCATCATGGATCTCGCTAATAGATCTTAAACCGTTTTTTTTATTCCTTCACAGGAATCACTTTTTTATTCTTTTAGAGATGAAAGACCCTATGTCCGTTTCTGTGCAAAAGTGTTGTGGCTTAGGCGTGAATATGTAACAAACAAACATACACATATTATAATTTTATTTCAGATTTAGGATTAGGAAGTCAAGATGTCACACTCAAAACTGGAAATAAGTAAAATAATAAATCTGGTACCGGGGCCACACTAACGTGAAACGCTGTTAATTATCGCGATGATGACCGTTTATACGAAACAATTTGTACGATTTCTTCTAAGACTATAATGGCGAAAATCAACGGCATTTCCCGTTAGTGTGGCCCCCGCCCGCGCCCGGGTTTGACTACTAGATATACGCAGTCAAAACAGCTTCTTACTGACGAACAGTTTGACTGTAACATAAGTGTAGTGCTGGGCGCATAGCGTGTTTTAATTGTTTTATAATACCAACATGACTGTAATTATTATGTTTTCGTAACTCACGGACATCGCTTGGCTGCTCTTGTAATGTAATTCGTCACAATCGCCACGCCATCGCTATCTCTTATTAATTATTTGAATGTGAATGTTAAATTACTATTATATTGTTCTAGTATCATTGTTATGAAAAATGGTTTTGCTGGGAAGTTTTTATTTTTAACAAAATACTTGAAATCGGAGCAGTTTTTCATGTCGGTCAGATTTTTAGTGCTAGATAGATACTTAACACCGCTTTTCCAGTGAAGTTTTCCATAACCAGAACATGTAGTTATGCACCTATGGATGTACCTTCTAAACATACCTTTTTTTTTGTTATCATGGGGAAATCTTCAAAAGGCTACCGATCTTTGGGCAAAAGACCGGGGAGTGTGGGTTTTTTACCTCACTAAGGAGGCCCCTACATCAAATAAATCTTTCATAAAAAGACTAATTAGAAAATCATTAAAATTAATTCCTTCGTCAGTCATTCAGAATACTGATTCACACTAACTAAATAAATTCAAGCAAAAAATATTATAATTATTCAGAGAAAATCATCGCGTGATACGACGGTCTTAAATCGGCCACCTATCACACCGATATTCTTTGATGAATGCTCGGCGAACAGGTGTGAGTTAATACGTTATAAATCAACATGCAAAGTGTCACGGCGACGTTGTAAACTAGGATCATTACAACATGACTTAGTATGTTTGTTTAAAATTAAAAAAATATTTTTGCAAATTAATTTATTTTGCTCTTTATGGATGGACATTACAAAGACATGCATGAAGAATCTATTCTCTTTAAGTTATTTATGTGTTCGGCTGTACATTACTACATTTAGCATGTACGTCTGATATGCATTAATTTGTACTTTTATTTCAACGTGCAGTCGAGAACACTGTTTATTTATAAAATAAATACTTAGAACTTAAAAAATACTTTTGACTGGCCTGTTGGTCTAGTGGTTAGTGACCCTGACTGCTATGCCGGAGGTCGTGGGTCCGATTCCCACTTAGGACAAATGTTTGTGTGATGAGGACGATCATTTGTTCTGTGTCTGGGTGTAATTTATCTGTAATATGTATGTATTTAAAAATATATAAGTATGTTTATCAGTTGTCTAGTACCCATAACACAAGCTCTGCTTAGCTTGGGACTAAATGGCGTTGTGTGATAGTTGTGGAATATTATTATTATCTCGTTTATTCATTTACATAACATATTATTACATTTTTAAATATTTTATAAAAAAAAACATTTAAAAATATAAAAATAGTTGTCCGCCGGCGTGGGAGCAGGGTCCAAGCTACCGGTGGTTAGGGCTCCAGAGACAGGAACCTCCTCACAATACGAGCCGTATCAATGAGTATTGCCTTCTGAATCTGGCCCTTGATCCAACCCCCTAAGGAGAGCCTCGAAAGGTGTTCATCGAGGCTCTTTGCCATCAGGCCATTGGCAGTAACGACAATCGGCACAATGATAGCCGACCTCACATTCCACATGTCGACAACCTCGCGTGCTAAGTCGAGATATTTGATTTGTTTATCTTTCTCAGACTTCACGAGGTTCTCGTCATTATTATTATTATTATATTACTTATAGTTGCAAACACTATTTATTTATAAATTATAAAACTAATTTATATTCAAATGTGGTTTTCTTGTTTAACATAATTATGATAGTCATTTAAATAGCACAGATTGTAATTACTGTAAGCGCAGTGTCTGAGCGATAGGACTGATATGCTGCGAGTCGCAGGTTCGATTCCCACACGGAGAAAACATTTTTATGATCTCTAGCTGTGCCCGCGACTTCGTTCGCGTGGATGTCGGAACTCAACAATGTATATTTTCTTTAAAAGTAGCCTAATTTACTCCTTATTACTTTAGCTACCTTCCAATAAAAGTCCTGTCAAAATCGGCCCAGCCATTTCAGAGATTAGCCATTACAATCAGACAGACAGACAAAAATTTAAAAAAATGTTATTTTGGTGTATGTACCGTTATATATATTGGTTTGCAAGTAATAAAAAATGGTTATTTCAATATTACAAACAGACACTCCAATTTTATTTATATGTAATAGATGTATAGACAAGTAGTTTTTTGGGTCTGGACGTTTGTGTATGTGAGTTTATATGTTTGTAAACGCACCTACGACACAGGAGAAATTCCTTGTGTGGGGCAACGTCAATAAATAAATAAATAAATAAAAATAGTACGGTTACAGAATTTACATCACAATATTAATATTAAGTATTATTGGGTTCGCGAATTACTATTAATTCTTAAAATTAGTTGTGATACTAGATCATGTTGTTTCCAGATTATCTGTTTGTTTGTCTGTCAACTGATTTTTAGAGGTCCGTACTATTAAAAAATAAAATACGGAATCCTCATAACAGTGGTCGGCAACGTCTTCCGTGAAAGTTTTGTAAACTGAAGAATTTCTTTATTTATACAGCCATATTTCTTATTTTCATACAGTAAAATTGCCAAATTAATGGAAATGTGTAAATACATATTTGACAACTTTTTGCGAGGTTGCCAACTGTTTGGATACATGCTCCTAAGTAAAGCCGGAATAAATTCAATCGTATTTCAATAGTTTATCGAACAGGTACCAATTCCAGTGTAAGTAGGACTGTCATTACATTGAAACTCGGCACTACGCGTACTACGCTAGGCTGGCGTAAGATCAAAGTGCGACCACAGGCGTGCGGTCCACAACTGTCCATCTACAGTTCTACACAGTTTGTAAAAGGGTGTATAGAGGCTGATGGCAGTAGTTTCTAACACCGTGAAATTAGTCGTACTCTACTTAGGGGCAATACACACAGAGACGCGACGCTGCATGGCCTGCGCGCACTTTATCATCACCATCATCAGCCTATAATGTTTCCACTGCTGGGACTCAGGCCTCCTCTCTGTAAGAAGGAGTGGGTCATAATACAGCGCGGGCCCAGTGCGTGCCCAGTGTGATTTTGAGAGGAGTGATGATGGATTCGAACCCACGACCTACAAACCGTAAGTCGGGGCCGATTCCATTGGGCCACCGCTGCCGTGACATTTTAATAGACCGACTCAAAATTGAACTTTACTTTCTACATGAAAAGGTACACATTTCACCGAGATGTGAGAGACCTAGACGCGACGCAACACTGCGCGCATATTTTAATAGAGCTACTCAAAATCGAACTTTATTTAGGATGGTATTTAAAAGGACTTCCCATTTCATTTACCTACTTTTGCCTGTGTTCCACCAAATATACTGAATGTGCACCAAAATATGTTCATTAAAATATGTCATGTCGAGGTGTTATAAAAAAAAATCTACCTAAGCAGGGTCGACGAAGCCCCGTAACCAAACCGAACTTCGGGGTGTCCCTGAAATCTTGCTAAAGCGAGTTTTAGATTTGGTGACCATTTATCCATTTTGGTATACAAAAAGAATTATTGATGCGCATTTAAATTTTAGCCCTTTATTTAAAACACGAAAAGATACATATCATTTCCAGTATTTTCGCGTCACGTCGCGTTGCGTCTTAGTGTGAAGTCCAACTGAATGAGACGAAATTTAAAACTTGCATTAAACGCACACTGTGTAGTCAAGCGTATTATAAGTTGGGGGATTACATTGCTGATAAAGATGCTTGGCTTAATGCTGGTCCTGCTCCACAACCATAGGGGAAACTGGTTGATTAGCTTGTGAAATTATTGTAGAAGCTGAAACTATTTTTGCACTGTATAGATTCGATTTATTAGTTTTATCTTCCCGACTAGTTATATGGGTTCATATAATTGTTTATTTATTTTTATTTGACTTTTTTAAGTCATTTAGTTTTATTTTTATGCGTTTGTATTTGTTCTATTTTATATTGATTAACGGACGTTATTGTCCTACTTCAGTTTATATTTCCTTTTTTTATTGTTTTTGTGTTTTTTTTTTTTATTTTATCGACATTTGTAGGTTATCACTATATTAATATTTTGAATTTAGATGAAGAATTTGCATTGTATAGAGTTAATCTGTCTAGTATTATATAGCGTCATAGCCAGCATTGTGTGAGTACCATGTACTTCTGAGCTATATTTAACTAGAAACCTACGTCTTTCATTGACTTGAATGTCTCTGGCGGTTGAGAGTATGTCATGCTCACTCAAAGGTCTCGCTGATGGTGGCGTGTATGTCGGATCATTTAGTTCCCTTCAAAATGGTTGAGCTGAATGGTGCTGATGTATGTGTCATGTTCGTGAACGGGCGCTGTCAGTTGGGACTGGTCATCTCTTATCTGCCACGGTCTATTTTAATTATTACTTGTAATATCTTTATTTCTGAATTGTCTTTTTATTTAACTATGGACACTATTAACTAGCCACATCGTTCTCACATAATGTACCATCTGATGATGAACAATGTAACAAAGTTCTGTAACATTTTGGCGATTGAAAAAGAGTGTCCATGGAGTTTCTTGCTCGTTCTTCTCCATAGAGATCTACTATTTGGAATGAGCACCTACGGTACTTTCACAGTTTTTATGTCTTGTGACTGGGACTGTAGCACCATAACTATTTTTGTACTAGTTTTATTTTATGTCTTTTGACAATTCAAAAGTGCCTGTAATTGGCCTAGTTGAAATAAACGATTTGATTTGATTTGATTTGATTTGAGTGACCCTTACGTTAAAATCGAAATTGACTGGCTTCCCGAATTACACAACTTACAAGTCCATTTTAACGATTATAATATGACCAACTTTAAAATATAGTTTTGCGAGTGTTGATGGATAGATGTCTGTTATTCTGTCACGCAAAAAACGAATTAACTGATGAAGTATGAGATTTGACACAGTTTTACTTTATATTATGTAGCAAGTGCAGAAAACTAGGTACTTAGTTGTATGAACACGTTATAACGCGGCAAATGGACGACCCTTGTCCATTACTTTGTTTTCGTATTGAAAAGAGATTCAAAAAACTTTTTCGAAAAATATGTAAGTAATCGACTTCAAAAACAACCACAAAAAGTTTTGGAAAGTCGGTGACTTTGTTTTTTATTTCATAGACTTTTTGCCACCGACTTTCAAAAAAAAAAGAAATTTTGTAGGTTATTTTAAACTTTTTTGTGGTTATTTTTGGAGTCATCATCATCATCATCATCATCTGCCGGAAGACGTCCACTGCTGAACATAGGCCATTTTTGGAGTCAGTTACATTTTTTTTGAAAAAGTTTTTTCTTACTCTTTTTTGTTGAAACATACGAGTACCTACTCGTAATCCCAAACTATTGTCATATACATAATTTGACAAAAGTTTCAAAACCCAAGTACACAATGAGCTACAAAAGCTCATAAAATAAAAACTATTGAACTAAATGAAAATTATACGGGACCAAATGGCAGGTATACTGCATCGAACAAAAAAAGAATTATAATCGAAATCGGACCAGAAACCTCGGAGTAATCGGTGTAGACAATTTTGACAAAAACCGCTAGTCCGATTTTGATAACACATATTTTCATGGAACTATTTGGTACCTAAGTAGGTATACTCTTTCCAATAATTTTTTTTTTCAAATCGGTTGATAAACGACGGAGTTAAATATGCGCGAACAAACAAAAAAAAAAAACTTTGGAAGTCTGTTGAAAATAGTCCCCAATTCGAAAAACTCAAGTCCTTCATTATAAGATGTTTAAAATTCGTTAAAGCCTTTAAATATTCAGCTCCAATAAATATTATATCGAATATATTCTACACGTTATCTCACAGAATAGTTCCACTCACTTATTCATGCAGCGCTGCCCCACTTTAGTATTGCATATTTTAAAAGATATCATCGACGTTCTTGTAATGATAAAGAAAAATTACTGTAGCAATATTGTTCGCTTTAGTTAACTGTTACTAGCAATAACGTTTGTGTAATTATGTAACGACTTTATTAATTTTAATATTAGCCTTTATTAACAATCATTTAAGTATTTTTATTAAAATACGGGTTACTAAAAGTAAACTCTAAATAAAATTGATTGATTGATGCGTATTTTCATGCAATGGGGAAGGCAAGTCAAAGCTAATTGTAGATGGCGCCACCATAGCTTGTTCCTAATCCGACCACTGACGTAGTACTATTTTGAAGTACCTTTAAGATTTGAACTGATTTGAACCAATGACGATGCTTGGAACAAGCTATACTAGCGCCATTAGTTCCCTAGTTGCCATCCCCATTCTGTATAGACCGGTTCCAATAACTTTGATATATTTTTCTTTAACGTAACGTCTTACTACTATTAAAATATAAAATTTTGTGAGGACGGATGGATGTCTATTAACTATTTGCATAAAAAATATCGGACGATACTATTATGTCTTTGAATTTGATAAAATTTAGTACTTTTACTTTGATAATCTTGATCAACACACAGGATACCTTTTAACCCGGTATTTGGAGAAACTGGGACATAAAAATGATCAAGATTTACGCAGGCGATGAGCTAGTTGACAATTAAAGAAAGAAAACAAGAAGAAAATATATTTCCAAGTTACTAATAAGTGCACAAGCTTTTTTTCCTTGTCTGTGTTTGGTACACGCTAAATTGGAATATCTAAATAATAAACGAATACATTAAACTTTTGCTGGAATTTACAATATAATATCAACACCTTTTGAGCAGTTAACCAGTATATTTACCTGTTTTTAAACCAAACAGTTGTAGAACATACCAGAGCCTATTTTGAGCGGAGCCAAAAACAGAACGATTGCTGCCATTTTGCTTTTTCTTTTAAAAAGGAAGATGCAAATATTATTTTTACCAACGACATTTTATGTTTTAAAAGCAAAGCGATTTAAGTAGTTTTCTTAGGAGTTAAAGTTTTAGGTTATTTAACAACATAACCCATAGAAATAATAAGACAACAGTTTATCCTTACAAATATTATAAATGCAGACCGGTTGAACGGATTTAGACGAAATTGGGCGAATCCAGTGGCAACAGCTAGTCGCAAATACATTCCTAATATATTACCATTCTAATACTTTCTAACATATCTGATTATTTACTCGTATAGTAATACGAAGGTATACCCATTCGATGTATTAGGAAAAACATGAATTACTCATGGGATATGGTATGGTAATGGTATTTGCTACTATTTTCTTCGTGTGAATTCGGGTCGTCGCCCCCACTAGCTAAGGGTGGTAGGTGCCCCGTCTTTGCTTGTACAAAATATGCATTATGGAATTATTTAACGCTGAAGCAATGAGCTTGTTTTAACTTTGTACTTTTTAGTTAGGTATAATTATGGTTTTCTTAGATTTTCTTTGATAAAGTCTAAATTGTGTTGCCAGCGGCTTAGCCCGAATATTTTTCGTTATAACTTGAAAATTATCACACTGAAAGATAAAATTGGAATAAAAATTATCCTATGCTAAACTATATTATTCAGGTTATAAATTATCTATGGACGCATTGCCACGTTGTATGGCAATGCTAATTCGTTGTCCTAGGAATAGGCCAGCCCTCTGGTCACCTGAAGAGTCGACTAAACGCCTGGCGATATCTTTAAAAACGTATTAGCATTGCCATACAACGTGGCAATGCTGCCAGCGTTCTGGGCACTGTTCCCGTTGACAGCGATGTGGACGTATTCTTTGACGCCCTATGAAATTTTTTCTCTTTTATTTATTTATTTTAATTTTTCCTGTACATATTGATAGTAAGTTTTTATTTATAGTTTGATCAAATAAATAAATTTGTCTCTTGTTTGTAATTTATAGGTTTAACGAAAATGCTTAATAAAATACATTTTACCATATAAGTTTAATAAAAATGCTCATTTAAATGATTTGTCTCATATAAAGATAAGTGTTTCTATGGACCAAATCCAATTGCCACGCTTTTCGCACCCACTACTATTAGTATATGCGAAAAGTATAGAGATATATAAGTAGAGCAACAACTTAAAAAAAAATCTAATACACATTATACACAAGAGATGTTTTACATATTGCAATCCTCTAAAATTATTTTTGAACAGATTTAAATCGAAACCGTAAATAACATATGCAAAAGGAATTTTGTGTACCATTTAAGATACACACTCCGTCTTGAATTTAAGAAGAAAATAGTACATTTTTCATAATTTCTTAAACAAACAAACAAACACTAGCAAAATATTATTGGAATTGAAGCGAAAGCAAATGTATTGCGATGTTTAATCAACGTATCTTTGAATCCATTCAGCTGAAATTTGATATGAAAACCTGAATGCCATCCCCCCAAGGGAATTCGCGCAAAAGGATGCGGATTATTTACTCTTTTTTTGTTTTATTTAACCCACAACATATTGCGGTTGAATAACCTTGAATAAGCTGTACTTTCCCTTCTGAAAAACTTCGTTGCGGAATGTAGAATTAACATTACGAAATAAAATTATTAACACATTCAGCATTATTAATTCTAATTAACCGCACCGGTATTATAATTAATAGACGATAAAATAATTACACAATCAAATTGTTCGAATCATTCTCCACTAAAGTTGATGATATTTTCTGTTTGAAGATGCGAATGTGGTACGTTTGTCACATGAAATAATTAGGGGCGGGTCACCGACGGGGTGCGCCGCTTACGTCGAATGAAATCGGACACTTAAATTTGGTATTGTTGATAAATGGTTTAATTGTTTTGGCAATTAACCACGATGGGGGCGCGGAGTGCGGGTGACGCGCGGAGGAGGGGTATCCCGTTTGTAATTTGGCTCAACGATCAAATTTGTCTCTTCATCCACCAGACACGATTAGGTCGTCTTAAAAGAGGAGCTAGTCTTCCGAGTAGAATGCGCAGAACACTATGACCAGGCTTGTTCCAGTGAGTGAACAAGATGGCGCTAGACGACTTGTATAGCTCTGTCACTTTCACTCGCCGGAACAAGCCTGGTTTTAAGACGTTGTAATACCCCCCCCCCCCCCCTAGAGGTCAGGATTTTTTTTTTTATGTGAGATGGGTTTGCTCTTGACCTTAGTCTAGGTCAGGAATGACTAAGACAAGGTCGACGGTGGAGCGAGCTTACCCAGAAGAAGCTTGTTCACTCTAACTTTGAAGAGATTAGGGTTGTATGCATTCGGAAACACAGACGCAGGCAGAGAGTTCCACTCCTTTGCTGCATTATAAAAGACGTCTGGAAACGCTTAGTGCGAATTGGCGGTATAGGATTAGGTAGAGTTATTCATGTACTCGTACTTACACTGTTTTCATACAGCACAAGAATAAAGTGGACATGCTCCAAATCCCGGGATTACTTTTAAAGTGCAGAAAAATCGCGTGATTTATTAATAGTTATTTGTTATGCAAGGCTGCAAAGTTGATTTTTGGCGCGAGTACTTGAATTGAAAACTGAGCGAGCGAAGGATTCTAAGATTGAACCGCGAGAGAAACGAGCGGTTCAAATATAGAATCCTGAGCGATGCGAAGTTTTCAAAGGTACGAGACGCAGAAAAACTTTGCTGCCGAGTGCAACACACAACTTTTCACCTCACACAGCGAGGAAATGAAGTGGGGGCGGCTCGCCTGCCAGTGTAGAAATAGTAGATTAGTAGCCAAGGGCTGTAAGGTATCAATTGCAGCCCGAGATATTTAGGCGCACGAGCGCAGCGAGGGCGCCTATAGTTCGAGGGTGCAATTGATGCTTACACCCGAGCTAACTACTCTGCTTTACATCTCGATTGTGAGGTAAGTAGAAAAAACCGGCATTGCAAGAATAAAACATTTTATTAGTTAACTAGCTTCCGCCCGCGGCTTCGCCCGCGTGGTGTTTTGATAAAAAGGCTTATGTTGTTTTTCAGTTTTCAGACTATCCATATCCAATTTTGTAACAAACGGCTCAGCAAATTAGCCGTGAAACAAACATTTACACAGTTATAGTAAATTAATTTGAATATTAGGGATCATATTAATGGAACGGTATAGATTTGGGTATAGCATTTGGTTAAAAGAGAGTAGGTATGTTTAAAAAAAATATAAAATATCTGTTTACAGTAGGTTTATGGTACCTATGTATTCCATTAAGTGGCAGAAAGTACCCAAGAAAATTTATTGGTCCCTTATGTCCAAGAGACACTTCCAGGGGCCAGCATCACGTTGTGTACAAAAATATTTTAAAATGACCTAATTTAAAACATTTTTGTACACAACGTTTGCTGTTTTGTTATTATTTGTTAAAATGTAGAGATTGTTTGAACTCGACACTCGCGAGCAGGCCACGTACAGTTGGCCATGCGAAAAACAGTTTTTCTCTAAATGGACACCTGCTACTTTAAGTGTTTGCCCTTGCGCTTTGTTAATGGTCATTGCGAAGGCTGGTTTGAGGGGAAACTGGATTCTTTTAAACTGAAAAGGTAAATCTGTAGGGATCATGGGTAGGTATACGGGGAATTAAGACTTCTTCATCTTTAGCTATTCCTGTCATTATAACTGCTCTAATAATATTGCGTCCTAGCTGCGTAATTTGCAATCGGGTCCCGTTGCATAGTCTCGGCGCTTCGAGATTTCTCATTAACAAAACTGGAACCCCAACTTTCAGTCTCAGCTTATGAGACGGCACTCCTGACAGCTCTAAAGTCTCTGTAGGATAAGATGTCACCTGTTCACTGTCCATGACAATATCTACTGACAAATATTCGACAACATCGCCTTGCACATGTGACATCATTCGTTCATTGATCTGTCCCACGATTTCATTGGTCGGTGCCAATATTGCCATGATGTTCCTAGGTTCAGTGGTTAAAATTTTGTATACAAAAAGTTTGGCTTCGTAGTTCCCGTTCCGAATCCGTTCCGTTCCGTTCGAATTTCGGGAATTCCGTTTGTAGAATTTCACCCCCACGGTGGTAAAAATTTCAAAATGCTTATTTATTTCTTATCAAGTAAAGTTTCATGGTTTTATCTTTTAAAATTAAGAAATCCCATACAAACTTTCAACCCTTATTTCACCCCCTCACTGTTCGAAATTTCAAAAACGCTAGAACAAATTGTTATTTATTTCTTATCATGTTCCTAAATATAAAGTTTCATGGTTTTATCCCCAGAACTGACAAAATCCCATACAAACTTTCAACCCTTATTTCACCCCCTCACTGGTCGAAATTTCAAAAACGCTAGAACAAATTGTTATTTATTTCTTATCATGTTCCTAAATATAAAGTTTCATTGTTTTATCCCCAGAAATGACAAAATCCCATACAAACTTTCAACCCTTATTTCACCCCCTCACAGGTCGAAATTTCAAAAACGCTCGAACAAATGTTTAAATATATCTTATCAAGTGCTTAAATATAAAGTTTCATGGTTTTATCTTTTAAAATTAAGAAATCCCATACAAACTTTCAACCCCTATTTCAACCTCTTCATCCCCTTTTTCGCAATAAAAGGTAGCCTATGTTCTTTCTCAGGGTCTAAAGATTGTCTGTGCCAAATTTCATCAAAATCGGTTGAGAGGTTTAAGCGGGAAAGCGTAACAGACAGACAGACAGACAGACAGACAGAGTTACTTTCGCATTTATAATATTAGTTTGGATGGATCATGTTCCTAAATATAAAGTTTCATGGTTTTATCCCCAGAAATGACAAAATCCCATACAAACTTTCAACCCTTATTTCACCCCCTCACAGGTCGAAATTTCAAAAACGCTAGAACAAATGTTTAAATATATCTTATCAAGTGCTTAAATATAAAGTTTCATGGTTTTATCTTTTAAAATTAAGAAATCCCATACAAACTTTCAACCCCTATTTCAACCTCTTCATCCCCTTTTTCGCAATAAAAGGTAGCCTATGTTCTTTCTCAGGGTCTAAAGATTGTCTGTGCCAAATTTCATCAAAATCGGTTGAGAGGTTTAAGCGGGAAAGCGTAACAGACAGACAGACAGACAGACAGAGTTACCTACTTAAATCCCATACAAACTTTTAACCCTTATTTCACCCCCTCACAGGTCGAAATTTCAAAAACGCTAGAACAAATGTTTAAATATATCTTATCAAGTGCTTAAATATAAAGTTTCATGGTTTTATCTTTTAAAATTAAGAAATCCCATACAAACTTTCAACCCCTATTTCAACCTCTTCATCCCCTTTTTCGCAATAAAAGGTAGCCTATGTTCTTTCTCAGGGTCTAAAGATTGTCTGTGCCAAATTTCATCAAAATCGGTTGAGAGGTTTAAGCGGGAAAGCGTAACAGACAGACAGACAGACAGACAGACAGAGTTACTTTCGCATTTATAATATTATATATAATATATATATATATATATATATATATATATATATATATATCTTATCAAGTGCTTAAATATAAAGTTTCATGGTTTTATCTTTTAAAATTAAGAAATCCCATACAAACTTTCAACCCCTATTTCAACCTCTTCATCCCCTTTTTCGCAATAAAAGGTAGCCTATGTTCTTTCTCAGGGTCTAAAGATTGTCTGTGCCAAATTTCATCAAAATCGGTTGAGAGGTTTAAGCGGGAAAGCGTAACAGACAGACAGACAGACAGACAGACAGACAGACAGACAGAGTTACTTTCGCATTTATAATATTAGTTTGGATTAAAATTGCGACTATAATTTGAGATTTAAACTATCCTATCTCTCAAGTTGGATCGAACTGCACATGTTGTGCGAATTTTATTATAATCGGTTAAGTGGTTTAGGAGTCCATTGAGGACAAACATTGTGACACGAGATTTATATATATTACTAGCGACCCGCCCCGGCTCCGCACGGGTGCAATCTTTATAATATTATTAAAATTGCGACTATAATTTGAGATTTAAACTATCCTATCTCTCAAGTTGGATCGAACTGCACATGGTGTACGAATTTTATTATAATCGGTTAAGTGGTTTAGGAGTCCATTGAGGACAAACATTGTGACACGAGGTTTATATATATTAAGATAAGATTAGAATAATAAATTAGAACCTATGTTTTGTTAACTATCTTTCATTTCTATTAATGTCTGTGAGCCACTTTTCAGTGTTAAAACTTCACCAGAAATGATATTGTCTGCATATTTCCAATACGTAACATTTTAATATTTTCCATTGAACAGTAACGCAGCGGTCTCACGAGCGGATGGCTGCCCAATGTTGTATAAGTATCACGGTTTTGTTAATGTTTCGACGTTTTAAATGATATAATAAATTCGTATTATCACCGTTGTCCGGACAAAATTGTTTTCGCACTCGCCCGGCTTAATTCATTAACCGACTGGATATACTATGAGCGATAAAATACCGTTTCGCGCGGGATATTACTGACTGTGGCCGCCAGCGGGAGGGTTAAACATTCTCTTTTCAATAGACTTTGATATAGTTTGGGCATTATTTACAGTGCTTACAGCGGTAACTATGGTTCACAAAGCTGAATATGCAATGTAGCACTTTACTAAGTATTAATATTTAAAACTTGCGAGAAGCCTCGCTAAGTACCTAGCATAAGTTCTGCTTTCGCAACTTCAGCTTCACTTCTGTGTCAATTTTTATTTAACGCACTAAATAAACACTGCAGCATTTCCTATCATACTTGATAATATAAAAGGACATTGTGGAACGAGCTAGGAATATAAAGCTCGGCCGCTAATCTATTTGATATCATTCTATTATTGACAAGATGCGCCCCGCAATCTGCTTTATCCGGAGGACGAGAGTTGAAAGTAATTAGGTTTGGCTTCGATTCCATAATATCTTCGCCATAAAATCCCGTGTACATTTTATTCTTTAAGTTTTCTGCATTGTGCTTTTGTACAGGGTTCGGTTTTGTTAAAAATTTGTATTGGCTTATTGAAAAAACTAAAGCAGTGATTTTCATGGAAAATGCAAAAAGAAAAAAGACGTGTGGCACTCGGGGACTGCCGCAGTAAAGCTTCTTCTTGGTCGTACACTCCTGCCGGATTGGTCGTGGTCATGGATAGTCTGCCTGGTTGGTTGCGGTTTTAGCGAGTTTTCTCCATTTCTCCCTATTCGTAGCACGGCGTGTACATTGAGTAAGGGTACACTTTGTAGATGTTTTAATCAGATCTGTCCATCTGGTCGGTGAGCGGCCGCGAGAACGTTGCCCTTCCACTCTTCCTTGTATCACCAAACGTTCCAATGAGCTTGCGGATTGCGTATGATATGTCCAAACATTTTGAGGATTCGCATTTGAACAATCGACGAAAGTCTTTGTTTGATACGAAGCTCTTTCAGGATGGAAACGTTAGCGGTAAAGCTATTGCATAGCATTTTGTATCAACTTATGCATTTATAATTTTATTTATTTATTTTATTCATGCAGTATTGCTTTTTCGGTGATATTAATTCAAGTTACATTTTTAAATATTTCTTAAAAAACAGAAAAAAAAAAAAAAAACAAAAAAAACTATATGTATTTTAATTCAAGTTAAATGTTTCTTAAAAAAAAACAAAAAAAAAACAAAAAAAATACAAAAAAAAAAAAAACAAACAAAAAAACAAATTATTATTATTATTATGGTTTTATTATTTTATTATTATTATATTAATAAAACAATAATTAATTAATTTTAATAATTAATAATTAATTTAATAATTTAATTAAATCAATAATTTAATAATATGTATAATTAAATTAAATGAGCGTGAGGTTTTTTCGTTACGGAATTTCTGGATTCCGTCCCCGCGCTCAAGGCCCGTGATAGAACCTATGCAATAGCTTAAAAACTTGTGAGGATGGATGGATGTTTGTTACTCTTTCACGCAAAAACTACTAAACATAACACAGGATAGAATTTATTTCGATTTTATGTCACAGTCGAGTTGAAGTTGATTGTTAAATTAAATAAATACTTACATGTTAAATTATTGGTTTCGCCTAGTATAATCAAATAAATGACACATACCTGCCAACCTCCTCATTTCCCATCACCTAAAATCACTAGTGCGCGCAAAACGGCCGCACACATACGTAATGACGTAATTAAGTTTGGCCTTAATCGGGATATGTATAATAACTAATGCATAAGTCTCTGCATAGGATCGCGTATTATACCTACTAGGGGCTGTTATTTTACTAAGGGCTATTATAATACTAGGGAGTATTATCTAACTGGTTGGTGCGGCTGAGTTATGTGATGCGTGTTAATGATTGTCTCTTTTGAATAGGCATAGGGGTTGCTACTTTGTTTTGTACTCGGTGTTATTTTCTAGTAACGCAGGAGATAGATGCTAGGGAAAGGAGTATAGGAATTTATATTAATTTTAAAGGGCTTCATTACTTTTTGTGACTTAAACATAGGCTAATTTTACATTGTACATTTTATTAAGCATCACGTATCAGCATTTAGACTTAAACCATTTTTTCAGACATATTTTTCCTTATTCTTGGTACAGGTTTTCTTTGTAATGCGCTACCTCTTGAAATTCAGAGGGAGCGCATCCATCCGGACGTCTACCAACAGGTTCACTTTCAAGGCTTAAGTCAGCGATCATCTACTCAAGGTACTGGCAGACTCGAATGAAATTACTTTGTTGTATATTTTCCCGTTTATGGTATGTATTTAAGTATTTATTATAATATTTGCATATTTTAATAAATAGTTACCCTACTGCACCTACAGTGTTTTTTCTCTGCTGCAACCTAAGTTAGACTGGTAAAAAATGCTTAAGGCAAAGTCTGCCTATGTACTTTTATGTGTAAAGTTTTAATAAATAAAATATGTTTCAAAACCCGCCTACGTTTTTACTAAAAACTCAAATGCCAACTTTTCAATCGCAATCACAGTTTCATAAAACACTCATGAACATATCTCAAAACGAGAACTTAATCTGTAACTAACTACTTACCTACATATTCACACAGCATGCATACGTCAAAAAATCGTTTAAAAGCCGTGAAAACACTCACTCATAGTATCACAATTCATCGGAGCAACATTTAACAGGGCGCGTAATAAAATGAAATCTATACGTTGTTGTAAAATGTTATATGCGACATGCACGTTGATTGCAACGATATATCAAGTGCAAAAAGCTTCTGACATTCGCTGTACGCACTCTTAAGTTATGTACTTTTTTTTTAATAAATTAATTATAGGTTATAAATGGAGGGTTGAATGTTTAAATTTTATAAAGCGCTATGTTAATTATTTATGGTGCGGGCATATTAATTTGAGAAAGTAAAGGAAAATTAGGTTTTTAAGAATACTTTAAATACAGAATAGGTTTTTTTTTATTGTAATAAAATAAGTAGACACCATACACCATATGTGGCTTAAATTATGAAAAAAAGGACAACAGGTCCTTTGCATTTTTTAAACAAATATACTATCCGATCGTAGGTAACCAATAATTTTCAGTCAGGGTCTTAAACATTTACATTTAGTTAATTTTTATTTGATAAGTATTTTATTTTGTACCTACAGAGTGTCATGTTCGCATTGACGAAAAAACTCTTTAAATAAAGATTTAAAAAAATATTTTTTCTTTTTTACCAATAACCTATTATTATTTATTTTATTTGAACTAGCAACAACGAATTTTAATTAATTCTATTTAATGCATGTTGAATTAAGTAGATTTGAGAAGTGGCGTAGGCCTCTTCAGGAAAACTAACCTAGTTCAGTCAGTCGTTTTTCACGTAAACTAAAATCAATTCAGTATTTATATTTAATGGAATAGACCGCCTTGATATGCTATTTTCAGTTACACGTGGAACAGGCACGAGTATTATGTGGACTATTCAAGTACAAGTTAAAAAGAAAACTAAGTTAGGTGGCACCGCGCCTCCCAGCCTGGAGAGTCCGACGTAACTTAATTAAAATAAAAGGCCAGGCCAGAAAATTTATAAAAATGTCATCGTGTTTGTTTGTTTCATTCCTCCGAAACGGCTCGACCATTTTTTTTTTGAAAGAAAGAAAGTTATGTTTAAAGGCACTAAAACTAAAAACGGAATAAATTTAATCAAAATCATATAAAATAATAAATGAAATAACATTTTAATGTAAGAGGGCCTCAGCTCAGCATAATGCCAGATGGCAGCACAAAGTTTGCCACTAATTACTACTTTCCTTTTTCTCTCCCATTAACCACCATGAAGGAAACATGATGTGGACAGGAGGCTAGGACGACGTCTAAACACACTAGGATACAGGGTCAAATAAAAAATACTTTCAATACTCAAGTATCAAAAAAAATAAGTTGAACAGAAATAAAATAACTACTTACATCACTATTAAATCTCAGTAGCACATATTCACAAAAACAAAATTTAAACATGGAAAAATGGTACGCACGGTCCAATCAAATATTGACCAGCGATCAACACGTAACAGTCGGCCGTGGAAAAACATTTTAAAAACAAAATAATTATCGGAGTATCCAAAGGAGAACCCAAAACCCATGTATATAGTTCCCAAATTAGTTTGGCAACGTGAAAAATTGAATTGAACCGAGCATTCGATTGCCATGTCCCAACCTGATGTATTAACATTTATTGGTTTACAAATTAAAGATAACTCCTCGACTGGCCGTGCCAATATTGTGTTGTGTTGGGGGAAATTTTTCCCGTTTAAATGTTCGCTAATCGGTCGGCTATGAAACTTTTAATATCCGATGCGAGTTTTTTGTGTACAATGTAACGTTTCGGTTTTATCGTTGTGGTTATATAAATTTAAATGGTTTTCTTGACTACCTACTGATGGTATAGTGCTTCAGGAAAAGTGTTGGGTGACACCTTTCTCTTCACAATGCTAAGATTTGCATTGCATGTTATTTCGAAATTGACTTGAGTTTTTATTTATTTCTGTGTCTGACTAATATTATAAATGCCAAAGTTGTGAAGATGAATGGAAAAATTCCATTGCTTGTTGCTCTTTCACACAAAAACTACTGAAAGGATTCGGATGTGGTACACAGATGGTTTATAACCTGGATTATCACTTATGATAGTTTTTATTCCGATAATATGTCCCTGTGCGATAACTTTCGAGTTGTAGCGAGCGAAGTCTTTCACAACAGCTAGTTCGAAATAAACATATTGCCTGCTTCGTGAACACGTCAAAATTTGTACAACACTCGCATGAAATAGTAATCTATCATTGAACCAATTATATTGTCATGTAGCTGAGAAGCCATTGGACTAAGTTACGAGCACACTAACGTCTTAAAGTTAACAAATCCTTCTGAGTGACATCTCAATTGAGCTTCAATGGCGGTCGTGGCAGTGTTTGAAACGTTTATGTAAAACAACAAATGATTAGGTATTCGATTCATTTATCACGAAAATACATCTGTTTCTAGGTCTATTAATAAAACGACTAAAGATCTAGAAGAGATGGAAATTAAGGAAAGTTTGGTGTGTGTTGTGTGGTCTTGCGGAGTTTTGTGGACCGTAGATCACTAGAAGAACCATGGAAGGACTGTGGGAATTTCAGCTATTTTAATAGAAACGACTAAAGATCTAGAACAAATGGGAACTGAAGAACGTTTTGGTGTGTGTGGTCTTGTGGACACTGTAAGAACCACGAAAGGACTGTCACCGGTACCTCAAGTTAGCGATTAAAAGATATAGGGAAGATAATTATACTGAGCCAACAACATCATCTTCATAGTCTGAGCTCGATAACCATTTTTTTTTTATTTAGCTGTTGGCTCGTGTTTGGTCCCTATCTCGCCTGATAGTAGGCGAAGATGGCACTCTTGACTGAAAACCCCAAGGTTATAGCTATCACTGACTTAACAGGGAAGTAGAACTAAATGCAGCTTAATATCAATATTTTTCATAGAACATCTGCCTATCATGATAGATGACACAGGGTGAACAATATAGGTACGCAATATTGAATCTTCTCTTCTGCAACCTTTAGTCAAACAAAGCTGAGTGTATGTGTCTTTCGAATCTTTCCACTTCTAGTGGTTTAGTGTCATGGCTATGCACTTTCTTCCGGCCACTTTAACGAGATCGACTACTGTATCCAGTATCCACCTAGTTGGTTATCTGCCTACATACCTCTTTCTCGTAAAGTAAGTAAATAACTTCAGTTACTTGTAAATCATCATCTGCGTAGCCTTTTCGCAACTTTATTAGGGTCGGTTTCCAGTCGAACCAGATGCAGCTGAATATCAGTATTTTACAGGAAGCGACTGCCTATCGGACGTCCACAACCTAGTACTGGTACTGGGTAACACGATAACAGTAGTAAGACTGGTTGTCAGACTTTTGAGCTTCTGACCAACAGTGACGACTTACAAAGATCTACTAATAACAGCCGGGACAAACGGATCTACGTGCTTTCCGAGTTACAGAGCAACCTCGGCAAACACGGCTTAACCCGGAAGATTAGCCTATGCGGCTGTTATTATTTAGCCACGAGATCCTAGTAAATAAATAAGTAAATATATCGCTTATACCTGAACACAATTTTCGAACAGTAAAATTTAAACATTTCCATTTACGTCCTTTTCCAAAAAACACACTTGTTTCGTGTGTAGTTTCATCTACCTATTTCATAAACCAGTCGGCGAGCCGCTGTTGCCAAGGGTGGACCACGCTGTTGTCACGGTCCTAGTTTATTTTATTTTACGTAAACATTAATACATAGTGACCTACTGTTTGGCTTGTAGCATAGACCTGATTAGGCGGAGCTATCTTCGGGTTTAATGAGGCATCGTTTTATGATATGAAAACTATTACTATCTTGTTAACTCAGATCATAGAATGTCCAGAATCCTTGAAGGTCACTTAGAATTGAATCCAAAAACTGAAGAAAAATTAACCCCGACGTTCGATTCCTACGCAAAACAAGTGAACATTTCCAAGGATAACATTTCCCGTCTTACCACAAAAAAAACGTGGGATAAACTAAACACCCGTTGAACACTTGTCTAAAAAATTGACAACGTCAAAACGACATTTCTCCTTGATATTATGGTCGTTTTGCAGTAACACTTTTTTTAGACAAGCGATCAACGGGTGTTTATCTTTTTGTGGTAAGGCGGTTATTAAAAAGTGGCTTCACTGAAAACGTTACACTTTTGTTTCGAACACGGAATCAGGATATTTTATTAACTTACCTGCTATAGTCCAGTCATTAAAGCCCAAACCCGAAAATAATTAGTAACTTGCTGAAATTTTAGGGGGTTCTTAAGGAAGGTAAAATAACATACCGGGTGATTTTGCAGCGTTCTGGGGTGTACGGAAAGGGTTGAAAAGGGGTGAAAAGGTGTTTTTTGCTAATAACATTGCCAAAAAAATTAGTAACACGCTGCAAATTTGGAATAAGGTTTTTCTTACGGTTTTGTAACGTGTATTAAATTTGCAGCGTTTTGCAACATACGGAACATTGTTTTTTTTTTAAAACAGTGCAATTAGTTAAAAACAGGGGTAAGAAAATTAGTAACACGCTGCAAATTTGGAATTAGGTTGTTCTTACCGGTTTGTAACGTGTATCAAATTTGCAGCGTTTTGCAACATACGGAACATTGTCTATTATTGAAAAAACAATGAAATTATTTAATCACACGGGTGAAAAAAATTTGTAACTCGCTGTAAATTTGTAATTAAGTTGTTTTTACCGTTTCGTAACGTATATCGCACTGTTTTTTTAATAATAAACAATGTTCAATTTGTTGTAAAACGCTGCAAATGTGATATACCTTACGAAACGGTAAAAACAACTTAATTACAAAATTTACAGTGAGTTAAAATTTTTTTTAACCCGTGTGATTAAATAATTTCATTGTTTTTTAATAATAGACAATGTTCCGTATGTTGCAAAACGCTGCAAATTTCATACACGTTACAAAACGGTAAAAACAACCTAATTCCAAATTTGCAGCGTGTTACTAATTTTCTTACCCCTGTTTTTAACTAATTGCACTGTTTTGAAAAAAAACAATGTTCCGTATGTTGCAAAACGCTGCAAATTTAATACACGTTACAAAACCGTAAGAACAACCTTATTCCAAATTTGCAGCGTGTTACTAATTTTTTTGGCAATGTTATTAGCAAAAAACCCCTTTTCACCCCTTTTCAACCCTTTCCGTACACCCCAGAACGCTGCAAAATCACCCGGTATCTTATTTTACCTTCCTTAAGAACCCCTTAAAATTTCAGCAAGTTACTAATTATTTTCGGGTTTAGGCTTTAATGACTGGACTACTAGTTACAGTTGCAAGTATGATTGAGGACGGGTTCCTGGGGTCATCAAAAGATTAGTGCTGGAATTTTTACTAAGCTGTCGTTATATCGCTGTCCGACCACGGACCATGCCCGGGTCGACGGCGCGTCGTGTTCCACGCGCGCCTCAAAGAGCGTCAGCAAAATGACGGGGCCCCCTCTCAGAGGGCCAAAGTCTGCCGGGGTCGCGGGACTTATTTTCTTACCGTGATCCCGGAACATAAAGGGCTACTGAAGAAGACCGTGGATTTTAGTCAGTACAAGTCTGACAGTCCCTCCCGCCCTGTGCCCGGGGTGGGAGGACTCATTTGATGATTTTGCCACGCTAAAAAAAAGCTGTCGTTATAAGTGGTAACAATTTAAGATCGTCTGGCCACGAATCCTGCCAAGGGGTTGTGTGAACCGCTGACTGGGTTGCAAAAACCAGAAGCCCTAGCACACCTTTTAAAACGGGAACTTTGACATTAATTTTATGGGAAATGCTCATTCCTACAATAGTGGCGCTTTTTCATTTTCCTTTTTGTATAATTATCTTCTCGCGCGTCCATCTAGAAGAGTTTGTGTGTCTGCTTAACCGGTCTTTTCTCTGCACGCCTCAAGTAATTAAGGGCTCCAGGGGAAAACAAACTTTACTATAAACCCCGTAATAACTTTAAACCCATGTGACTGTTCATAAATTACCCTAGGCTGATAAAATTTTCGTTTTTCTCAAATTACAAATTAATATAGTGGAAAATATGAAAGATGCCCCCCCCCCTACCCTAGGTTGATACAATTTTCGTTTTTCTTAAAATACATTAATATAGTGGAAAATATGAAAGATGCCCCCCCCCCCTACCCTAGGTTGATACAATTTTCGTTTTTCTTAAAATACATTAATATAGTTTGACTGGCCTGTTGGTCTAGTGGTTAGTGACCCTGACTGCTATACCGGAGGTCGTGGGTTCGATTCCCACCCAGGACAAATGTTTGTGTGATGAGCACGATCATTTGTTCTGTGTCTGGGTGTAATTTATCTATAATATGTATGTATTTAGAAATATATATGTATGTTTATCAGTTGTCTAGTACCCATAACACAAGCTCTGCTTAGCTTGGGACTAGATGGCGTTGTGTGATAGTTGTGGAATATTATTTATTTATAGTGGAAAATATGAAAGATGCCCCCCCCCCCCCCCCCCAAGTACTGCAGATAAAATACGAAAATCTTGTACTAAGGCCTCTGATTGGTAGTCGCTCTCTGAAAAATACGAATGTTCGTCGTCAGTTACGACTATAATCTGTAACAGTGATAGCCGACATACCTAATTATGATGATCCTCGTAAAGTACGGATAAGATAAAATTAAGAAATTAGGATTAGGATAGGATTCGTCAAATCTTACGAATACTTACATTCTTCTTCCTACCAATATTATAAATGCGAAAGTTTGTGAGGATGTATTTGTGTATGTACCTACATACACACATACATCCTACATCCATATGTTTGTTACTCTTTCACGCAAAAACCACTGAACGGATTTGGCTAAAATTTGGTACACAGATAGTTTATAACCTGGATTAACACAGGATTTATACCGATTTTATGTTCCCGTGGGATAATTTTCGAGTTTTAGCGGGTGAAGCCGCTGGCAACAGCTAGTATTATAAACGTGAAAGTTTGTGAGGATGATGTATAGATGTTTGTTACTCTTTCCTACAAAAACTACTGAATGGATTTAGATGGATTTTAGTACACTGATCGTTTATAACTTGGATTAACACATAGGACACTTGTTGTATTCACTCACAGCCTATTTTTAAAGCAGGGTTATTCCCTCTGTTTAAATATAATATTAAGTACCTACTAATACATGGTATAAATATGTTTTGTACATAAATTATATTTAGCAATATTGTGGTGTGGACCTAAACTGCACTCTGATTGGTTATCGAACGATGTAGTATATGTAGAAAGCATGGATGCAATACAAAAAATAAACTCTGCTTGTTTAAGTTACTTTTGGACAAGCAAAATAAATATTTATTGAAGGCTTATACATATACAAGATTTGTATTTATTCAACGACTTTCTACATATACAAATACACATATACCAAATCACAATGTACCTAATACATAGTACCTATTTATTACACTTGTTTTCTTAACAAAGTCCGTTTTCTATTTTATTGTCGAAAAGCAGCAGTTCCTTTCAGATATTTACTTTACATTTCATATATAGAACTTATTCCAATTAATATGTTTCCTTGTTTGTGCCACTATCATCAATTACAAGAATTACATTAATGCATGAGCTTTTATGAAGTTCTCACCACCGTTATTTCATGAAGTTTGCTAATGGATAGAATTAAACAATTCAATCGAATACTTTTACGTATTTTCTAGTCAAGTGAGAACATCAACTTTCTTTAACTGTAAATCTGACAGAAAATACGGGTAAATTTTTGAAAATGAATATTTATTCAATTGCTAAATTTTCTTGACATACCTACACCACAAAAATTGATTATAACAAAAAAAAACTGTCCATCTGTCGCCCCATCCCTCCATCGCGACGTCCAATCAAACGGCGTTATTACAAAAGCTATAAAACATTCTGTTCGCCACCAACACACTTCCAATGACGACTGTCAACTCGAAAAAACGCAATATAGACTTCGATAGGTTCCATTGTAGTGTGTCCACCACGGAAAAAATCTCGCACTGACCAAAGTGAAAAAGGCACTTTGCAATAACGAATTTGAAATCCAATAAACCCCGATCTAGTTGCGGCATTCTTTTGCTAGTAATGAAAAGTAACAAAAAAATGAGGATCGCGCCCACCGGCCGGGCGTCGAGATTTGAACGTGGTCCTTTATTATGATAGGAGGCAACTGCTGATTTTTAAGACATACAGAAAAGAAGATATTAAGAACTTGTGGCTCCAACTAGAAAGAGTAAAGTAAGTAGGAGAGAAAATTGACCCCATTTAAATAAAAAGAGAGGCATTGAAAAGCGGTAATGTAAGTGTAATTTTTTTTTGACGTGGTAACATCATCAAATGAAAGAATCATTTACCTTACATTAACCCACCCAGGGCAGGGCAGGAAGGACAGTCAGACTTGTACTGTACTCATCGAACGACGCTTTTAAACCTAACTAACACAGGCTATGTAGAAAGAAAAAAAAGAAAGTTCGAAGTATTTTTAGCACACACTAATATAGTTTGGCAGAAGTTTGATCACTTTTATTATTTCGCCGAGGTAAATGCTATAGGTAAGCCCTTTTTGGACCAAACGAAAATCACAAATTAAATCCGGTCCGTCGACTTGTTAGGGATCGGTAGGAGCTGATCTGAAATATACGTTTATCTTTATTCCAGGTACTTCTTTGACGAATGGTTCACGAAACGGCCACTGTTAACTAGGATTTGGGTTTTTGCGAATTAATCATCTGCGTAGCATGCATCCCAGCACATTCTAAAAAGAACTGCCGTAACAGAAGCGCGGCAGTTTTGAGATATTCAAATCTCAACAATTTTCGGTTAGTTCAACCGCTTAAAGCGCTTTCCGAGACACTGAGAGATACTTAGCCCCTTCGTACACTAGGCGACGCAAGTCTCCGATACCTTACGATTTTGGTATTCATTGACGCGTGCTTGTGTTCGAACCTCTATGGGTTTGTATTGCGATAGCCGCTTGGGTACCGAAGTCGTAAGGTATCGGAAGCTTGAGTCGCCTTGTGTACGAAGGGCATTAGAGCGAGACCTCGGCAAGTGCTACTTAACCTTTGAGACCGATCCTATTTAGCAATTGATATGTATCTTTGTCAATATCTTAGAATGAAATATAATAAACCAAAGATTGAAACCTTTCCTTTGTTTTTGACGGCTGCTTCTGATTGAACATCTTTAACACTCGGATAGGCAAATTCGGTCGATGATAGGTTACAGACAAATATTGAAGCGAAGACAGCAACCCGATAGATTATTAATTCCCAGCGATAGTCAATCACGACTTAGCGAGTCGATTTCCTATGCCACGTCCAATGGACGGGCGAATATAATTTATTTAGCGTCAATTACTGTTCGCAAATGGATACACGTTGTGGTTAAGGCTGATTAACATCAGATGGGGGACAAAAACTAATACAGACATGGTCCAAACCTTTGGCAGACACGCACGCAAATCTTAACTAGGTAGCACAGAATGAAAAAAAACAGAAAGTATAAATTAGGTATGGTAGGTTACAAATACTTGTACTGGCACTATTTTATTTGAGTAAGGCAACTGTCCTACCGCCATCGAACAACGATTTCCCATCAAATGTTTCGTCGTTCATGAAACCTAGTGTAACATCAATGAGTCATGAACTCCTTGATTTACACGAAACTCAAAGAAACAGCTTTTTTTTTTCTTGTCCTACTTAATTTGACTAACTTCTTGACTAACTTCGTTGACTAACTTCTGTAATCAAATTATTTCTTCCAATAAAATAAAACGGTTTTTACAACAAAACAGAGTCAAAAGGTGTAAAAAAATGCATACCTATTCCACTAATTTTTAAGAACAACTGACACTAGACCAAAAAAAAATATTATGACAAAATTTTGTTAACAAATTATAAGTTTTAAAAAAATCTTAAAACCCACGTTTTTAAATTTCCTAAAAATAAGAAAATAACCCTACGGGGCTGAGAGAGGGGCCACTCAAAACGTGGGGGCGTATATTATTTAAGGGATTATTTATGGGATATATTTACATGACGTGTATAGATCGTGGGTGTAACTTGCAAAGATACGCCCCCACGTTTAGAGTGGCCCCTCTCTCAGCCCCGTAGGGTTATTTTCTTATTTTTAGGAAATTTAAAAACGTGGGTTTTTAGATTTTTTAAATCTATTAATTATTTTATTATTTTCATATCTTTTTTTCATATTCCTGACAGCAAACCCTTTCGTTTAATACCCATATCGTGGGGGTGCATTTCAAATAGCCAATCCGCCATCTTGGATGTCCGCCATATTAGATTTAAGTCACGTGACTATTTTTTCGTATTCCTGACAGAAAACCCTTTCATTTAATACCCATATCATGGGGGTGCATTTCAAATAGCCAATCCGCCACTTGGATGTCCGCCATGTTGGATTTAAGACACGTGACTATTTTTTTCATATTCCTGACAGCAAACCCTTTCATTTGATACCCATATCATGGGGGTGGATTTCAAACAGCCCGTCCGCCATTTTGGGGAGGCCGCCATGTTGGATTTGTTATGACGTTTCTTAGCTAGTCATGTATTGTCATCAGAACTCAGAGGGTGTGCAAAGTTTAGCCTGCTAGCTTATCGGGAAGTGTCTCAAAATTGAGTTGCAAAAGTCCAACCGGAACGACAAACAAACAAACAAGAAAAGTGAGTGTATAAAAACGTGGGAATAAATTGTCATCAAAAATAGACATAAAGTTTCCTAACAAAGTCTTTTTGTTTCTCTTATGGATTCCGATTTGCCAACTAAAAAGAAAGACTGAAAATGTATGTGGACTACATTGTTTTAATTGAGACTGAAAATCCTTTTTCAGTAAAATATACTTTATATTTGATTGGTCATACCAGTGCGGACGAAGCCTGTAAAAAAACAATTCGGTTTATGTTCTTTTGCTCTACTCGCTTCTCGCCAGTACTGAGACTGGGTTCTACGCCTATATCCTATAAATTTCTTGACACATTCGGTTTGACCCGATGCAGAGCTTAATGTCTGTTTTCGCTCGACAGGTGTTCATTAGGTGTTTCACGTTTCAGCTTTCCGATAAATCCTTTGTAGATACGATTTGTAATGTACACCATTAATGGACGTGCATTCATGAAACAGAGGAATGATATAATGGTGGTGGTTGGAATTGTTACACAGTATTACGAGTAACAGGGTATTTGTTGATTACTTTATTTTAAATCATCAAGATAAAAAAATAAAAACTTTCGTTTTTACTACAGAAAAGTTACAACATCAGTTAAAAAACTATCAACTGCAAAATGGCATTTAATTTTGTTTTGTTGATGTTTTTGGTCGTTTTGAAATTACACTTTTTTAGGATTCCGTAGCCAAACGTCTATAACGAATCTATAAGGGCACCCTTACGTCATGTCTGTCTGTACGTCCGTATGTCACAGCCACTTTTTTGGAAAGTATAAGAACTATCCTGTTGAAATTTGGTAAGTTGACGTATTATGTGAAACGCATTAGGATTTTCACAAGATTAATAAATATAAAACAAATTTTGGGGGTTCCCCATACTAGAAACCCAATTTTTTTTTCGTCAAACCCGGCTGGTGTATCTATGGAAAGGTCTTTAAAATGATATTGAGGTTAATATAATATTTTTTTTCTAAACTGAAGAGTTTGCGCGGGAGACACTTCCAAAGTGGTAAAATGTTAGTCCCCCCCCTGTAACTTCTAAAATAAGAGAATGATAAAACTAAAAAAATATATATGATGTAGGTACATTACGAGTACCATGCAAACTTCCAGCGAAAATTGGTTTGAACGTGATCAAGTAATTAGTTTTTTTTTTTAATACGTCATAAATCGTAAACCGCAATTTACCTTTCAAAGTTACAACCAACTACAAGAATTTTTTTTTGACAATAGGTTATCAGTTACTTAACTGTTTGGTTAGTTAGGTAGTCAATGTTTTGGGTCAAGCTCTTGTTTTGCTTTTCCTGTTCAGGTTTTAATTTATAATTGTATCCAAGCTTTGTTTATCCATTAAACAAGCTATCTTTAGACATAACGTACTTGTGTTTGGATACAATTATGTCAGGCACAATTCTAAGGGATCAAAGTAGTATTGTGCATAGATATTGTGTTAATAATCAATAGGTATGTAAATTGAACACCTATTGTGTTTAATATTCTGACCGAAATTCGGATTTATCCAGGAATTTCATCTCATTATGCCACGTAAAGGCGCCGGTTTGCGCGCGAGACCGCGACAGGAGACCGAGACAGGAGACCGCGACTGGAGACCGCGACACTCAATGACAAGTGTCGCGGTCTCCTGCCTCGGTCTCCTGTCGAGGTCTCGCGCGCGAACCGCCACCTTAAGGAATAGTGGAATATAGGTATACCTATTGTTTCTGACATTGAAGAGTTCGTGGCTAAATAATTACAGCCGCATAGGCCGATCTTCCTGGTTAATCCGCGCTTGCCGAGGTTGGTCTGTGGATGTGTGACCATCTGTCATAGCGAATTTCCTCCGTGCCTCGGAAAGCACGTAAAGCCGTTGGTCCCGGCTGTCATCTGTAGATCTTTGATAGTCGTTACTATTAGTCAGAAGCTATACACAGTCTGACAACCAGTCTTACCATGGGGTACTTATCGTATTACCCAGTTACTGGTTTGTGGAGGTTCGATAGGTAGTCGCTTCATGTAAAATACTGTTAATCAGCTGCATCCGGTTTGACAGGAAGCCGATTTCAATATATTTGGGAAAAGGCTAGACAAATGATATTGTTTCTGACACTGTGACTGGCACTCTAGTTATTTGATTATTCAATGGATTTCAGTTTCCAAGTATTCCAATTATTTTCTCTCGTGTTATTATATTCCTTAGATACCAGTTTTATGTCACAACTTGATGCTAAAGTCACTGGCTGGTTGTAGTACACAATCGGATCGGATTTCGACGCAGAACGAATAGAAAACGACCAAGATCAATTAAAACAGCCTCACCGTATAAGTACAGTCGCGGACGAAAGTTGTCAATTTTAATTTTGTTAGATTAGATACTATTACTATCACTGCTCTCAAAACGGTGAAGGAAAACATCGAGAGGAAACCGGCATGTCCTAGAACCAAAAATTCGAAGACATGTGACATCTACCAACCCGCGCTGGGCTAGCGTGGTGGATTAAGGCCCACACCCTCTCACAGAGAGGAGGGCTGTGTCCCAGCATTGGGAACATTTATAGGCTGATAATGTTGATGATACTACGGAAGAACACTTCACTATTTCAGGAGATGAGCTTTTGCTTAAATAAGTTTTTTTTTTGTTTTTAACACAGTGAAGATTGACAGCTGGGTAAAGATCTCCCTTTTTTAATTAAGATGATTAAATATTTTTTGTAGTAGCACATTACTTAACAATCAATCAAAGAGCTGCGGACAGCAAATACCAAATTATTGTTTATTTAAAGAAACATTCATGTTCACCTGTGCAGCAATGCATTACGAGTTCCAGTGCTCACTGCCTTCATTTACTGCTCACTGCCTCAGCTAATTTATTAATTACTTCACTTAATAAGCAGTTGACAGTCCCGCGAAGCATCTTCATTTGTGTTACGTGGACGGCGAATGATACGTCCAATCAGAGTTCTACAAGTCAAGTATCAATATACTATTTTTGTGACTTTATGTATGTATTTTTACCCTATTTTGTATTCCTTATTTTCTCCATCTGCTTCAGTCACAAATTATGACTTAATTCAGCGGAATCATCATAATGTAAGGTAAAGGGAGATTATTTGGTGAGACAGGCAACTCAGTGATAGAGTCTTAAAAGTCTCTCAAAACGTTACCTAATGCATGCTGTAATGCGAAATGATGTGTCACTACATCTTATCCACTTTAGTGGTGAACTATTTGCATCATTTCGCATTACCGCATGTGTATACAACGTGTAACGTTAATAGCGCAAAACCTCTCGTGGGGTAACTCAGCCCATGTTACTAAACAATGTTTGTTCCAAGACTTTTGGAAATTCGCAAAAAAAAAATGCTTTTTCATACAAAATGAGAAATTGATCGGGCCCATCAGTACGAAAAATCTTTTTTTTTTTGCGAATTTCCAAAAGTTTTAGAACAAATATTGTTCAGTAACATGGGCTGAGTTACCCTACGAGAGGTTTTGCGCTATTAACGTTACACGTTGTATTAAAATCAATGCCACTTTTCGTTGTACTTTTTATGACTCAAGAACGGGCTCACCTATCCAAACCAAATGTTTAGGCTTTGTTCGGACTATTTAGTGGATGGTTTATGTGAAGTTTGCACAAAATCGGTCGAGCCGTTCTTCACTCATCACATTTTTTGTAACAAATGAATTTAATAAATGGCGGATCATTTTGTTAATGGGGATTTAGCTGTCAAAGTAGCAAAGCACGTACCGTGCCGCTAGTTTCATGTATATTTGAAATTAGATGACACAGAGCGCTAACACTTGATACGGCGACTGTACGACGAGGCGCGGAATTAAAAGCTAAACTTCGTTACCGTCCAGTTTTGTCGTTTGCAATTGGAAGAAACTTGTTACATCGTCGTCTGTATCATTTCAATTCAAAAACGGATCCCAGGCTTTGATTGGTTGCTCGGGTTATGAGGAATGAATCACGGCGCCCGTGATTGTTCCCAATTACTTGGACCTCACCTATGTGCACACTGTCTAACTTATGTGCATTGATTGAAGACAGGAACTGTCTTACTTTTTTATATTAGGAGACTGTGATACCATAAGCAGTGTATTAAAACGAGCTTTCATTATTCCTGGTCTTCCTAAAGTTTCATCTAGTTATTCTTTCTCATATAATATACTACACTACTCGTTCAATACTAATATTGTATATTATGTATAAACTATGAATAAAAACTTACTAGCAATTTATGCACAAAAAATAAAAATAAAAAAACATTCAAAGGGCGTCAAAGAATACGTCCACATAACAACGGGAACAGTGCCCAGAACGCTGGCAGCATTGCCATGTTGTATGACAATGCCGATTCGTTGGCCTTAGGAATAGGCCAGCCCTCTGGTCTCCTGAAGTATTGACTAATCGCCTAGACTTAAAAACTTCAGCGTCAGCACTCAGACCACATGGTCCTAGAGTTCCAATCCCAAACACGTAGCTACTAGCTAAGCCAATATAATAGATGTAGAAGCTAACAAGGAATAGTTTAATTTACTAACCACACACTCAAATCCATCGCAATCTGCCTAACCTTTTTGTAACTACGTTGGGGTCAGCATGTGTAAGCGGATGCATCTGAATATCATTATTTTACATGAAACGACTGCCTATCTGAACTCCACAAACCAGTTGGTACTGGATAACTAAACAGTTACCCAGTACCAACTGGTTACAACACACAACAGTCTTACCGAGTGGTAGCTACTGTGTTAACATTTGGTAACACAGTAGCTACCACTCGGTAAGACTGTTTGGCAGACGTTAATGCCAAACTGGACAGGAACTGTGAAAGATCCAATATTTAAGTGTAGATCTTAAATATTAGATCTTTCACAGTTCCAGTGACAATGACAGCCGAGATCAACGGCTTAACGTTCTGTTCGAGCTACGAAGGAAACTCGGTGTGTAATGATGGTCATCTATCTACTGACTAACCTCAGCAAGCGCGGCTTAACTTTGAAGAGCGACACGTATAGCTTCCACGAATAGCTTCCAAGTTGCTCTCGTCTGTAAAATTTAACTAAATACATAAAAGCTTATTCATTGTTCCCGATAATAGAATACAGCTAATCCGCCAACTGAAAGCGCTTCAGATAAAAAATGTTTCGAAAGCTTCGTTAACTCGTTTTTTATTCAATGTTGCAGTCTTTTTAACCTGTTATTACCGTACGTGGTGTGGAGAGCTATCAACACCTCTACTTGATATCGTTTGTCTATGCGAACATAAAAATACCGAGAGAAGTCCTTCACCGAAACGATACTTCAACTTTTTAACAGATTATAAAAAGAATAATTCAAGTTCTACCATATGAACTATGTCCCCAATATTACTTTCGTGTTATTCATTAAATATACATAGAGTACACAACACAAGTTAAATAGTGTAACGCGTACGTACACGTTTGCGTTTGTCCCAGTCATTAACATTTATCCGGACGCTACACAAATAGGTGGAAAACTACACAAACTTTGTTGAATAACGCCGTAACTGGGTAACTTTATTAAATAAAATATCGCGCGGTACTAAGTGTGCCCGCCCAAGGCGTTCAACTTACACAAAACTATTGCATATTTTAGCGGTAAGCGGTGTATCTAATCATTTATTCAGGTACACATTCCCAAGTTACGGCTGGTTCCTACCCATTGACAGTATATAATGCATGTCATGTAAAACACTACTCGTAAAATCATGAAGAAGGCTGTAAGCTATAACACACTTACACTCACTAAATGAGCGGTGGCTTAATAACGAATTTCGTTTAAAATACTTTTACAGGAAAATTTCTGAGCTAATGTGTTAATTTTCCACTCTCAATGTGTAAGCTCGAAAAGAACTAATAAACTCTCCCGATTCTTTAATTCTATTTTCTAAACCAAGCAAATTAGGATTCCATTATCTAATTTAGTTGCAAAAGACTCGCATTTACACAGCCTTTTCAGGGTATTAGCATTATTTATTCGTTGTTTTACTGGAACTCCGATAGTGCCGCTTCTTTTATTGATAAAATAAGTTTGGAGCGATTCTGGTGAATCTCGCTCCATGTTTGTGGGAAAATTACGGAGTAGGATGTTTACTTACATTGTGAAAGTCGAAACATGTCATTACTAAAAGAACAGACGGGTTGGCTATCACAACAACACTGTGAAAAAACAGTTCTTATGATTTGAGGTGAAAAAAATGTGGCTATCGTCATTTTCCACTTAAATTAAGGCGTTTCAGCGAAGTGACAATCATGACGTGAAGCTTGAAAAGCTTCAAGACTGGACAAACGATGATATTTCAGGATTTAATAAAACTATTCGATTTCATCCCAAATGCCTATCAACTAGGCTTCCAAAAACCTAACTAACGCAATGCTTATTTATTAAAAAAATTCATGAAGAAAACTTATTTTCAGAAAGTCACTTTTCGCTGAAAACTCTAAGATTCGATACAGTACCTATCGTTAACTCACAAAGCGAAACTATTATTTATTTTCCAATAAAAGCATTATTCATGACCGTATCTTCATAAACGGTAGAAATGAACGTATAAATAAACATGATTGGTATCATTGTCCGCTTAGAGAGACTGGTGACAAATTACTGACTGCATTATTGAGCAAACTCGGATAGCAACGCCCACAGCATCCACTAAGATATATTTTCAGCTAGTTGGTACATATTTCATATCATTGAGATTCGATATTTCCTGGTAACTGGATATTTTAAAGAAGATTCGGAAACAACAATGATTGAAATCCCACATTTAGTTCAGCCCAATCAAGCATAGTAATTTGCTGGACCACTATTCATTAGCAGATCGCGAGCACACAAATAAATCAGCATCCAAACAATGTCGATGCACCGTACAGACGATGATTTGATGAGTCGCGGCCGTGGGACGAGCACGATGACCATCGATACGAGGCCGATCAGGGAGGGCGAATGTTCAGGGGGCAGGGGACTGGGAGGGCATCCAACAGCATTATCTTGAAAGGGAAGCGGGGTACGTTAGTCGCTTACTTCGTACATTTTGCATGAACCGCGTCGTATGCGCTGCGAGGGAGAGAGAGCGCACCGTGCGAACGAGATGCCCTCTGGATCTACATTTAAAGCGCATTGTAAGCAAACGCATTATTAATGTATAAGTTTTAGTTGTCGGAGAGCAGAGGCACGCCCGCCAAGCCCCCGGTCGTTCATGTAACATGTATACTGCGTTCATATTTGATTCCTTTTAATTCCAGACGTCTTTCGTCTAGATAAACGGGATGCTGTGTCAGATTTCCTCGTTGATCCGCTTGTGTGGAGGTGCAGTTTTGTTTGGACTTCATTATAATTTTGTAACGTATTTAAACTATAATTTGCTTGTTATTATCTCGGAAAGTGTCTTACTGTCCTATGAGAAAATCCTGGCCTGGTGGCAAATAATACTTCTGAAACGTTTTGTTTTTTGTTTGGCGGCTTTGCAAACATTAAACTTCAAACTGTATACATACTTGTATAAAAAGGTGTCGATAAAACTATATACCTACATGCATTTTTCATTGTCTGCTAGACACAATTTAAAAGTTTAGAAGCAGGTGGTGAAAAATCAGGGGAATACATAACATTTATTTATAAAATTGTTATATTTATAAGTCACGTCTCATGAATGTACTGTCTTGTGATAGACAGGTAGACAGACATGTACCTACGACTAGACAGCTCCATTTGTATAAAATATGAATTGAAAAAAGCTTGTCACTTTGTATAAACACGTTCATTAATTTTAAAAGTTTGCGCAACCGTTCGGCAGCATTTGGCGACACTTGATTCGGGAACACAGGAGCCAAAGCCTGAACTTTGTCATCTTGAGACGGATTGCGCGCATGCGCGATGTGTCCTAATGAAATATTCAGAAGGCCCGCCGATGGAACAGGCGCTACGCTCCTTCAATTCGACAATTTCCCTCCAAGACGGAAATCTTGAACTGTAGACATGATTTTTATAGCCGTTGTGTACTTATCTTTATTCCTACTAATAATAAATGCCATGACTTCTGCGTGCCGCTTAATAAACGAGGATTTACGTAAACAATTTTGTTGTAGCAACCTGTTTTGTGGTTCGTGATGTTTGAGAATGTAATCGAATTTTCATTGCCACCGTTATACCTACCAAATGAATAAATGTGACGAATGCTTAGACGTCTGGCGACGTTTATGTATGTGAATATTTGTCTAAAACATTCAAATATATGGTACCTGAAAAACCGTCTGTCTGTCACAGACTATTCAAATGCCCACTTGTCACCTGTAGACTCAAAAAACAGACATGATTCTAGATGCATTTATTCTGTTACCGTCTGTCTAATGTCTATACATTTTGCAGACGAAAATCTTCAAAATGTCACATTAATAAACATAAGCAAAGCATTTTAGATCCGAGTGAGTACTAATATTAAAATAGTGGCTGTATAAAAGCGGGGCTTGGTGAAAAGAGTCTAAGGGATGGAGTGAAATGAATGAAAGGCGTAGAGACCCTTTGCAGATGCACGGTAACACGGAACATAACTATCACTACTACTCCGATATTTTTAGTCGTCGCTCATTGAAATTCTGTGCAAGTTTGACATGTCAAAGGCTTCTGTGTACCTGCTATGATTTTTTAATATTGATCTTGTAACACCAGTTTTAGTGGTAGTGATGTTCGAGTAGCATTGCGGATATGAATGTGAATATATAGGCAACGCGTTACAAAAACGTTATTTTTTATGTGCAGTGCTTTTTTGTGATGTAAATATTTATTGAAAAGTTCTATTAATATTTCAGTTTGTTTTTAATATTGTTTGAACTATTTATAAATCAAAACTAATCGTATCATTCGTATCTTCATCGCAACTCACTTCATATTCCGTAAAAAGATGACATCCCAAACTGTTGTTACCATTCAACGCTAGTCGCTAAACCCTCAGATATCGAGTAACACGAACATTATCGACTTGGCACCCTTCACGCGGGGTAAAAAGAAAAACATTTTGAAACAAACCCGTACGACTCAAGGCGGCAAAGCCTGCCGCACAAAGGTTTACACTCCACAATTTTCTGGGAAAAAAATCTCGTACCGTGAGCGCGAACTAACCCGGAGTGCAATTCAAATGACTCGACCTGCACCTACGTACATAAGTTATTAAAAAAAGTATGCCTCAGCTTGCGGGTTTTAATAAAAATAGTCGCGCGTCACTCTTTGTTTGAACATCAGAGGACGCAACATACGTCTATTAGTGTCGGAGCGACCTAAGAAGTACAGGTACGGATTTGGGGGGCGTTTAGTGGGTATTTTCAGAATCTGCTTTGTAAAGATTATATTATTGACGTGATCACGTCTTCTAATTCGATGGCCGGCTGCACGCACGAAAAAATATGACGTCATGCGGCGTTACCTCGCTCTGTAGCGTTCCATAGCAACGGCGTGTCAATTGTTTGTTTATAGCAACGTAAGTGCAGTATTTTCTTATGACGTTGTCACGTTCAACTATCGTCAGTAAACCGACTTTACAGACAACCGATTTTATTTATTGATTCGTCAAAAAAATATTAAGTAATATTGTATCAAAATCCGTATTAATTGACTGTTGTTTGATATTCATCTTTTAGTCTTGAATTGGCAAATTCGTTACAGACAAAGATCGACTCAAGATTGCGTCTAAATACATTATTAAATTGGTGTTAGAGGCGTTTTAAATACGATGGACTGGTGAGAAAAAGATAGGGTTGCGTGCATAGCTATAGAGTCACAGTCGGAAGTCATATTTTATTAAAAATCATGAAATGAGATAAAGCAAAGCAATGATTCTCTGATACCATTAATAAATCAATTATGTATCTGTTTTAATATAAACACAACAACACAACAAACATTGAGACCATTATTATTAAAGAACAATAAGCGCATTTCAGATACGAAGAAATTAATCATAAGGATATAATATAGGTAAGTAATATAAACAATTCTGATTTTGGATAGGAGCAACCAGCCGAATATCATAAACCTGACCATTCAGAATATACTTATTTTAATCGAACAACCGCGCCACTAGTTAAGTGCCTGAAAATTGGACTCCTGAATTCATATTTGTACTTAAATCTTCTATATTTATTATGGTTGGAGCGGAATTAAATATACATTTTTATGGAACAAAGTGCCTGTTAATCGTCGTTAAGAATTTCAATAACAAACTTTAACGGTTCTGAAATTAATATCAATAATGTTCAATTATAATGTAATAAAGTAACATAAAAGTGGAAAATATGTATGACCGTAATCTGAGACAGAAAAAAAAATTAGTTAAAAGTAACTAAAACCCGACTACGAAAAAAACGCGCACTGAAAAGTATAAAACAAGAACAATATTCATTTGACCGATATTGTGCTAGCCGTGGTCGTGTGCCACCTAGCCAATAGAGATTGTGTCGACGTGTAGAACAACCGCAGGTGGCACACGACCACGGCTAGCACAATATCGGTCAAATGAATATTGTTCTTACTTTTCAGTGCGCGTTTTTTTCGTAGTCGGGTTTTAGTTACTTTTAACTATTTTTTTATTTACACTATTTTGGGGTTGTATTATTAATTATTTGATATAATAATGAAAGCAAAGTAGCGAGTGAATTTCAAATGTACTTACTCAATAAGCCTTTTCATTTGATACCTGTTAGAAACAGACAAAGTAGCTAGTACGGGCTATATAATGTATATATATTTGAAATACGCTCATCAAGCCCTTTAATTTGATACCCATGTTGATACAGTGCTAAAAAAAATTTTTTTTCGGATACGACTTTACATCCCTAGAGGGCGCCATATTAGATTTAGTGACACGTCACCTATAATATCCTATAACCAGCGGACAACTGAGACGCTTCTAACGACACCTCATCAACACATAATGATAAGGAGTTTAGAAGTTATGAGGGAACAGACAAACATACATACATACATACCGGTCAAAATCATAACCCTCCTTTTGGCTTTGCCGTAGTCGGGTAAAAAGGAAGTACCTTCGTGAAAAATTAATTTTGTTGACGGAAAACTGAGTGTTTTCAAGTTTTAATCTTCTAAAAAGGAAACCGAGTTAGTACCAATTTTAACTAAATGCCGTAGTAGCTTTTATGCAAAATATCGACAATAATCTAAATTCTAAAGATTTTTAACTGTCGTAATAGCTATATCAAAATGTTCGTGGTAACTTCACTGAAACTTAATGCAAACAAACGTAAACCAATCGTAGCCCCGTTCAAATCCGTCCTAACTACATACCTGGATTAAGATCGTACAGCGGGGTTCCTCTCGCTCACACACTATATATGAATGAATAGCACTGAGGTCCTTTTCATCAAAGAACTTCTTTGTGACATTGCTACTCCGCGAATTACTAACTACATAATATACATACACACGTCTATGAGACTATCAAACTTTTATGGTGTTGATGGTGCTGATGAGTATTTTCTAAGGGGAACGTGTGGGGCTAATTAGAAATGTGTAGTAGACTAGTTAGCTTTAGGGGGTCTGTGAGACGGTACGTCATGGTTTGTGTTTGAAAAATCTCTTGCGTAAGGATAGGCGATATCTTTGGATGGGTATTCAATTTGTAGCAGAGGTTAGGATGTGTACTTCTGTAGGTTCTTTTAGGTAGTTACCTATTTTGAAAGAGTGTGTAAATAAGAATCGGCTAAAGTGATTGAGTTTCTGTTTTGAACCCCTCGAGGAATAAAACTGTAAACATAAGGTATTGTTGTAACACTTTAAAATTAATTGACACATTATTCACTTACATGTAGAAGCTGTCTGTGATTTTAAACTTGAAATTGAATCTTTAAGTAAATAGGAAAGTAACACTTTTACTTAACACATTTAATTTATGTAAAATTTTCAAATTTTTCTAGATTTCGCTTACGATTTTCCTTGTTTTTGTTATTTACATTTGTCCATATTCAAGTCTCAGGCTTTCACACTCTAGACACATATATCTTAAACGCGTTTAAAACGTAAAGGTGGTGAGGAATGACTTTGTGGATTTCGGTTTAAACTTAGAATCCAAGAACAGCACTAGTTAACCATGTATCGAAAAAAAATGATTTATAAAACGCATGACACAAAAAAAAAAGACATTATAATAACACTGGCATTAAAAAAAAAATCTAATAAAGCATAGCGAATTTTCATAATTGGAGCTAATGCCGCCTGCGTCTTATTTTTTTTTAATTTGAAGTTTAATACCTATTTAACTGTTTACCAATAATTCCCCTCTGAAAAAAAACATAAAAAACATGCAGATGAAATAAAATATTCGATTGAAGACATTCATTCATAAAATAAAATTCAATCTACATCTAAAAATGGGACACAGAAGTAATATCTAACTCGTATATGTTAATAAACAATAAGACGATCTATTTTTCCTTGTGTTTATGAAAAGGAAGTCCTTTTCAGACACACGGTCTCCATCAAAAATGGATGCAATAAAACGATGCAAAAAATAGTAACTGCTCCATCGGGTTTATTAAAAAAAAACTAAATATGTTTTTAAAGAAAAGTGGGGTCATAAAATTAAATAATATCGTATTTCTGTATATTATAAATTATTTAAATTTCTTTATATAGAAACAAAGCATACGGATTATGCGGAGACAAAACTTCCAAAAAAAAAAAAAAATGCAATTTAGTGTGAACTTACACATAATCAGAAAAGGAGAAAATCTCTACCCAAATCTAGCCAATAATAATTAAAAATAAACAAAACATGTACTTGTCAAATGTAGGTCAGCAATCTGATTAAGTGTAAGTTAAAAAAATTAAAATTTTGTTCACTCTTTACAGAAGAACACTGAAAAAAAATTGTAAGAGGTTCGAACCTACAACCTGTATGTCGCGGCAGTTTCTATTCTACTGAGCCAGCGACTGATAGAGTTAGTTAAATCTAAGCTTAGCTTGAAAATGCTTCTAGCGTGTGTCCAAAAACCAATCTGGTTTCGTAGAAATCATTGTGGGTCAGGGTCAAGAACTAATGAATATGTTTGGACCCTAAATCACCCTTGAAACAGTTAAACATTAATGACACCGACCCTACTTCCCGGATTCCAGAATGTTCGGATTGTTTTTAGCACGAGTTAATAATTAATCAGGTACCTGTGTGTTACTAAAATACTTTGTGACTTAAATAAACAACGCCTAATTTTCAATGTCAAGGCTCATATGAGAGCTGTTACTGGCATCTCGACTCGCCAGGAACCGACAGACCAATTATCGTTTTATTGATCGTGTTAAGATTATTCAATAAAATCTGTAATCAGGAACAATATACATATTGTCTTTATCTTAGGTACAACCAAATAAAGTTTAAAAAAAAGTTAAAGTAACTTCTTCCCAGTCAAAAGATTAGGCCACAATTGCTCATTCGAAAAGTATAACATGGTATGTCGATCGTAGAAACTCCCGGTCGAGCGGTCGTCTGACGCACTCCTTAGAGCGCGACTCACGCTTGACCGTCCGCCCGCGCCGCTCCGCACACAATAAACAATTTGTAGTAGCGCAAGTATCACAGAAGCGGTGTGAGCACTCAAGATTTGCATACGAAAAGATAACCCAACGGATGTGCCCGTAATGATAATGTTTTTTCATGGGGGTCATACAATTTGCAGCATTTTTTCATCCGACATAATCTTAACGCGTGCTCTGTATAAATGGAGACAACCCTAAACGTTATGACAGCAATGAACCGTGTTACAAAGTAATAAAGCTCAAAATTGCGCGCCATAAACCTCCACACATCACTTAAGATATTAATGAGTGCATCCGTAATAGGCGAAACATACATATGAAATTCAAATTTGTAGCGGGCTGGGAGCGAGCTCTTCTACATATTTTAGTAGGCAGCAGAGTGTGAATTTGAATCTTTTGTTAGCGTTTAATACGTCAGTTTATACAGGAAAACAATGTTTTATCACAAACGAATATATTTATCAGAGAGCAAGGCTGAGCGTGCGGGCGGCGAGTGCGGGAGGGCCACGCGACCAATGTCATTAACGCGCGCCGCCACTCCCAAGTCCCAACTCGATTAAGGAATGAAGATTTATAGTTTCTATAGAAAAAGTAATTAGTGAAAACGAAAGAAACGGGGCGTCGGGAAAAGTCATCGGACATAATTCATAACAAACAGAAATAACGGAAAGCCGGTTCGGCGGAGGTAGGCAATGAATAATTCTCTAACTGCGAGCACCCTCCACACCCCTCGGAGGGCAGGGGTGCCGCGGAAAAAGCGCACAACCCCGGCCCAGTTTTATAGTCACGAAAAAATAGGAGGTAGGTAGCCAAAATATCTATATACGGCGCATGCAAAAAGTAGAAAAAAATTACAATCCCGCTCGCATGAATAAGTGAGTGGACCTTCATATAGAAAAAAGTAAGGCAACAAAAATAAAAGTGGCGGAGGGGTGCGCTGCGTCGTGGACGCCGCGTGCACGCGCCGCCGCCGCCGGCCGCGCTGCACTGCTAATGTTCAGTGCCCGCTCGGCCGCGCCAGGACACCTGTGCCTTAAATTAACACTACTTAGTACTTACCAAATACCACAACTAACTGAACTAAGCTTACTTAAAAACTTATGCAGATTGTTTGCTTATGGAACTGTAACATAGTTTATGCAACTCAAATAATACCTATGTGGCGAGTTCGTAATTTATTTTAATGTAGACCAAAAGCTCAATAAAGTTGTTCGTTCAAAAATCCAGCCCCTGAAATGCACCGACAATCGATTTAAGTCTCATTAGTTCTCACAAACCGTTTAAGGTAACAAAAGAACATTAAATATAATCACAAAACGCTGGAAGTTTTTCAGGTTGGAACATTCGCTCTTGTCGCATACATTCGATCATTCGCGCGCCTTCGCGGCTTACAACTCTAATTCAGGATCTACAGTCACTGACCCCACATTAAAACCGACCGACCTAAAAGGGAGCGAATACAAGTTTTCGAAATTAGCTCGGCCTGTATCGAGCCCTGGCTTTACGCCATGGTATTTAATCACTTTATTAAAGCAATAAACCGAGCCGAGAGGCGAGAACGCCACGCCAAACAATGCCCACCATGTGATCGCTATAAAAATGTATCGAATCATAATCGAAGCACAATGTCACTTACATTCTGATATAATTAACTTAATGCAGACATGTTGTATGTATGTGAGCCTCCGCTTGTACGAATATTTGCGAGCACAATGCTTAATTAAAACTTCGGTTTAATGATTTATAATGAAGGCGTGAACGGGGAATCGTCACGTGCGAACTTGGAATCAAGCTGACTAGTGTTGCCCTCAGAGTCCGTGTGGCACCCGCGCCTGTCTGCCCACGTATAGCGTATCGAAGAGGAGTTACAATGCAGGATTCATGTCCCCCCTTCGGAATACCTTTAGTTATACGACTGGTGTTATTATTTTGCACAACAGCTACACACAGGCGTTAAATATTTGAAAATTGTTTGCCATCGGTTAATCGTACCCTCGGTCTCGTGGGACTAAAAATTCACACGGAATTATGAAATATTGGCGCTCATATATTGTTATTTATAACAGAGAATTAAAATAAACAAGATCCTGGAAGATTAATTTATTTGAATAGTGGATGATGTAATACTCGTATTTCGAATACGTCATAAATAAGTTAGATCTGAAGCGATGCGATTATCTTGTAAGTGGTAGTACGAGGAAGTTAATGACTGCACCTGTGCCATTCTATGTTATTGTGTGATAAGTACGTATTATCAAAGTAAAGCTCTATGAATGACCAGTGAAGTTGAAAATTATATAGGTATGAGTGTATTTGACCGCAATTACAGCTGTCATTTGCTGACATGATGACAGCTGACCATCCTCTGAAGACATGGCAGTCTAATGGCCTAACAAGCAAATATGAACAAACTTAAAAAATCTATTATTTACTTCCTAGTTGCTACATCTTAAATCTGTCTTATTTAAAAGTATTAATAGTTATTCTTATTCGTATTGATAATCTCCTTTTAAAAAATCTGAAAAAAATAACCTTGAAATTTTGGTGAGTCGGTAAACCTACATATTTTATGCTTGTCAGTATATCAGCATTCAATGCTAAGAAATAACTTAGCATTAAAATATAGGTAGTAGAGACGGAGAAATCAATTTGCTCACACGTGTATTTGTTACGTTCTACCTGGGCTAATGCGCGCACACAGATATTTACACCAAACGTTCATATTGTTAAGTTTCAATGATGTGCATGAACATCGCTATTTTGACAGACTTTTAGGGTAGCAATCAATATCTACCTTATTGTGGTCACCCTAAAGAAAACTGTTATTTGTATACTACAAACTCAGGGTTATAATTATGCGCGAACGCTGATTCTATCATAAATCACGAGAAAACTTAAATCGCAAATATTCTCAATACAGACTAAATATTACTGCAACAGAGACCTAATCTCCATAATAGGGTAGTTTCCAGGGTCAAAATAATTACATTCTATTTAGTCCGTATTTTAGATTATAAAAAAATATTGGACACGTATTTTTTCTTTTTTCGATTAAACAAAAAAGAACAAAGATAATAGCCTATTTAAGTTACCTGTGACGTCACTCTGCGCGAAAAATGCCACGCATCGTGACGTCACACGTAACTTCAATAGGCTATATCTTTGTCATTTTTGGTCTAATTTACAAATAAAAAAATACGTGTCCCTTATTTTTGAATAATCTAAAAGACGGACTAATTAAATTTTTTTAGGCAACTAGCCTATTGTCAATTTTGTTTTTTAAAATAGTGTGGTAAACTAAACATGTTTTTTCCTTTTATATTTTTCATAACAAACATTGATTTTCAGTTCGACAGGCTTTTATTCCTAATGGATGTAACTTAGTTTTCAATTGATTGATAGCTGGTAAAAGGTGTTTTATTACTTTCAAATACTGCATGTTCGGATGTAGCATTTGAGCATCTGTTTTCACATTTTAAAGTCAAGTATGAAGTTGGATGTAACAAACTAGGAAGTTTAAGATTTAATGTAAATATACATTTAATAATAATAATATAATAATATTCCACAACTATCACATAATGTGCTTTAAGTGCCCAGCCCATTCCTATGTTGAGGTCGGCTTCCAATCTTACCAGATTCACCTGAATACCAGCATTTTAAATGGAGCTACTGTGCTCGTGCCTTATTTAAACTAATATTTTAATCATACATAAATTAAATGGCTACTTTCTCAGTATACAATGTACATATATCTGCCAAGAAGATGAAACCGCAAGTGATATAAACCGCAGCGCATGAGCAATTAACATTTTTAACTGTATTCATTTAATACACTTAAAATAGTTTATGAAGTAAAGTAAATAATAAATGCCGTGACGTGATATTTATGTGAAAGCAAGCGGCAATCGCCCGAGCCAGTCGACCGTACAAGTTTTTTTTATAGAAATGAACAGAGCGCATCATCGGCTTTTAACTATTTGAACGCAAAATATATTAAAGTATAATTTCCTATTTAGCAGCTGGTTGCGATACGATAACAATAAACGTAACTTATTGCCGTTCTTTACTTTTAGGGGTGTTGTTGCAGTTCTATCACAGTATAAACAGTATTGGATCTCCCTACAAACGGACGAAACGCGAGCTATACCTACGCGCCTCGATGTCGGGGCGCGCTCGAGGCGCAGACAGTCACGGCCGTACCGTAGTGATGGACGGACGGTGCGTTGTTTTTTTTTAGCAAATATGACAAGTAGAAAATATTGTGCTGTGTTTGGGTGTTTAAAGTCAACAATAACGCATCCAGACATAAGTTTTTTTAAATTACCTGCAACCTCTGAAAGGTGAGTACTAACTATAAAATAATTTTACTTACTAGTAGCTAGTAGCCGTGCTAGTAGGTAGGTACATAATGTGTGACTTTTTAATGGTTATGTATTTTCCTTTATCTCACGAAAAAAAGGGTATTTGGGTTAATAAATACAGAAAATGAATAAAGTAAAGGAAAGTTACTGAGGCAAGTTAAATAGTTAAGTTATAGGCGGTTCTGAATGAATCATGATACGGTAGGTACTTACTCTTGTGTTAAAACTCCAGTGCATGTCTGTTTTGTTAGTTTGTATTATTCAAAGTAAAGTCATGGTGTAACGGCGCGGTGGGATTGTCGGCGGGCACGGAAATGAAGCAGTGAGCTTCATTTACCTACGGTACGGTGTACAATCAACGTATATTCAGTGTACTACATAAACTTTAACACAGTCATGAATCTTGGAACGTAAGAGTTAGTAGCATTAGGCCGACTGCCTGCGCGAGCGATGCGCTGTACGAGGTAGCGCGAGCGGCGCACTGACCTTGAAGGAGCGGTTGACGCGAATCCACACGACGACGTAATCAGACCCATGTTATATCGTCACGGGTGCGTTTTACGTAACGGCCGCGGCGCTACAGTAATATTAGTTTATTATCTGTGTTTTGTGTATGAATAATACTAGAAAAACCGGCCAAGTGCGTGTCGGGCCACGCACAGTGTAGGGTTCCGTAGTTGCCCATCAAAATACTTATGCGAACTAACTTAAACTGAGTCGCTGAATTTAATTTTAAAAAGAAGAAAGCTTTTTATTAGAATGCGAGAAGCTTTTTATTAGAATGCGAGTTTATTATACTTTAAAATTCAATAATAAAGCATTTCGTACGAGTCAGTCAAGGCGCAAATATTTTTCGGTCGCAAATTTATAAGCACAATTTGTTTTTCAAACAAACATTTGTTTTTAAATTAAATCTATTAATAAAAAACAACACGCATTTTTATTGAACACTTCCTTTTCAATATACAAAGTATTTTATTTGTTTACTTAAATATAAGAAAAGTATATTTACAATCACAACATTATATAGAAACAGAAAGTAGGCAAATGTAATTAAAATGCTGGAGACGGGCGTCGGACAGCCCTAACGCATGTTTACGTACCGCGCGGCTGTAGGTATTTATTTCTATCATGCGGCCGAGAGCCACTACTGTAGATATTTATACTGTGGTTCTATTGCCTAAAAACTAAGTTGGCAAAAGCTTCACAGTGGGAGCTTAAAAACTCAGTCACCTGACTTGTCCACAGGGTTTTGTCAATATCTAAAAATATACACGCCAGTGGCCATGGGGAGTTCATTCGAAAACATTTCTCCATGGAAGCCACAAGTTTGACACAACGCAATACTTTCACACGCACTTTTTCGCAGTTTTCATTTCCTGCTCACGCGTTGGTTATATTTTGATAGAAAAGTCGTTTTGCAAAATGGTATTTAAAGTAACAGTTGGTATGGGAAACAGAGTGTAAAAACAACGTGTTACATTTGAAACATACTTCGCTTTTCACACTAGATGGTGCACGCGATCGCCGTATTTAAGGACAGGAGTAAAGTCGCCCAGAATGAACCATTGTTGGCGGCAGACACTGCTTTTAAATTTTACACCGAAATAACTAGATATAAACTAACTAAATAACACCGTAAATAATAAACGAGTATGAACCGTTTCATAGTAGTCCGCGACGACTGGAAGTCGCAGCGAGTAATTAGCTCTTTAGGTGTTTTCAGTGTGTAGATTAATGACAGGACAGAATCTGCTATTTTGTAGAATTTAGGGTTCTGTACATTTATAATGATAGGCTTTGAAATTGACAGGTTTGCGTTGCATTTACGGCACTTGAAGGTGCTGCATTATTGAGTGACATTCGACACCAATAGCAAATATGTACAAGGATAGTCTTTGTATTAATAATTTTAACATTTATTAAAAGGCAAAGTAAAATAACTAGAATTCATTTGCCCATCAGTGGGATTATATAGGCAAATAGTAACATTAAATAGATCTAAATTGCTTAAATTCTCGTCGTACTATACGAAAGTTTGCAAGGCTTCGATTTGGGAGCTAACTTTATTTTTAGAGATAGCTATATAATTCGGGGCTGTCAATCAAACGGACACGTGAGGAGCGCCAATCTCAACGCCTGGCACGTGCGGGCCGCGGGTGTGTCCACAAATGTTGTTCCAGCAAACAGCCGAGCTCGTGGACAACCTAAACTCCTGGTTTTTTAACATATGGCTTCTAGTAACAGCCTTTTAAAAGGACAGTTACAATTGACGGTGTGCAATGTGCATAATAAAGAGTAGATATTTAATGTTTTTATAGTTCAGAAATAAAAAAAAACAACCAACAAATAAAAACAATAAATATAAATAGTAATTTACTTCCAGTTCATAGTTACAACAGTAAATATCGTTATTAAACAGTTATCACATTTAATTGTTCTCCTACTCCCATATAACAATTAGTTTTTTAAAGGCGCATACACATGTTTCTTCCCTACATTATATTACGTTGCACAAGTATTTTTCCCATGCGGGTGAACTTACCTTTTTCTATTACTTAAGAAAGAGTAATTTGTGTTTACAACTAAGTATGGCGAATGGTGTGTTTTCCCGCCATAACGTGTGCCTTTTACATATTATGACATGTCTTGAGTAACTTTTATTGTTACTCGTAAATTAGTTCGCTTTAAATTGCACGTTTGCTTGCAGTTCAGCGTCTAACTACCACTTAGGGTGTCATAAAAATTGAATAACTCTTGCCTTTTGCTTGTTCTAATACTCATCAATATGTAACGCTAATAATCTGGTCTATAAACAGCAAAAGAAAGTGTACAAAACAGTTTATAAAATGGTTCAATCCTAGAACTAATCAGACCGATGACAAATGCAGTCACCAAACATAGGTATACAATTTGCCTCAAGTCTAAGGGTGGTACAAACACTTAAGCTTACGTAACCACGCTAGGGCTGTCAACAGCAATAAACGCGAACGTCTGTAATTACTATCGTAACAAAAAAGTCACAATTCTCCACAATGAAAGAAACGTCGCCTATCTACGGCATTAGCGGTAATTTATCGAAGAAAGAAAACACAACCCTATTAAAATAGTCGTTATATTGCATTCATCATACATTTTTTTTCGTTCCATTTCTTACTAGTCTTTGTAAAGGTTAATGATTCGATTCGATTGTAATTCCCCTGTTTAGGGTACCGTTAGAAAAAAAAAAGGGTTTTTGCGAATCCATTGGTTATCTATATGGGTTTGTAATTGACTTGGCGTGAACTTTGTTTTATTGTGATTGTGCTTACATAACTTAACGTGGTTTGTTTCTGTGTATTTATTTTGAAAGAAGACTTAGTAAACTATTACAGAGTAGTAAGTTTTATTCGCGTTTTATGAATCAAAGGAGAAAAAGATTTGACCTGTTCCCATCTATGTTAACATCGGCTTCTAATCCACCAGCTCCAGTATTTCACATAGCGCTGAACGAAGCAGAGCGACTACTTATCTATTTGACCTCATCAAAGTAGTTAGTACTGTAATAAGTTACCATTAAGAAAGATACGAATGGAAGAACATAAAAAACAAGGAAAAATAATCAAAATGAGTTCGGAGGGAGTGAGATTAGAGCGGAAGATCCGAAAGGTTGAATAGTCAGACTCACTGACTAAAAGTCCACCTTGTTCCCTGGGTTGTCTCTTGTTGTGGCCTCGGTGTCCTATTAGAAGGTCTAGCGAGCCAGTGACGGCTCATCATTTCTCTTCAAGCTTTGGGACAACTTAGGTGTGCCGAGATCCAGACTCGCTATCAATTCGGACCTGATTGATCGGACGGCAAGTTACCCATTACTCACAGTTCGCAAGCCCGCGGAGAACCACGCCTCCGAATGGCTTGTGTTTAAACGCCTACCAGAAAAGTAACTATTTTAAAACCAAAAAACCCAAATTTCTACCAGAATGGATAAACGGTCACCAAATTGTGCACTTAACAAGTAATTGTAGAAATTATCCTATTTTGTACCCCGGGCTCTGCTTGTATGAGCCCTGACTCACGGGGCTTCTATTTCTGGTGCAAGGTTTAAAGGAACCTAACCAAACTGAAAGTCGGGGTGTCCTGAAGTCTGGCTGAAGCTAGTTTTAGATTTGGCGAGCATTTATCCATTTTGTAATACAAAAAAAAAAAGAACAATTGATGAGTATTTTAATTGTAGCCTTTCCGCATGTGCTTACTTTGAATACCAACAAAAAATGCTAAAAATATCTTTAAACTGCATCTCTACGTAGGTATTTTTTTTTCTGCTATCAACAAATTATAAGGTCAACGAAGCGAGGCCACGATCGCGTGTTAGCCGCGGAAATGACGAACAAATACAACAGGGCCCTTTTAATTTTCTGCGATCCCTTTGTCAGATACCTTTTATCATCGGCTCTGACAGCCCTGACTCGTAATTTAGGCCGGCAAGTTTTCTAAGCATCAATCGCGGCTCGAAATAGGGGTGCTACGTTAGTGTTCAAAATATTTATTTTTGTTGGGGAAACAATCTTTTTTGTTGTATAGTCACATCTTGTATTCCGAAGAAACGAATTTAATATGTTTTTAATTTGTCAAAGATAATAAAATGCATTTGATGCTTCTATATGTAGCACCCGTTTACGTTACCAGTAAAATAAAATTAAAAATACAAAAATAATATTATACTCTTTCAAGAAACTCATTCAATAACAGTCAATGCATAAAACGACAAATTATAGGTACACACAACAAAATATATCAAAAATTCCCACAATTCAATCATTCGAATATCACATTAAAGCTCTAACCCTCACGCGGCGAACAAACACTACACAAAACCGCAAAGCATTGTGACTAAAAGTGGGACATACTCGAAGTACGAAATCAGAGAGCACGCTGCAAGCCACGTCATTAAACCCGCCGCGACAAGCAGACACCTCTGAAGAATGCACTCTTAATAAGTCATCAGCTAAGTAGCGCACCCCTGCAGGTGACGGGGAGGGGGGGGGGGCGTGAGTTGGGGGCACGGCCGGGGGGGGGTCTACGCGAAGCGCGCCGTTCGCACAAAAATGTCACAAAGTATAAAATCTGCATGCAGTAATGGGAGTAGCCTCTGAGAGGCTCGCAGTGTACAAAGATCAAAGGTGCATCGGCTTTTCTGTTCGCTTCCGTTCATATTTTTGTGCAATACTATAATAGGCGACCTCGTCAATTTTAGCGGCGAGAAAAGTTTCTTTCGAATTCGTAATGTGTGTATTGCACCCTGCAGGGTTGGCGGCGGTTCTGAACGTTGCATGAAAAAACTGGACATCGTTTCTTGTTTCATCGTTTTCTTTCCAATGGCAACATTTTCGAATAAAATCTACTTTCAACACCTATACAAAGTAAAAAAATAATAACTGAATCAAAACAGAGATATATGTACTTAAAAACAACATAACATTTAACACTACCATTCTACAACACAATCGAGGACAAGACAACCACACAAAATAAAACTTAGTGGTTCAATAAAAAATGAAACAATATGAAAAGGTAAACACAGAGTAAGCAAGGACCAGAGTAACAAGTAGACAAATCCCTCAGCACCTCCCTCCTCTGTGACAGTATTTATTGTTCCGTAGACTCCGTGACGTAATATGAGTAGTTGGTGAGATAACGCATTGTTCCCTTTAGTGGGTATTACTTGTGTTCCAGACAGTGTAGTTAGTAGAGAATGCTCCCCCTACCACTTCAAATATTATTATCTGTGCGGTGTATTACACTGGCGAGCACTTGCTGGCCATTCAGGGTGGCACGAAATCTTAGGAAGGCGATTTTTAACAGACTTTTTAGGGACTTCTTGTTTAGCGTTGTTGGAAAAAATAAAATAAAAAATAAAGTAGTATTTTATAAGCTCTTGTTTTTCACGAGTCACGCACTCACACACGTAACTGAGATGGAGAAAAAATACAATTAAAATAAATGAAAATGTGAAATGTAAAACCAATCATCAATCATGAAACAGAAAAATACTCCCTTAAAATTATCCAGTAAATAAAAATAATATTTTTTAAATTCATTAAAATCATAATATTAAAAACAGATATAAATGTACCTTATTTCATTAATTAGAGCTACTTATTGGCTCAATAGTATAACATTAATACAAACTGATTTATTAACTTTTCCGATTGCATGCAACGGTTCACCCTCGCGGGTTGCGAGTACTCGACGACGGAAAAAATAATAATTGCACCTCATTTGAGCTCCGTATTAATGTGATTAATTTAATAAACTATCAATAGGAGTACATGCGATGACGTAGCCAAACTAATTGGGATCAGACGAGTGTCGATCGAACTACACTGAAAGGTGGAAGGATGAATAGAAAGAATTCTTTGATTCGAAATGATTACCAATTCAAAACTTTGGTTCAAGCACTGGGTCTTAATTAGAAGGATTCTACTGAGATGAGGGCTTGGAGTAGAAAAAAATATTGAATTTGTATCGTGGAGTCGCTTGTGCGATACAGCTTGTTTGCCAATGCCCTCTTCACGGCTCTCGCCCTACCAGAGGATGCGAATACGATCTGCTGATGTAAAAAATGAAAGTGCTTAATGCATAAAAGTTTGTCTGCATTGCTTGTTTTTGTATAGTTAAAGTGATTCACGCCAGAGTCTAGAGGGGTAATTCCTGCATTTTAAAAACGTGCACCGTCTATTCTTAGTTTCAAGCGGGGAAAATGTTTCTTTTCCTGCATCAGCAAATTCTTATTGGTGGTATTTTAAAGTGGTCCGACTGATCTGTGTTTACAACATCTTTATGCATTATTAACCGGGATGAAAAAATACTCTAAGGTCGTTTTCGCACTACGTCCGATCCGATTCCGATCCGAACCCGTGAAAATACGGTCCGAAGTAGCAGTAGAACTATCTCTATGGTATTTTACGCACTAGATGCGATTTCCGTCATATGATAACTTTCCGTCATCCGAGAATCTCCGTTTCGCAGAAAAAATGACGGACCGAAGTGGGAGTAGTGCGTAAGCAATATCCGAATTCAGTCCGTGAATTTTTTTCACGGGTTCGTATCGGATTCGGATCGGACGTAGTGCGAAACCGCCCTAACGTGTAGTGTTATAAATGTTTTCACTATTATTATACAGTTCAAAACCACCAAAACATTCAATGAAATGAAAATTAATTTCAAACAGCAAACTATTAAACCGATTGTGATGGTAGGTAAATTATGGCAGAAATTTACAAAGGCAGGCATTAAAAGAAGCGTAGATTGCTTTTCAATAAGTTATGCACATTTTCAGCAATCAGGACTACTCACTAGACTGATAAAAACATCCTGTAGGTAATTATTATATGTATTTCCAAAAATTATCTCTTAGTTCAAGTACGTAGTAATTAGTTTAAATACGTACAATAATGTAGAGCGGGAAAATTAACGAAACTTCCATATTGCGACCGATATTAATAAATCAGGTACAAACAGAACAAACAAAAAAAAACGACTTAACCGAACAATAGGTAGACCACCGGGCTCACGAATAATGGAAAATAAATAATAAATATGTCGGATCCGGTTAATAGTACGGACAGCAAACGAATCGTAAGCGCGCCATTTTGAATATCACGTGGTCTGCGCGCGCTTATACAGAGTCGTGATGTTTCATCGGGGCGGCGAGGAGCGCATTCAGTGCCCGACCGCAGCAGTGTGAAGACATCCCGAAACTGTACTCGATTCGTTGTGCCCAGTATAAGTGTAGTGAGTGATTAAATTAAATTGTGTTTGATTTAATTTGTGATTTAAAATTAAAATAACCAAGTGAACCGCACCCAGTGTATTTTCATTGCACGAGACCCAAACTCTGCCCACATGATGCCTGAATCTGACGGAACAATACCGGTGGCTCCGACATCAGAATTGGGATCAAATCGTGCTAATGAAATTACACGCGGGAACAGTGACAATAACAATCAGTGGAAGTTAGTTACTTTTTGAAATGCAAAACCAGCAAACTTTGAAAACTCAGCTAGTGAAAAACAAGTTTTTATTGCCGGAATTCGACCCCGACAAACCGGATTTCGATGCGCGGTCGTGGTGCGCCACCACCGACTTGTGTTTTAACGGGAGTGCAGTGGAGGGATGCCAGCTTATTTTGACGCTGAGCAAGGCGCTAAAGGTGAAGCATCAACTTGGCTATCTCAAATAGCCTACAAAGGAATTTAAGGTACTTTTTACAACAAGATTTATTTCGCAACGGCGGGTACCCTCATTAAAAGTGAGTGGCGAAAAACCAAGTGATAAAGAAACATTACCCACGTTCGCCAGTCGTTTCATATCTGATGCGAAAAATGAACACTATCTGTGAATCATCGAATACAAGTGACACCAAGCGAGGAAAAATAACGTCAATTAAGTGTTATAACTGTGCTAAAACGCCCATAAGCGTATTGAGTGCAGAAGTAAGGCGATGGATACGAAGGGAAGACCTACAGCATCAAGTCAAGTGACGCAGCAGCCGGCATCGAAGACCTTGGTGTGCTTCAAATGTGGCAAGCCAGGTCACATAGCCGTGCGCTGTACGAGCAGAAGTGGCGGCAGTGGCAACGGACAAGTCCAAGGCGCGGCGCGACGCGTCGATGTCTGCATCGTGCTACCACCATCAGACACGTCACAACACAGGTGAATCGTTTCATTTTTACTTACGCCTCTGGTGCCTTGTGTTCTTTATGTTGACTATCGCTGGTTAAGCGTTAATGAGTAATATCGCTGGTTAAGCTTTTTTTTATTATTACTGTCTAAGTGATAGGATTTGTAACGCTGGTTAAGCGCTACAATGTTACGAACTGGTTAGTAGTGATGCATAGTGCTGGTTAAGTGCTGTGGATTTGGGGGGAATGCCTGAGGCTCAAGTACCATTTTGAAGTAGAGATGTTGAGTTGAATGATAGTGTGGAATCTTAGGTCGGCTGGTCGGACCGTACCAGTAGCTATTTCGTAGCCGTAATCCGTATCTTATTGACATCTCGGTGTCCATAGAAGCGCGGTGTGCGGATGGCACTGGCGGAGGTCGTGTATTGTGCGTTCATGGTGAACGGTGTGAAACAAACAGAGGTTTGTTAGTGGGGCTAGTGTTAGCCACAGGCCACGAATTTGATTCCTGCTGTTTTGATTACAATAATGCTGCATTGTGATAATACAATTGCAAAGGTACTTGAATGCTCTGGGATTTCCGATCAGTCTTAATTAGATCCAAAGTTTAAGGGTCTGTTTAGAGTGATAAAGATTTTGAGATGGTGACCGTTACACATTGAAACCCTTGAATTCTAAGTGTACCTACAAACATTCCAACGGGTCATGTACCAGTCGAAGTTACCATAAATTCTGATTAAGTTGTGGTGAGAGGTCGAGTAAAACGGTCTATTGGCCGTCTTGTTTTCGACTGTACCAGTAGCCATTTCGTAGCCGTAATCCGTATCTTATTGACATCCCGGTGTCCATGGAAGCGCGGTGCGCGGGTGGCTCTGGCGGAGGTCGGGGTCTTGAGAGACCATAGTGTGTAGTCAGCGGGTGATGCACTCGGGCGATCCACGTGGTGGATGCGCACAGAAGTTCTGATCCATGCATTGGATGTGTGAAAGCAATGTGATTGCTGGTCGGCTAGAGAGCCGTGGCGTTAGAAGTTTTACTCGAAAGTTGAAGGTCACTGGAAAATCGGTAGTTTTTTGCAATAGAGTTGTGAAAGTAGATTCGAACGACTGTGGTACATGGCCCGGGGTAGTTGTTGGTGGCCCGGGGTGGTTGTTAGTGGCCTAGGGTAGTGATTGATGTATTTTCAATTGGCTATTCCCAATGTTTGATTTAGTTAAAGAGTATTGGTTTTAATGGTACAGTAGAGTTGAAATTTCCTTATTTTCACCAAAGAACTGAATATAGATTTTGGTCAGGAATGACCGAGTGGAACAGTATTCTGTCGTGGACTTTTTTGTGTTTCAGAGTGATTATTACACGAGGACGAGTGAAAAGAGTTGAAGGAGGCCTACATCAAGATGGTAGAAAGAGGCTGAAGAAGAAGAAGATCACACGAGGACGTGTTAATCGCAGGATGGCCGTGTCGGATCCGGTTAATAGTACGGACAGCAAACGAATCGTAAGCGCGCCATTTTGAATATCACGTGGTCTGCGCGCGCTTATACAGAGTCGTGATGTTTCATCGGGGCGGCGAGGAGCGCATTCAGTGCCCGACCGCAGCAGTGTGAAGACATCCCGAAACTGTACTCGATTCGTTGTGCCCAGTATAAGTGTAGTGAGTGATTAAATTAAATTGTGTTTGATTTAATTTGTGATTTAAAATTAAAATAACCAAGTGAACCGCACCCAGTGTATTTTCATTGCACGAGACCCAAACTCTGCCCACATGATGCCTGAATCTGACGGAACAATACCGGTGGCTCCGACAAATATATTTTTTAATTAAGCCACTAATAGACAATATGGCCGCGCCGCTTTATTCATTACTTATAATGTATTAATTACTCGTATAATTAGTGTATAGTTTGATTAGAGCTAAATAATTTATTAGTGTAATTTGGACGGCTATAAAAGAAAGTTTGATGGGGTATGACGTCAACGCCATTCGATTAAATTCGAAAGGTAAACGTCAAAATGAGGTTTAGTGTGACGTTCGAAAAAGTTTCAGAGAAATAATGAAACAATGAAGAAATTGTGTGCCATTGTTTTAACAGAGCGGTATCCTGAACATAATAGTTCTCTGAAAGCTTTTATTATTACTTTTAGGAAAATGCATTTTTCCAATATTCCAGACTAAGAGTCTTGTGAGACACAGGTGTATGAAGAACACTGGGCACCCACCGACCTGTACGTACCTAGAACATCAAACATTTATCGGGAGCAATACTTTTTTTAATTGGTTACCGACGTACCGTCGCCCCTGCTCCCGGGGGAGGTAGTAAAAATATATAGTATTATTTTGAACATTCGGCAGGCGGCAGTAACGTTTCCCTCTCGCTCCAATTTCTTGTTCCTTTTTCTTTTAATTCCGCATATTTTTATTTGCTATGATAAATTGTAACTGCGGCGGGGGTGAAAAGGGGGGTTGACCCCCGTTCGCTTTTGTTTCGGTAATTTTTTATGTCTGGTGTGCTTAATTGCGTGGCGCTAGACGGAAGCGTATTGTGCGATGTGGGTCAGTCAGAGAGAAGCGGGTAGTGGTACAGAGTCAGACGGACCACCTGACCTCTTTACCTTGCAACTTCATTATCGATCATTATCCTTTGTTGCATGTGGGGCCGAAAATATTTAACGACTTTCCGCAATACTATTTTGCTAGGAGTTTTATTTTGACATTTCATCATCCACCGGAAGTTAAAAAGTACAAACTCAGCTGTCATTTTTCTCTTATATTTTACGAGTATCTCCAAAAAAAGGTATTAGTAATTTATTAGGTAGTAGTAATTTTTTTTCTCGTAAATAAATATTTTAGATGTACGCGCTCTAAACATAGAGCCTGAATAACTTATGCCATAGTTGTTTTGGCAACAACTCCGACTAATTCTTCAAATTCTCTCCCAATTTATTGTTCTACTAATTCGGTTGAACCCGTCAAATGCGATTCCGAGTATTTCACTAAGGCGCGTAAATATTTTATTACTACAACAATGTTCATAATTATGCGGAATAGATGCGCATGCGTTCATTATTAGTGTTACGTGTGAAAAGTAAACATTATAATACCGGCAGGATATTATGCTCAAGTAACAAAACTATATGTGGTGAATGGGCCATGTGATACTGCCACGCGATCGCGGATATGATAAAGTGACGCCAAGACATTGTAATGCTTTACTTACCTATTGTTTAGTTAGTAACCAGCTGCTTAAGTGTCTTACTGCCGCTTACTGATTTCAGTAAGGAACCAATTAAACTCCATGAGGTGATTGAAGAGGCTTTTGGGGTTGTGAGGTTCGGTTTAACTCTGACACCGGAGGGTGGCCACGAAAACAAAAAACGAAGACCATGCTACTTGGGCATGCGGGCGGTGAGTAAAGGGGAACTCGCTGTCCGACCATGGACCATGCCCGAATCGACGGCGCGTTGTATTCCACTCCACGCGCGCCTCAAAGATCGTCAGCGCGATGACGGGGCCCCCCTCTAGAGGGCCAAAGCCTGCAAAGGACTTATCTCATTACCGTGACCCCGGAACATAAAGGGCTATTGAAGGACACCGTGGATTTTAGTCAGTACGAGTCTGACAGTTCCTCCCGCCCTGACCGGGGTGGGAGGACTCATTTGATGATTTTACCACGTAAAAAAAGACCATGCTACTAACAGCTACTTTGAAAGCACACATTGAATTTAATACCCCACGCAAATAAGTATTTGACAAGGACGATGAACATATTACCTTGAAATAATAACAGTATCTAGAGCACAGAATAACAGATGAGCGTTACACTGTATTGCAAGAAATAATTATTTCAAGGACACATCGGTCCGGATTCAGGGCCAGGGTAATCCTCCCCCCTCCCCCCCTGTCGAGTGGGTGGTCACAATCGAGATAAATCCGAAGCCTCACCTAATACGCGATGTGTAACTTATTGAAGCACTGCGGTTCTAAAACGGCCACTTAGCAATGTTCCTATTGATTCACTTTGAGATTTTTCAGCAAATTCATTAGCAATTCTCCTAAAATGCGTAAAATGGTTCCACTCACAATCAGAATTGCTTATCATAAACATAGACTTATAGCATACATACTCATAGCTGGTTAAAATTGCCGATAGATAGAACAATCATTTATCCATACTCTCCAGAAAGAACGAAAACTCTCGTTCTTGTGTGACATAATTAATGTTCTTTAGTAATGGCCGGAGATCGTCTTGCCACGTCCGTCGCCGTGGGTGTGTACCACTGCGGCTGGGCTGTGAGGTGGACGCTGTCCTCTCCCTTACGCGTCCCGCCTCCACACGGATCATCGGATAGCCATGGCCCTCTGGCATGCGACAAGCTTCAGCAGTCGTCTGAGGGCGGCTGCTGCCCGATTCTGCTTTGGAAGAACCCGCTGATTTACGATTTTTTCACTAATGGGAAGCTACAGTTTCCGCAAGTGTCTGAAAAACTGCATGATGTTTTTGTTTGTCAGGGATGATCCCGTTTCGGGGTGGTCAGAATTGAATAAACGCCGAAGCATCACGCAATACGCTGTCTGTCATCATATCAATATCGGCACACGGTTTAGACCGCAGCCGAGGTAATTAACGGCTGTGGAGATGGTAATGAGCGGCATTCACGATATGGTCCCGGAAATTTTAATTGAATAGATAAGGACAAAATTGGAAATTTAAAGAGTTTACACGTTAATCTGGGGAGTTCATTTTAAGTTTGATGAGAGTAGGGAGTTTGTTAAATAACAAGCATCGTTTAGAGGTATGGAGTTTAAGGTAAGGTCCTCATGTCACGGCTAAAAACTGGAGTCCAAAAAGGAACCCCATAAAACCGGGCCACACTAACGATATTCCCGCTGGTTTTTGCGATAGGGTAAAACTAGGTAATACTTCCTAGTTGACAAAACGCCCCGTCATTCTTGCACTCAAACTTACTGCTCGAAACCACTTGCGAGGGCAGCCACTATTGCCCTACATAATGGCGCTTGGCCTCGGCCATGTTGTATGCCAAAGCGGCCACAGGTTGGGGCGGGCGTTTTGTCAACAAAGGCGTATTACCTAGTTTTACCCTATAACAGTCTTTAAGTATTCATATAAAAGTGGTCAGTGTGGTCATAGTGTTAGGCAGACAAACTGGGCTGCCACCTTCCTTAGAATGTTTTACTTGAATATGTAGAAAGTGGCCAAAGATTCCAATAGCTTGAAAGTCTGCCAAGCTGTCTTATCAAGGGGTATCGCATTACTGAGTTACTAAGTTGTGCAGGTCAGATAGGAAGTCGCGCCATGTAAAATACTGATGACCCAGAACAACTATTTGCAGACCGAACCCGCGACATGCTGTGCAGCAGTCGATCGCTCTGTCACTGCGTCAACCGAGTCGTCACATTATTGGGAAAAGGCTAGGGTGATGATGATGATGAAGTAGAAAGTGGCCGAAGCTAATACAGAAAAGAGCGGCGTGAGTTTCTGGATTAGCTTCGGGCGAACGATATACGAACAATTGTACATGGAATTGAAACTCTGGTGATGGCGGGGAGCTGTCAACACAAACATAACTGTCTCTTACAATGAAACAGGACCGGAGTAAAGACGCTAAGTAACTTACATGGGGCCAATAAGGGCAAAAACTTTAGCTAAAATTATTAGTAGGAAAGCATTGACAAGTCTATTATGATTGCACTGTTCGGTCTCTCTTCTATAGTTTAGTTTTTAGTTACTGCCTATTGCAGTCGATTGCTGGACATATCGTGCGCTGCGGTGCTCGGGGACGCCGAAGAGGCACCACATTGCACAATCCCCGCCTTTGACAACTTTTCAATAATAGTCATCACTGCCAGCTACCTTCTTCAGGTCATCGGTCTATCTTGCCAAGGGGCATCACATCGCACAATCTTCCGCCGTCCACACCTAGTCTATCTTGCCAGGGGCGTCCCACACTACGTTTACGGACGCTGTTTCCATTTGAGAACCTTTCTACTCCACGTCTGCTCTGAAAGTGGCGTCATGCGGAACTGTGAAGAAGTCACTTGTCATTGAAGATTTGGTGTGATACGTCGATTACTAAAACAGTAAGTGTAGGTATCTATATTAATTAGTTTAATAGTCGTTGATGGATGTACCGTCTAACCCGTTGGCCACTCGCGGGGCGCAGGCGCTGGCCCTCCGGCGCGGCGCGACTCTCGCCGTAACCCCATTAAAACTGCTTCGGGCCCCGCTTGCGTCCCTCTTCATGAAATATTAAAAATTCAATTGCGCTTCTCTTTATTTTAACCCCCACCCTTGCGACGCCCGCCACGCGTTCCCGTACAATATAAAATGAAATATGTATCCGAAAAAATAACGTTCACCTATTATTTATAATTTGTGTTACACGTTACCGCGCTCCACTCCCCCCTCCCTCCACCTCGCCAGCACCTGTCAAGGTTGTCTTTTTGTTTGTAATCGCATGCGAATAGATTTTAAGGCGGAACTGCAAAGATTCTGAAATATATGTAGGTCTAACTCACCCCCAATTTAGTTTCAAGAGGCGATTCGGATAAAGCTCTCAAATATTAATTAAAACCTTTTATAAGGAGAACTTGAGACTTTATGAACCTAAAACTTATTTCATAATCGTTTGATCAAAAATTAAAACAAAAAACCGTTTGATGGCGTAACAGAGTTTAAATGTATAAAAACATTTTGACGCAATAAAAACGTGGAGTTTGTATGTTCAGAGGCAACGCTTAGTTCTACGTGTCGACTATTAAAAAGTTTCCACGTCAAAGTTTGCCGTTTTGAACTGCGAACAAATTAAAAAAAATGCTCATACCCCAGCGTTAATAAGCAACGCATTTGTATCGAAAATTGTATATTCCTCGCCGTAGTATTTTGTTAACTTTACTAGATAATGAAGTATGTGGGCGCTTTAATGTTTTTCATAAGCAGATGTTCATTTGTTAAATTAACTGAGGTTTAATCGTTAAACGGAGAATAGTTATCAGAGGGGTCGCGATATCGGAAATAACACTCACAAAACCTTCGTTAACACTTTTAATTACTTGCTAAAACACACTGAATACAAAATAATCAAGGATGCCCGAGATATGGCTCGATTAAAAACTTAAGAACGTGGGAAGTTTAGCATGGAGGAGCAACCAAGATGTCTACCCAGCTTGACGGACCGATTCAAAGTGTCCACCATAGAGTACATTTGTATATAGGGGTATAGAGACTTAACTTGACCTCAACGACAAGCGCCATCTGATGTCCAGTACCAGAACTTGCGGTGCATGTGTGTGTCTATAGATACATACACATTTATGTGCAGTATCCTAGAAAGGGATAGCTATATAGCTATCCCTTTCTTTCTTCACTTATAATAATATAATGTTTATTTTGTTTAGAATAAAACACAAAATTGAGTATTACAACATTTTATTAAGTTTGTAGAAACTAAAAAAACAACTTAACACACAACAGATAACACTAGGTCACAGGAAATTCCAATGAAAAACTCCATGAGTCCAAGAGAATGCACGGGCACTGCACGAGTAATTACCCTGATACCCTCCTTTGCGTCGCGCAGTCGGGTAAAAAGAACACAATCAATCCACAATAATTCAAATAACATAGCCACTATCCAGGTCGTTAATGAAAATCACGGTTAAAACTTTCTCAATACATCAAACAAAACATAAAATATCGAGTTTGACACGAGTTGACACAAGACATAATATTAATATGTTACCATGGTAACAAAAACAACAATTTCGGAATGGCCGACAAGGAGGTTCCGTAACTAACGTTTTTTGCAGTGCAAATATTTGACTTGAAATTGTAATTTGAAAACTATTTTATAAATTTAAAGTAAGTCTAAAATTTAAATAGTTGTTTTAATTACCGCTCAGTTTATTTCTTTGAGAGCAAGAAATAAAAATATGTATTGTGTATGTATACAATTTACTTCGGCTTTATGTTTCAATGCGTGCGTAAAATGAAACGTATAATTATTTTACTACGGATCAGTGTTGTCATAGAATTATTTTATACAATATTGTCTTCATTTTATTTAATTTTCTTATTAACAAATTTAAATAGTTAAAATTTTATAGATCTTCGAACAATATTTCTTGTTTTTTATTTGTATTTCAATATATATTAAATTGAGACAGTCATGCCATCTAAAGTCCAGTACCAGAACTATAGCCCAGAACAAAATGCAAACTTACTGAGTTTTAGGACCCTGGTGTCCACTTCACTCAACTGTCACCGCACATGTGGCCTACCCCACACAGGTTAGCCAACATCTGTCAACGTCACTACCTGTTAACGTCGAATAGCTGAATAAACTTCCGAATCGACATTTGACTCGACTATTCGCTCGGTGTTGCCATTACTCCACGCTAACCATCCCCAAGTGTAATAACTTGGCGTTCTTAAACGTAATCTGTCAATTCTAACTTCATAGTTACTCCAATGAGAGATAGATGGCGTTATTCTAAATTAACAATAAATAATAATCAATAGAGATTCTAAATTGCGTTTCTGTTTTGATTCCACGACAACGATAATGGATGGCGTGATTCTAAATTAACAATACTTAATCAAAAGAGATTCCAAATTGTGTTTCTGTTTTGATTCCGCAGCATGATAATAGATGGCGTTATTTTAAATTATTGTGTTTCTGTATTGATTCTGCGACTTAAACTACTCAAAACAAAATAAGAGCCACTTGATATTTATCGATTTATTAAATAATATTTAAGTGTTATTAGTTATAATGACTTTATCTGATTAGTATTAACGATTTTAGATGAAAATACACAAAAATTAAGTTAGTATCCCAATAAACCGTTAAAATAAACGAATTTGGATGAAAAGTGAGGAATTGCAGGAATGTATCAAGTTACACAAAACATAAAAAAATTGAAGAAATAACGTCTTCTATGTTCCAAAGAAAGCTTCTGTTTTTAACTCTGTTTTATTTTATTTGAGGTGGAATGGTCTGGATTATTGAATCCGGTATTTAATTCGGTATTTACCGAACATTTTCTTTTGGGATCCTCTACCAGTAAGTTTTCAGACAATTTATGAGAACCAGCTGAGTTTAGATGGGAATTTTACTTTCTTTTTCACTCATCTTTAACTCATATCATAAATGCTCAATAAAATTCAGGTAAAAATCATGAGTGATCACTGTGACATCGTAATTCGAGCGTCAGCGAATGTGTGCACTGTCAGTCGCGTCGTGTTCGCTCTATCATTATCCAGCTTCAAGATGAACTCAGGTACTCCTTGCTGTGCAAATGGAATAATATGGAGTTGCAACACATTTTCTATGCAATTTTGAGTAGTTACAGCACCCTCATTAAGAAGAGCGAGCTCAGTTTTGCGTGATAGAGAAAACCGCCCCAGAGCATAATTCAGAGCTCACCGAAACAGTCTGTTTCAAGAGTGAAAGGATGTGAAACCTGTTGTTTAGATCTTCTCTATGTAGACTCTAATGAATCAGTCTTTATTAAAAAAATAACCCAGCTGTCATCAATAAGAAGCCCAGTAAAAACAGTTCAATAAATTTTCTCCTTTGCAAATGTTCAACGATTTGCACCATATGCTGCAGTTAACTGGAGGTGAACTAAGCATCTCCTTGAATATTGTTAGTCTTTTTTTTTTTTTTTTTTTTACGTGGCAAAATCATCAAATGAGTCCTCCCACCCCGGGCAGGGCGGGAGGGACTGTCAGACTTCATGGAGTCGATTCAAAATAGTCTAGTCAATTATAGGGGTGCCTGTAGGTCGATGCAATGGAGTTTTTATGGTCTGGGCAGTAGATTTTTGCTCTCTTTGCGCGGTTAAACGAACTTGATGGTCTTCTTGGGCTTCACTTACTTACTTTCATCCTTCATCATCGGCGTCTGGTGATGTTACCCGTCATCTAAGACCAGTTTCAAACATTTTGACCCACTGGTTGGGAATATTCCACCATTAAACCTACATCTTCTGGCTATGGCCCCCCTGGATTAAGGTGACACCCCAAGTGGCTGTTTTTGCGTCCACATGTCTCCGAATACATGGCATTATTGGACTGAAAAATCGTTATAGACTGCTTATTGTATAAGTCAAAGAAAAATCCTTTTGAAGTTTGAAAATCAGCAATCACCAACCGTAAATTCTAAGTAATCTCAAATATCGAATTAAAAAAATAGTTATTAATTTCCAATTAGTCACTAGAAACAATATTAAAAACCATAACAAGATATTTACTATTTAAAATGTATACAGAATAAGAGTAATACTTGTTTAAAGTGCAATTTAAAAAGTGGCCCTTATTTTGTTTTGATGAATATAGAACTTGGACTACATTGCATGTAAAAGTTTAAAATGAAAAGAGCAAAATATGAATATTGAATAACTGACAACTGGATTGCACGGCTTTTTAATTTCTAAACATTCTGTAACGGTCAGGAAAAACTTGTTTTTTTTGGCATTATTTACAAAGATGTTAACGGTTGTTCTTCTGTATGCAAAAAGGAAACATTTTAGCGAAAAAGGAATGGTTCTTATTTTAAAAGTGTGCGCGCGAATTGTGTGTGGTTCTGAGCTGCACTCGGTGGCTCTCGACGCGCCCGCCGCCGCGCGCCGCAACAAAAGTGACGCCTGCCCTATCTATACTTGCCCCAGCCACTCGCCGCGAGACACTTTTATGCGCGAATGTCCATTATTGTTACTACTTATGTGCAGTCGCGGTTAATTATTTAAACATAATATTGAAAATAGAGCTTTCAAAACCGAAAAGTTTAAAAATCAAAGCGAAAATGGGTAAATTGACAATCTGATTGACAGTTTTGGTTGTTATGTTCACTAAAATTAAAAACAGCTGTATTTTTTACTCGTGCGAGAAACGAGTTTAGATGTGTCTGAATATCGGAAATTTCACATGTCAGAATGCAGCATAAAATAACATTGAAATATTAAAGCATACATTTTAAAGCGCGGACCATAACGGGGAGCCAACTTTCGTAGCGAACTTCGCCCGATCCAAAATCGACGTTCTCTTTTTCAAGTTTTTTTCGACGCGGTACGCTCCCGTGTTTTTTTTTACCCCGTTTGTCATTGTCGTTTGTGTGAGTAATGTGTTAATAGGTACCCCCTCAGCCCGCGCTTTTTACTGCTTTTAAGTTTAAGCGTTTGTTTGTGCGACAACGGAACTCAAAATGGCCGCTAGACTAGACCTCTCATTCCTGTGCTTTGTATACGTGAAGTGCGATAGAAAGCTGATGCGTACTTATATTATTGTGGTAAATTGTGTCTGGGTTTGTCGCTAAATTAATCGATGGACTATGAAATAAGTGCTGTAGTTAGATTTGATATTTGTGTGTATGCAAATCGTCAAAAATATCATGATGGTTTCATGATAGTTATTTGAGTATTTAGTTTGAAACAGGCCTGTTATAGTATGAAGTGACCTACAGAGACACCTACGCCATGATTATAAAAATGTCAAGACAAGAAAATTGCTTCGTCACTTCGCCGTCAAACTTAATTAAAACTGTTACTTGTCTTAAAAGAAACGAGTTAGAAGAAAAATAAAGACGGTATTTGATCACAAACAATAATAGGAAAAATGCTATATTTTACAGCGCGCAACGGGTTAACTCAATGCACGTAAAATTACGTGCGAATCGTGCACTTTCAAATTGCATTGTAAATAATTGATTTACCCAACAATAGTTATAACTGAGACAGATGATATAACTGCTTGCACTTAACTACTTACTATATAATGTATTTCCAAGTAAAGGCAACAATCAACGCATGAAACGTTCATTGTATTAAGTGCATGTGTAGGTAAGTCACCCATACACACTCTCACACACATTCAAACATAAAAATACTCACACTCATTGTTTTACTGCTACGAAATCGTTCGGAATTCTAAACAGGTTGGATTTTATGGTGCCGAACTTACCTGAAAAAGAAGAAAAAATTGTATTACAATCACTAATAAGGAAAGGAGTACGGCGCGATTGGTTATTTATAAATGTACACGAACAATTACGAGCCGTAATGTAGACGGTCTAGTAACCAGCTGTAATGCAGTAAATGTGAAACATTTTATTTAAAATTATTTGTTGTACTTGAGTCGTAAAGAAGTTGGTTTTGTAGTTGTTAATAATGCTATAACAATGAGCGGGAGCCCTCGGGCCGTGCGGTTAGTAAAGCGGTAGCCATAAGTACAGTGAGCTCCAAAAACACATTCGAAATCGCGTTGAGGAATGCCACTAGAGCGGCGTGCAGCGGCTGGATGTAGCGGCGAGCTCCATCGGCGTCGAAGCATCATTTTGCTAAATACCTTACATATTCCAATTCTCGTGCGATCTGCGGTAGGATTTTCGAGATTTTCAGTTAGTCCGTTGAGCCGGGGGCCTTGTTAAGAATCCATCGGTTGAAATTCGAATTTAGGCTTGTTACCTCAGATAAAGGCATTTCAGCCGATACTCAAATCTCATTCATGGGCTCGGCTGTGATGTTAATTGGCTGTCCGGTCTTACAGCTCTTTAATTGAGTTTAGGGCAATTATAAAACCTTTTTAAAAAAAAATCAAACCGACGAAACATCGAACTGAAAAGCAAAAAATAAATTTTGAGGCGGCGCCAAACAAACAAACATATAAATTAACTATTTAAAGAGCAGAATAGCTCGTTGTATAGCTTGTCGTGGTTGAATAGCTCGTCGTAGCTATTCGTTGATTGTTTCTTTGGCGCCGCCTCAAAATTTATTTTTTGCTTTTCAGTTCGATGTTTCGTCGGTTTGATTTTTTTTTAAAAAGGTTTTATTTTTTACTTTTGAGTTTCCTATCTCGTGTCAATTTCTGTAACTAAAAACTCTCAACGACTGTCATACCCCAGCTACGTCTAAAGTTCTCATCAAGATGAGTCAAATGAGCCTAAATACGATATAGTTGCTGTTAACTGTTAAGGATCTCTTGCTACTGCTCTCTGTCACCATCCTCAGACCCTCGATGACAAGTATACCCCAGCTAGTAAAAGTTTTCATCAAGACTAGTGAAATGAGCCCAAACACGATAAAGGTGCTGTTAACTGTTGAGGACCTCTTGCCCCTGCTATCCGTCACCATCCTCAGACCCTGGATGGCAATGATACCTCAGCTAGGTCTAAAGTTCTCATCAAGCTGAGTGAAATGAGCCCAAACACGATATAGCTGTTGCTAACTGTTAAGGAACTCTTGGGACTGATTTCACAAAATAACAGGGATCTGGAGTTGATCTGATGATGGTGACGCCATCATGTTATGTTCTCCACATCTCTGCTATATAATAATGTCCTCAGAACTACAATTGTTAACTTTATTTCAACAGAATCGGTTCATAATTGAAAATTCTGTAGGAAGATTGACAATTAATTCCTTTTTTTCTACCCTTAGAGGCCGATTTTAGTTTTGAAATTTAAATGGGACCAACTTTGAGATATACTCTTTCCAACAAAAAAATAATTTTTGAAATCGGACCATGTTAGGAAAAGTTATGCGTGGTCATACATAAAAAAAAAAAATAAAAAAAAAAAAATATACATGTCGAATTGAGAACCTCCTCCTTTTGTTTTCGTCGGTTAAAAAACTAGACGAGACCAACTAGCAATGGACGACTTTTGGCTGAGAAATGATGATGAAGAAACCTGGACACTGAGCTTACTAGTACAATATTAAAACAGTATATAGAGAATGATCCCCGTGAAAGGTATTATGTTTTTTTTTAATTGAAATATTTATTTACTGGAAATATATATTTCAATTTCAAGTATCAGCAACAGGATTTGTTTTCAATAGGTTCTTAAATTTATCGAAATTAAGAACTAAATATTCTTAATGACTGAATATTCAAATGTTCAATACTAGAAACATAAGGTACGGTACTACATGTAAGAAGTTTAAAAATGGGACGTTAAACAGCTGGTTCGAAAATATTCGTATTTCTTTGACGACAATTTGACACTGAAAATGGCTCATTACGACAATTTATTACTATAATGTTGGTAAGTAGATCTATGGGTGTGGGGGACAAGTTATAAATATTTATGTGCTATAAATTCTTAAATGTCTACCTATACTTTCTTCTGTAACTCGGAGAAGGCTGGAGGTAAATGGCGAAAGCCCCTTTTATTCTTGTGGTATCAAGTCCATAATATTTTTAAATTGGCTTTAAGCTCCAACCTGGCTGGCTTAACTAGATATCCAAAGGGAATTCAGAAATTGAAAAACATTAACTTGCTTTGAGAGCACCCTGATAAATAAAATGACCAAAAGTTTTCGAAGAAACCAAAATATGTACTAGAATCAGCTTTCTTAACTCATTCCTGATACAGCCTAGTTAATATTTAATCACAAATAAAGATCTTGCATCGGCTAGTAAACCGCATTAAAAAACAAACCCAAAATAAAATAAACCGAATCACACCTAACCAAACACCATTCGAAACACCAAACAGAAAATAGCGACATAAACAAAAAAAAAACCCGAAGGAAAAAAAAGAAAGACAACCACACAGTCTTCCGCAGACCATAGACCACGGAACAAAAGGCGACAGGCAGCTTTTATATTTGGACAAAGGCCTCTTGATATCCTCACAGAGCAACTGACGCTGTTAGGGCGGCGACGCACGGCCGACGGAAATGACGCGTCTGTCACAATCTTGCGAACGCATAGCCGAATGTCCGCGGTGACGTACGTGCGTACACTGCCTAAGCCGGGGACGCTTTGTCTTTTCAGATGGCCTTGCTAATAATGCAACTAGAGTACACTCTGACTGCTGCTCAATTATGATGGCATCAGGTTGTTTTTGAGGTTTTTACGGGAAGATGGAGCATGATTTTTGTGTTTCAACTTAACTTTTTACCCATCTAACCTACATTACTATTGAATTACGAAGCACTTTAAAATACTTCTGTTTTCATAAGATAATTTGTTTTCCGTGTCATACGTAGTGCCATAGATGCTATAAAAATATTATTAATACATTTTGGAAAACGTCTGTCCAAATAAAAAGTTATATAATACGACACCGATAAAAGATAAAAATCTATACCAGAGGATCTCAAAAAACAGAATGTACCTTAAAAATATCATAAATTCAATATTACTTTTTGAGCAACTTGGGAAGTCTTGCAAAATTTGTGTACCTACTTACAAATACAGTACTAGCCTGAAAACTTTGAAACTCTACTGAAAACAGGCGCGCCCACGCAAAACAATAATGTGACTTTTCATTAATTAACAAATAATAATTATCAGAAATATTAAGTGGTAAGGAAAAGTGGATTTTGAGATAGGGCGAAAAACGGTCTTAATACCTTTTTTTTTTTTTTTTTTTTAGCGTTGTAAAATCATCAAATGAGTCCTCCAACAGGGCGGGAGGGACTGTCAGACTTTTACTGACTAAAATCCACGGTGTCCTTCAATAGCCCTTTCTGTTCCGGGGTCACGGTAAGGAAATAAACCCGCGACCCCGGCAGGGTCTTAATACCTTAGGTGAATATTTAGATATACATTTTAAATATATGTTGCAACACTTGCAGAAAAAACTCACACAAAATACATAGTCAAAGTACTTTTACTAACAAAACTAGTGAAAAGTACTTTTGACTAACTTCGTTAAAAGTAGTTTCTAAACTAACCTGTCAGTTTCGGCACTTTATTCAACATAAAATGTACGGTTTGAATTTTTCACTGACATAATTTCACAGTTTTTATCTCTGAAGGACCCAGAGACACACATATAGCAAACCCTATAAATATATATGTTTTTAGTAGCTTACATTCACAAATTATGACTCCATGCTGATACTGATGAACGAAAAAAAAACCAAAAGCACTGTTCCCTGTTCTCACTTATTAAAGGGTGCGTCTCATTTCATATAAAGTTATTTGATATATTTTCATTTCAATAACGTTCACATGATATAATCAACGTGAGATATACCAACGGTTGATATAATTTCTTTACACATAATGTTTCTGTTACTCTAAAACTCATTTAATTTAATTTTATTTGATATAACGTTTATTTAAGCGAAAATCATTACATTTAACGTTTGAAACATATAATTTAACGTTTGAACTATTTTCTTTGATGACTTTGGCTTATCCTTTGAACTTTGATTTTTTGCCTTCACGATTGCTATTGTTATTAGAAACAATTAGTATCCAAGAGCGAGCGAAGCGAGCTCGGGACTTGGGGCACCCCGACTAGGACAGGTTAGGTTCGAAGGGGATGGCGGGGTCTGAAAGACCCCGCCATCCCCTTCGTGTTAGGTTACTTTAAACCCTGCACCCAGAAATAGGAGCCCCGCGAAGCGGGGCTCCGTCGATCCAGCATGACGGGTAGTAATCAGTTATTTGACCTAGGATGCAAGAGCGAGCGAAGCGAGCTCGGGACTTGGGGCACCCCGACACGGACAGGTTAGGTTCGAAGGGGATGGTTTACTTCGTGTTAGGTTACTTTAAACTCTGTACGCAGAAATAGGAGCCCCGCGGAGCGGGGCTCCGTCGAACATTTATGGCAGGTGGTACTATTACTAGGTACATCAGTGTTAGATTACTTGCCAGGAAGAAAAAAAAAATAGACCAAATAAGTTTTATGTCTTTTGAGTGGTATACAAAACGAATTTATATTCAATGATTGTTATGCTTATAGAAATTAGCCATTATAAAATTATGTCAATCGTTTATTATATTAACAGATGGTTATATCAAATAAAATTATTATATTTTCAGTTGTTATCTCTTGTAAATTTTAGAGATTTTGTAGTTATATCATTTATTACTTACCCCTTATTAAAACTTAATTGCAAGCATTTTATAAATTTATAAAAGTAGCCAAAACAGTGTAAAATAAAGCTAATTCATCAATAGATTTTGTCGATGATGGACGCATACCCACGCATATATTACTTTATAAACAAAGTTGAAACGCAATCAGCTACCCTAACGATATGAAAATGAAGGAAAACCCAATTTGAATATAAACTAGCCATACGTTAGTACTTAACCATAGTATATTTAGTGACATCACGAAAGATAGCGACTATAAAAGCGTACAAAAAGAGTTTTTAAGGGAGCGTGTATAAACAACTGCGGGTATGACAGGACGCTATGCATAGAGTATGACCGCGCTGCATTATTTCCACACGTAATACTAAAATTGTCTAAGCACAGCCCCGCAGCCTAAACCCGCTCACACAGAGACAACACGCACACAGCCGCATCACACCCCATGCCACTTGTATACAGCGGGATCGACGACTTTCACCGAATTAACGACATAAAATCTTAGAACATTTCATTAGACAGGACGAGAAATTCATTAATTCAACGTTGGAAGATTCTTGTTTTGTGATACATCTTTAACGAGGTGAGAAGCTATTAGACACTGTTTAATATTCATAATATTTTAATGCGTACAAAAATTCACCAAAATCCTCACACGTTTCGATAAATGAGAACTGCAGCCCAAAATTTCAGCGGAATAACAAATAATCTCAAAATATTCCAAATTCCATGCGGCTTTACAAACTCTTTCGCAGCTAAAAAAGTGGCTTGATTTAGAGGGAGTTTTATTAAAAGCTATTTTGTGAAACAAGAAGAGCAGTTTTGTTATATCCGTTCGAGGACGCGCGGCTCCGAATTCGTCAATTTCGTTAGAATTTTCTCGGCGGGTGTTTTGGAGCAGCCTGTGTGTCGGGGAGGCACGCTGGGCGTCTATTTGTTTTGCCATAGCTTTGTCGGGCCTGGGACATGCAGGTCATTAATTGTTGTGAACGCCGGCTCCTAATCGATAGCGCACCACGTTCGATTCTAGTTTATATTAGTGTTATTTGCGCTAAATGTGCCTACCTATCCACGAACTGCGGTAAATATCTAATGAAGCGTCCGCCGTGATACACGTTTGTCTGATTTATAATTATTCAGTTGACATCGAGAATGTATGAGATGGGCTGTATTTAAAGGATGAGTCTAAAATATGACTAGATTAGTTACGTCGGAACATGAACGAACATCTCATGAACTATTCAAGCTCAGTTTATGTTGTTAACATACACTGGATCCACAAAGTATGTAAAATACAAAATACAGTCTTTACTGAATGTTTTAATTATAAGAGTCTGCCGTCGGGACACTCGAAATAAATAAACGTGATCGCTCCCGAATAGGTGTTGAATAAGCGAATATGAAGCGGCCATCTTGGGAAGTGCACCAATTATGGCCCTATCAAAAATAATGGCTGCGACGCGCACTCGAACTCTTCGGGTGTAAAAACCAGGAGAATTTTATCCGTAGATTGATGTTAGTGTGCCATTTTAGACCGGGATGAATCGGCTGTTCGTTCTTGTGTAACAAGAAGAGCTGGCGAACGTGAATTGTAAAAAAATGCCTTTAGTACCGATCTACAGTGTTCCTGGTAAAATTTAAAAGTATATGGTCACTTCAGTGTAGAGGACATGACAGGTTATATGTCCAAGTATATAAGTACTTGAATATTTATATGTACAAGTATATACTTGTACATAGGTATAAAAATATTATAAAGAAGGACAGAGATATAAAAAAATCCTATAGACCTTTTTTTTTCTTTCTCTAGCCTAATCTGTCCCACTCCTGAGCAAAGGCCTCCCCCCATTTCTTCCACTTCTCTCGATGGTAAAAAATTGGATAAATATTTAAACAACAGAGATACTCTATTTACTGTTTAAATTAATATACAATTTCATTCGTAATATTTTTAACTTATCTGACCATTTCTTTTACCAGGATATAAAAACTTTGAGCCAGTCACAAAAACACACATTTGTTTCTTGTTACAAACTTAAAAACTGCAAAAACGAAGCGAATAAAATAAATTGTAACCAAGCGTTATAATAAAATGTACACTCAGGATTAAAATGGCGCCAGAATAATATTATTGCTGGAGACTTGTAGTAATTACGGCTGTAGTAAATGATTTAAATCTATCTTAGACACAAAGGTTGCACACACATGTATGGTCAACAAAAGGAATAAGTATTCAGACAGCAAGTAAACGGTTTTCTAATCATGTGTTACTTTCAATGAGTCCGCGGATCAACTTCTTTGGCTGTTGTAGCATACAACCAAATATTGTATGCATTTAATATACAGGAAAACCGTTTTAAACTCGCTGTCTGGATCCATAGTTATTATCTCTTTTTGGTGAACGTACGGTCTTCGTACCTGCAACGGTAATGTCCACTACAATCATCATACGACTAAGGGTGAGGACAAACGAGCGTAATTTTGTGAGTCATGAGTGGCAGAATAGCGTCGCTTCGCGTTCATAGAAAAAGTCTTTCGCGACGCAAAGTGAGTGGTCTGTCTGTACTGTACCAGAACATGACATTACACGACTCACAACTCAAAAATTTACGCTCGTTTGGCTTCAGCCTAAGCCCCTCACTAGTCATGCTCTTTTAGAGATTTAATAGGCTGAAGTCAATAGGATGAATGGTATTGAAAATCGGGACGATATCATGTTCGAAAATTGCCAATTAATTTACATACGGGCTCGGGGCTAGTTGAAAGCCAAATTGTCTGTATTATTAATAAATAACGTACGTATTTAAAAAAACGTGTCTTGAACTCGTCGACTTAATTATATAAACTGCTGAAAATTAGGTAGACGTCGTACGCTGTAAAACAATGATTTTTAGCTGCACCCAGTTAGTAAGCCTACACCAACTTGGTTAAACCGTTGGTTAAATACTTTATTCAGAGAACATCATCAAAATTTGATGTTCAAAAATGCCTTTTTTATGTCAATTAAATGGTTATATGATGGTCATCTCAAAAATAATGATAATGGTCGTCTAGAAAAGACAGTATTGATTTGATTGTTGCTATATCAAAAGTCAAATCGTACAATGTACTTCTCACCTGTACAGCTTAGCTGAAGATACGAAATGCATTCGGATATCGAATCTAAATTGCAATCAACTAAATCAAGAGTACGGCGCGCTACCGCTTGTTTTTTTTTTAATTCGATCAAGCGTACGCTTTGCCCACCGCATTCTGCATCAATAATATGTCAACAAAATTCTTTGTATTGTATGTACAGTGTAGTGTTGTATTTGGAAAACCTGCCAGTTCACTGTAACTCGTTCAGTTATTGTTATGATTCTGTTTGTTAAGATTTCAAAACTCGTCTCCATATTGTAATGCGATTTTCTGTTAAAATGTAAACTGTCATTGTTCATAGTTGTTTTGCTGTAACACGATCGCGTGTTTACACTGTTTTTGTTTAACATTTGCGCCTATTTGTCTTCTGTTATATGGAGAACTTGGACTTGTTAAGTGTTATACAAAGTTATTTGAGATTGATATCTCACAGGTTGAAGATAGTAAGCGATGTTACTACTTCGTGTAAACCGTGTGCCCGACTTAATAGTAACCCTGACCGTTGATTGGTTGGGCATTAAAGAGAGATAGATCAATCATTATCATTGTATCAATTAATTTATAATTATTTTTATTCCTTTGTGCCTTGACGAAAAACTGAATCAAGAGCACTGAACACCAAAATGTCGTGTGAACAGATGAACAATCGTCCTACTTAACTAAATTTCCCGAACTTCCAATCGATTTGACTGCGTGCAGATTGTATAGTAGTTGTTTCATTGGATCTGCTAGTCAGCCGTATTGGCGTCGCGGGGCCAATGAGGCCTCCATAACAAAATTGCACAGATGCACATTGGAAAGCCGTGGTGCTCCAAGGGTTTTCGACAATTTCCGCTGCGACAGCGGTCGGCGATGCGAAAATTGAATCTGGACGTTTGTAGGGTTGGTTGAGTCGGCACCGGCGGCGGTGTGTTAACTTTAGTTGGAGATGTACGTTTGAACTTGAGGCGTCGAAGCCTTCGACTGGTATAAACAACTTAAGGCGAGTCAAGAATATCTACGACTGACTGGTGGAAGTAAACGAAGTTATATGACAGCGAGGTCCGGGGAGAGTGCTATTTATATGTTAAAGGAAATGTTTGTAATTCCTAAAATCGCCCGGATATGTGTGAAACCTAACCAAACCGAAACTCGGAGTGCCTCTGACGTCTACATTCAAAGGCACCGCCAACTCTTGGTCACCCCGAGGTTCGGTTTAAATCTTGAAAAGCAGCCCCGCAGCGGGGTTCCTTCTACATGAACAAGTAAAAAGCGTTTTTATACAATTCCTAAAAAGCTTGGGAGTTATATACATTTCCTAGGAGTTGTTTACAATTCCTAGATATCATACACTACCGGTAACACTTATTTAAGTCTCATTTATGATGTAAGAAATTGGATGCTAGTTGCATTGAAGTTTGTACAATTGCATAAGCTCACAGGTGGACAGACGACCTTATTAAGGTCGCCGGAAGACGTTGGATGCAGGTCGCTTCCAACCGGTATGTGTGGAGATCAAAAGGGGAGGTCTATGTTCAGCAGTGGACGTCCTACGGCTGAGATGATGATGATGATGATGACTCCATTGTAGTCCTTGCATCTGTCACTCTGACCTAGACTTTAGTCAAGAGCAATTACCAAACCCATATCAAATAAAAAAGAAACTGTATTCTTATCATCACAGTATACCTTCCCCTTAATTTTTTTTGCAGCGTGTAAATGGACCTTTGGTGTTAAGCCATTACATAGATAAATAAAAATACCTATGTAAGAAACGAAAGCCAAGTGCTTATGTGTAAGTATTACATATTGCAAGTTTTCCAGGTTTTTTGATTCAGATAATTGAAATTACAGTTGAATTTGATTTTCCTATGAAACAGCCATTAACTTTTGATTTTTAACTTTCATTAAAAATTAACTGTACTTGACGAGTGTCTGAAATTAAAATAACTGTAAACTTTATTTCACAAATGAACAGTGAAGTTTATAACGGCGCCTTTATTAAAACATGTTATCTTCAAAAACCTTTAATTTCCTTACGAAAAACACTGTATTATGATTTTCAATAATTTATTTTGCTTTTATTTTAAACCGATAACAGGTTTACTTCTTGTCTGCTCTTTGCCCGTGGCTATAACCACGTTAACGTTGAAAATTATTTCACGGTAACGTACTTTCAGGGTAAAATTTACTCCAGCTCAGATTATGCTATTTTTTACGTGTTCTTAATATCATCAAAACCGTTCAGCCATTAAGAGAATCGTCTACCGAGCGCTCGTCCATACTAAGGCCTTTGTCAAACAGACAGGCGATAGCGAACCGAACCGAATCATGTCATATAAAAATGCGAAAGCGATCCGATACTCTATGTGACGGGCTTCAAACAATTCCATACATTACAAACAAAAACGCTACGCCACGCATTCGGTTCGTCTGTCAGTTTGACAATAGCTTAAAAGAGAAAACGATTTCCTACCCCTAAATGTTATCCTATCTCAATGATTTTTTAGAATGCTTTTGACACAGTAAAAAACTAGGTTTATAGGTTTTCTTTTTTTCAAAAGTAACTCTTAGGCGCATGTAACTTTCAAACTATTATAAATTTTGAAAAACAAGAAAACCTATAAACCTAGTTTTTTACTGTGTCAGAAGCATTCTAAAAAATCATTGAGATAGGATGATAACATTTAGAGGTAGGAAAACGTTTTCTCTTTTAGTATGGACGAGCGCTCGGTAGACGATCCTCTTAAGGCGAAGGTATAACCTTCCTGATACTTGAGCATATTTATAATACGTAGAGACCCACCCTGGCTTAGCACAGCGGGAATTAGATTTTAAAAAATCTAATTCCCGCTTAGGCGCTACTGCTACTGGCGAAATTACTTAAACTTAAGCTCTTTATAATATTAGTATAAAGATATGTTCAATTTTATTATATCTCCGAGAGAAAAATCTGAAATAAAATTGTCCTATCCACGTGACTGAGTCTTGAATCGAGCTCAATTACTGATTTATTAAGGTGTCTGTCGGAGAATAATAACTTCCAAAATTACAATAAATTATTTATGTTTACGCAAATGTGGACCTAATTGTATTTGAATGTCTGTGGGAAAATAAGCTTATGGTGGGTCATAATTCCACTTTGACGATTGTACATACTTACATAACAACACTTTCACCTTCTTTTGTGAGGGCTTGCTTACGTATATTTTCCAGCAGTGGGAACTTAACAGGATTATGTTTAAAACATAAAACTCAGCTACGCAGAAATAATCAGTACACTTTATCAATCAAAACAAACAGCGAATTAATTGTTCCAGTACCACGGTACCTTCAGTTAGTTCTCTGAGTTGCCCTAATTGAATATTAATTGTTATTATACAATGGAGAAATTTGCGTCCATAAATGTTTCTTGTATAAGATTGCGTGATACCAGACTAACGTACTATTGATAAAATTAACAATAAAACATTTAAAAAACATTATAAGTCTTTTCTAGGATTGTAATTAACCTTGTAATAGATACACTGTAGTTTTTTTACATTTTATTTGATTCCGTGATGTTTTCTGATTCATTGCCTGTTCTATCATTTCATCACGACATTTTTTACGAATGATTATGATTGATCTGTAAACATATAAAATTATTATTACCTATTTATTTATTTTATTAAATAGAGAAGTACGGAAATTGGGATAGGCAAGCAACTCGCTTGTGTTCTGTTGACGAGGAATAGTTTTACTGTGGAGGATTTGATCTTCATTTATTTTTTTTACCATTTTTTTTTATTTCAATTTCGCGTTTGTGATTTTCACCAAAGTAAAAAACATTACCTGCATAATGAAATAATTTATTATTCTAGTGCACCTCACTACCTGTAATAGCGGCAACAAAATATTGATAGAATAATAATAAAGTGCGCCAATGTTTATATTTTAACGCAGCCCAGCACTATGTTATAAATTAATTATCCACGATACATCCATTTTGTCATAGACAAGTAGTACAAACGATGCGACCCACGCTCCCAGGGTTCTCGCGAACAGACTTATTTAGATGGAGGGTATTTTAAATAACTGGTAAAATGATAGTTTAAAGGACTAGGTACGTGATGATATACCGCCTTACCACAAAAAGATAAACATCTATTGAACGCTTGTCTAAAAAAAAGTGTAACTGCAAAATTATCCTTGTACAACGTGAAATGTCGTTTTGACATTGACAGTTTATTAAGACAAGAGTTCAACAGATGTTTTTTTTTTTTTGTGGTAAGACGGCTTACGTTAAAAGAAATTAGCCAAAAATGTAACAGACCAAACCCAGAAAGACGAAGTGACTACCTCTGGAACTAAAGTCGTGTCCAATCCAGTCAATATCTTGAGGCTGGAAATCATCATCATCATTGCTCCTGCGCCTATCTGCCTATCCCAATTAATTTGGTGTCGGTGCAGCATACGTAGGTACCTACTTCTCGTTATGGTAAGGCTGAGATGTTATCGATAAAACTAAAGGTAGAAGTCTCACTATGATCATCATCTATCTCGCCTTTTCCAAATTATGTAGCGGCTGGCTTACGCTCTAACCGGAAGACATAGATTAGAAAACTCACCATGATGTAACCATAATATTTCATTCGAATTAGAACAAGCCATTTTCCGACATTTGGACATTTAGAAGTGCAGTTTTAGCGAGCCATAGCGAAGCGAAGGCGACACGTTAAACCTCGTAAATAAAGCTAAGTTACGACGATACACAGTTTGGCTATCCGCCACTATTTGTTGGACTCTTAATCCAAACGCTTCGTTTGATACCCTGCAAATTGGCTATGGGGAAATTGCTATCATAACTTTGACAATATAACCAGTAAATACTTATTGCATTTGTTGAAAGGTTTGTTTTTTAACATATTGTGATGTAAGGTAAGGCTAGTTGAAAAGGTGGACTGAAGCATTTTCCATGGGCTGAAGAAAACTGAAGATTTTAGGATCGGGGAGAGCATATTTGTCTAAATATTATCAACAAAGGTACAACCAGAATTTTTGAAAGGGGCCAGACGGTAAGTTTCAACTGATACTCGTATAGCTAGAACAAATCGTTCTGAACAGACTGACATTAACTTTTGAAACAATGATTTATATATCTTGAAAAAATGTTAATCCTCTAAGATATCTGCTATTATCTCAAAATACTATCCTGTTTTGAAAACATAATACTTATGTACATTTTAATCTCACATTATTTCTAGGTCGAACATTTTTATACCCTTTATAAGATCTATCAACCCTAGGTTCCGTGAGCGGGCGGCGAATCTAAATTCATGAGTGCAAACGTGATTAGAATGGGGGTAGCTTTACCGCCTACCTATATATAATATAATACACAATACATACTTTAGTTTACCCTGTGCGTTTAATTGTTAAACGCAGACGCTCGAACGTGCGTTTAATCGATCGTGTGTCGTGAGTAGGTGACGCGTTTTTGTTGTGTTACTGAGAAGAGTTTTATGAAGAGAACATTAAGAAAAAATGATTATTTAGAACAAAATACCTGAGCTAAGATATTCATAAAATTATTCGCGATTAAGTTATATACATGTTACGCGAGTAAGTTATATTTATATACATACGTGGAGCAGTGGTGGCCCAGTGGTATCGGTCCCGACTTACGAGTTGTAGGTCGTGGGTTCGAACCGCGCCAGGCGCATTACTTTGTGTAATTTGTTTCATCACCACTGCTCTCAAAACGGTGAAGGAAAACATCGTGAGGAAACCGGCATGTCCTAGAACCAAAAATTCGAAGACATGTGACATCCACCAATCCGCACTGGGCCCGCGTGGTGGATTATGGCCCACCCCCTCTCACAGAGAGGAGGCCTGTGTCCCAGCAGTGGGAATATTTATAGGCTGATGATGATGATGATGATGAAGTTATATACTGGGCACATTCAACACATTTTTTTTACGATTTTTTATCTGTTACAATTTTTTTTACTGATATGCTTAACTCCAATATGAAAAGCAAATAAAGAAGAATAATTTGCTGGAATATTATGATACAGTTTCACTCAACATTTAAAATCTTAATTAAACCTTAAAGCTAAGTTAGTGCGTACATTTAGTCGTGTGTCCTAATCGTAGTAACCCTGAGCGACCGTCCGGGGGCATGGCGAGGCAGCGCGATGTTTTCGCATGCACAATCTGAATTATGTCCTAATATTTAACGGTAACTGGCGTTCATGGCGCCTATTACACATTCACGCCTCTCCAACATCTCAGAGATACTATATTGCCAAAACATTGAATAATTTACATTCATAGTTATATCATCGTCCTCCTGACGCCTTGATATCTCTATCGACCATAGACTTAAAGGATGGACTGAGCAATAGCTGTTTAACATTGATCATAGTCTCTAGAGAGGGAAGTAATTATTTGCTTGCTTATGTCTATGCAAATAATGGATTTCCTGTCTTTCTAGAAGGGTTTTTATCTGTCAGTTGCCTAGGAGAGGCCCAGGCTATCTTTTTTGACTGACTTAAAAAAGTAGGTTCTCAGTTCGACTTGTACGTTTATATGTACGTATGTTTGTCCGCTATTATCTCGCGTTTAGCTGAACCGATTTTGATGCGGTTTCAAATAAGTGTTTGATAAATTCTGGAGAAGGTTTTAGTATACAACACTAATGGATATCCCGTGACGTTGCCCGCATGGATCCGTTTTTGCTTAGTTGGATTGTAGATTTTCAAAGACGCCGATTGACTTGCTAAACTTTTGTCACCCATCCAGAAACAAACTTCGGCTGTAAACTTAGGCAGAAAAATCATAATTAACACAAAACTACTATTTTACTGTTGGTTCTGTTTTAACGGGACCCTATTACTAAGGTTCCGCTATCCATGTGTCTGTCTGTGTGTGCCCGTGATAGTTCATCATCATCATCATCTCAGCGTATAATATTCCCACTGCTGGGACACAGGGCTCCTCTCACAGAGAGGGAGTGGGCAACAATCCACCACGCGGGCCCTGTGCGAATTGAAAACATGCCGGTTTCCTCACGATGTTTTCCATCACCGTTTTGAGAGCAGTGGTGATGAAATAAATTACACAAAGTAATGTGCCAGGCTGGGTTCGAACCTACGACCTACAACTCGTAAGTCGAGGCCTATACCACTGGGCCACCACTGCTCTCAATTATCCGTGAAAGTTTAAAGAAGAATGCCCAAAAACAAACCCAGTGTCGATTAAAATCATTTATGAACAACAAAATAGACCTTAAGTCAGAGGACATAAATACGCTATTCGTTTCGCATAAAACCATAACCAAACAGGTCAGCAGTATTTATACAGGATGAAAATTTTTCAACTGGGCATGGATGGCTATATCCGAAACTATGAGGAATATCAAAAAACGTTGAAAGGAATCTCGAGCCCAATTTTAAAGAAAACTAGAACTGCATCATTGGATTTAGAAAAATCAGTAATCCTGGCCAGGAAACGAACCCGCTAATTTTGGAAAAAAAAACACACCCTGTATTATTACACCATTCAATAGTGTTGCTAATAAGGATCAAATTCTGGGAAGTAATCATATACGGCAAACTTAAGGAAATAGCTGATTTGAAACATTATTTATATAGTTGACTTGAAACATTATAAAAAATCGTAATTTATCAGTTACAATTTTTTTTTACTTGGTGATGGTTTAATAGAAAACTATTAATGGATTTGGGTTATAGTATGTATACTCTACCTTGCCACACATAAGTCGTTTTAAACGATTCTGGGTTTTTGCTCCATATATTTTTGGGCATTCCTCTTTTCATAGATTACGTATTTCTGTTAACGCTATCGCTATGACAAGATATTTCTTGTCATAGCGTTAACAGAAATACGTAATCTGTTTTAGTATTCTAAAAAACAGCTTATAATAAATGTTTAAGAGGGCTCCCTTACATCAGACCCGACTTTTTCGACGTTAATATTGATAATGGTTGTTTTTATTTGTTCTCTAAACATATAATCTTACTGCTGGCCAATATAACTACCTACAAAGTTTCTTATTGGATCCCTTATCAGCTGCACCTGTTTGAAAACGTACGTGAGGGAAAAAAAGATTGCCAAGTAGAATGTACTCAGAACTTGTGCAACTGGGCTTGTTATCAGCAACTAGAGTAGCTAATAATCACTTTTACACTTAAATGTACGCATGGAAACGTGTTTAATTTTACTCAACATTCGATACTTGGGAATATTTTAGAATTATTTAATTCTATGAAAAAATAAACGTTGCGGACACTATAAATTTCTCCTGTATCTGGGAGCGTTTTCAAACGTTTAAAAACTCACATACACAAACATCCAGACCCAGAACAACTCATCATCTGCCAGCCTTTTCCCAACTATATTGGGGTCGTCTTCCAGTCGAACCAGATGCTGCTGAATATCAGTATTTTACATGGAGCGACTGCCTGTCGGACCTCCACAACCCAGTAACTAGGCAATACGATATCCCATGGTAAGACTGGTTATCAGACTTATGAGCTTCTGACTAACAGTAACGACTGTCAAAGATCTACTAATGACAGCCGGGACCAACGGCTTTACGTGCTTTCCGAGTCACGGAGGAAAACTCGCTATGACAGAGCCACAGACCAAACTCGGCAAGCGCGCCAGATCAGCCTGTGCGGCTGTAATTATTTACACCTACGTATCATATTAATATTTGTTCCGAGCGGAAATCGAAACTGCGACTCGCAGCGCAGCACTTAACCGCTTAACTACTGCACCAACCGTGCCGTCAGAAACCGAAAAACCGTACCGTATCGGTTCTGAAATTAGAAAGCATGCACTGAGAAAACTGGCAATCATAAAAGAGGTGAATTCAGCTTAAAGTATGATGAATTCACTCCAAGGACGGAGCATAGTGATTCACCAAAAAGAACGATGATAATACTGATGTTGATGATAACAGTATTTAAGATGATGTGTCACCATGGATTTAGTAGGACGAGCATACATTATATAATAATATTTCCCACAATTTTTCAGTGACGTTATCATATATCCAGTTACGCCCTACTATTTTTCCTACTATTTTACGATGATTTCCTCACATATCCAGTTACGTCCTACTATTTTTCCTACTATTTTACGATGATTTCCTCTCATATCCAGTTACGTTCTACTATTTTTCCTACTATTTTACGATGATTTCCTCACATATCCAGTTACGTCCTACTATTTTTCCTACTATTTTACGATGATTTCCTCACATATCCAGTTACGTCCTACTATTTTTCCTACTATTTTTCGATGCCTTCCTCATATATCCAGTTATATCCTATTATTTTTCCTACTATTTTTCGGTAACCTCCTCGTATTTTAGGTTAGGTCCTCTTACTTTTCCTACTATTTCCTCATATCTCTGGTTATAGCCTATTATCTTACGGAGGTCGCCCTCAATAGGAGGATTGTGTTTTTTAATAAACCAATTAATATCTCTATAATACACCATAGTGATTAGTTGTAGTTCTACTCATTCTCCATCAGTAGGACTACAACTAATCACTGGTGGATTACACAGAAATTGTTTGGATTATTAGAAATCACAATCCTCCTATAATTGAGGTCACCACTGGACTTATATGATATCCTTATTTTTAAGTATCCAATATTGGTTCTTTCCTTTTAAATATTATTAGGTGTGAGCTCAATATAAAAAAAAAAAAACTGAAGAACCATATAATTGAACCTTAAAAAAATGGGGAGCAAGTAAAAAAATAGGAAAAAGTACCTTGGCAAGAATGGTAAGAAGGTAAGAAGGGATGTATGTATAAATTAAACAGAAATTTGAATCAATGGTATTTTTATTTCCATAGTATGAATGAATATTATAAACTCTAAACATTTATTCAGTATAAAAGAAGACTGAAATTCATTCCGAAGCGCCGGCCGACTGCAACTGCAGCCGGTGAATTTAATCATACAATAGCGGCGCTAGTGTGACTTATCCTACGTCCTAAGGTGATTGCTCCAACCAGCCCGCGAAATTCAAATTTGTTTACGTTTTTTTGCAATTTGCAGGCCAGTGCTAGGGTGTATGTTGATGAAAATTTGATTCGCGGCTGTAAGACGTATGTAGTTACAGAATTATAATCATCAAAATCATCAATACAACCCTCCGAGTTCATAATGGTGCAGGAACAAAAAAAAAACAGAAAAAGTCATTTCTACACCATTATGAACTTGGAGAGTTGTATTGATGATTTTTTTTTAACAGATACTCAAAAGTGACATTTGACAATACGAAATCTAAAGTTTAGGAGCTGCTCAAATGTTAAGCAGCCCTTTAATTTTGAGTGACGTTTCAGTATTCATGGGTGAGTCTGCACAGCGGCGCCACTAATCGATTAATTTTTTAAGTGTAAATCAGTTAAATTTTAAACAAAACTAGGAACGAATTTGACGAGTAAGTTATCTCTAATATTTTCTGAGTCGGTGCAGGTGCTACTTATCGAGAAAATATTATAAACTTTTTACTAGTCACATTCGTTCCAAGTTTTGATTTTAACTGAACAAGATGAAAAATATTAAATTTATAGTGGCGCTACTGTGCGGAAGATACACATGGAGTGCCTCGCCTTAATGTTTACAGTATCTATTTGTCGGTCATTATAAAGAATCATTAAATAAAATCATTATATACATTATGTTCAATAATTCTGGTTTTTATAAATTAAAATAAAGGTTGTTTTAAAGGTTAATTTACAAAAAATAACTAACTTTACATTAATGTACCTATAACCAAAACATTTTTGCACTTAAGGTGATTGCTTCAGGGTAGCCATTTTGTTTTCGTTTTTTGTAATTTGCAGGCCAGTGCTTTTACTTTTTCGAGGTCAAAGTCATTCCTCGAATTATATGAACTTTGAGGGTTGTATTGATGATTTTGATGATTATAATTCTGTAACTACATACGTCTTACACCCGCGTCCAACATTTCAATCAACATACAACCTAGCACTGGCCTGCATTTCGCGGGCTACCCTGACGCTTTCACCTTAAAGCTGCATACAATAAATTGGTTATATTATTATAGTAAATATCTATTTTCAAGTAAAGTGCTACTATAAACACTCCGATGAGACTTATCTATCCCTGATACAAATACTTTACTTTAAAAATCTATTACTAAAGGTGAACGCATACTTTTCAGAGCCGAAGGAGGCGAAAGAATCGAATTTTAGAATTACTTGTTCAAAAAAAATATATATATATAAATCCTATGAAACCTCGCACACTTACCGAATCGGACGAATAAGGTCGTCCGATTCGGTGCGGATAAGTGTGCGAAGTTACATTGGATTTCATTCAAGTAATTCTAAAATTTGATTCCTTCGCCTCCTTCGGCTCTGATAAGTATGCGTTCACCATAAACCAGCTATTGGTGCTGGCTCATACCATTACTTTATGCGGACACCGTTATCGGGCCGTCTTTATAGGATATCCTAAAGGAATATCCGATAAATACCGTAACTAAGGGTAGAATACTAGTTGAGCGCACCCTGCTATAAAAAATTAACTGCCCTTTGGACTCTGCAGTGCCTCAAACTAGCAACGCCGCGTACGGTATAAGTACATAATTAATAATTCTAATAATAATAAGTACCTAATTAAAACTTCAGGATAGGATACTTATTGAAGTACTCCTGTAATGTCCCTTCCTCGTAGTACAAGTACCGGAGGCGAGCTCGCACCGTCTCCCGCCAGAGGGCACTGACCTCCTGCCACGGACCAGCTGAAGGACTTGACAGCTGCTCTAATGCTGACGCTACGTCCTCCACTTCACCTGCACACAAAAATTAAAACGATTAATAATTAGTACAATAACAATAGCGGTTCTTAGATTCAGATATTTGTAATTTGTAACGAAAATTTATACTAATTCAGATATTTTTCTCAATAATTTTGTTCTTGATAATTTAATTCAATCTGAAAACATAAAATTTCTTGAAAAGGAGTTACCTTCTTTAAGTCCGGTTAGGTCGATTCCAGCGAGTGAAGGGCTGTCTAGCCTAGGACTGGACTTGGAGCGAGAACGTGACTTGGGCTTTTCAATAAGCCCCAACGAAACTAAATGCTGCCGTCGAGCCCTTCTGGCGGTGACTAACCAGCCAGAGATATTGCGCTTAGCCTGGTAAGCATCAGCCGACAGGTACGGCGCGTAGTATAGGGGTGGTGACTCCTCTTTAAATAATCTGCCAATGTCGTAGGATAGAGCAAGCAGCTGCGAATCTGTCAGAAGTACCGGGTTTTCGGCCGTAATGAGCTTCTCCATAAGCAGCTTGCATAAACGCCCACGCACGTTTGAGGGTAAGGCCGTTTTCTGCCCAATTGCTATTATTTGTTTTCCCTCGACTGATGAATTCAGTATGACATTCGCCTGAAACACAAATAGTATAAGTATGGCATTACAAACTAAATATGCAAGGTAAAAGTTTAAAAAAAAGCTTGCAAAAATGTGCCAAAAATGTTGAAAATACAGGTTCAATACCTACCTTCTATTCAGTATAATGATTAGTTGGAGTCGGTGCCAGTCTAGGCATCATGAATTTACTCGTTAGTTATAGCTGTCACCAACTCCAAATATATTACTAATCTTTGTGACAGTATAGCTCCTAAACGGCCGTCCGTACACACATACAGGACAGGACAGGTACAGACGTTAAACTTATCTGTTTGTGGGGTTAAAAATATTGAATGTCAATTTAAATTCCTTATCAAAAGTACAGAGTAATAGGCAATAACTTACTAAATTGCTCCCGGTGGACTCTTGTGTAACTGCTTCACCCACTGACGACGACGAGTCCAGTGGTATCACCAGTATGTCACCATCCTAAAATAATATTTAATTTGAGACAATGTTATAATAGTACATGTAAAAAAAGGTGTGATAATATGAGTATGTACGGTCAGTTAACCTCAATAATCGTTGAAATAATCACTAAATGTGTCTGAGTGCGACCGTTAACTAACAGGCTATAGCTAGCCCTAGCCGGGGTTAACTAAGGGAAGTGTTATATTTTTTTACTAGTAATCGGTTCAGCATTGCAGGTGTGAACGGTCCTGCCCTCGTCCCTTGATCCGGCCCTGATAAAAACTAATCGATCAAGATCAGGACTGATCCTGGTCTCAAAGAATGTCTATAAGTACCAAATTTTGCATCGGTTCAGTGTCTTAGGTATGAAAATGTGAAAAGGTCCTGCCCCAACCGACTGATAGACAGACAGACTTACTTTCGCATTTATAATATTAGTATGGATGTAAGTACAAATTAATACATATTGCTCTTGAACCAAACAACAGTAAGTACGAGTACTTTTCTACAATTTTGCATAACTTACCAAATTTTCCTGGTTAAGTCCTGCTTTGCAGTCTTGGTTGAGGATTGAGCTTTGCAGTCCTTCACACGGTGGCAGAGGCTCTAAGTTACAAGGTAGACTAGTTAACAAGTCATTCCTTAGGACCTCTTCAAAGAGTGATGAATTGTAGGAGTTATCCTAAAATTTAACAAGAAATTTAAAAAGGTAATAATAATGCACTTAGTTGGTAAACTAACAAGACTGATGAAAAGTTAGGATTTTATTCCACTTTTTAAATAAATACTGCACCGGTTAAATTGTTAGGTATTTTAATTTAACTTACAGACTTTAAATAAAAGTTAATAAGTAGGTACCTACCTACATGCAAGTAGGAGAATGTGCATTTAAGCGACGCAGGGCATATTGTGTAAGCAAAAAGTTTAAAACAAAATTTACTTTTTTAAAATAAAATTTAACAAGAAAACAAACCATATCTTTTGGTTGGTCGCTTTTTAACATGGCCAGAGCTGCTTCGAACCGGAGTCTGTCCCCTAATTGAGGGAACATACTATGTATGTCTTGTTTACTAAGCATCTGCATTGTTGCGATATCAATTCTTTCAGCTGAAAAAAAGGTAAATTTAACAGCGCCCTGATTGCAGCTGTGAAATGCACTACGTCGCATCGACTTTATAAAATGTAATGTGTGAGCTCATGCTAGCAACTTAGGTACTAGGTTTGTCAACTTACTTTCAAAACGATCGATGTAGCGTTCCAAATTCCACTTCTTCAAAAGATCACGCGTAGCCGTATCCATTTTTGCAATCACACACGTTCACTGGCACTGATAGAATTGTTATTGCTATAACAATTAAACGAGTCGTGAGTCGTGACCGGCTGGCTGTAGCGGTAAAATAAAAATGGCGCGGCGGCGGAATGAAGTGAGAGAGGGTTGCTCATTATAAAATTCCGTCACCATAAATTTGTAGGACATCATTCAAAATTTGATGCTACTCATAAATGGGTTTCTGTAATAATAATTCAGTAGGATACACTTAAAATAATATGACTATATTATTGAACTTTGATGCTTACTCTAAAAATATGAGATTATTTAATCGTATTATCATAGGATTCACATAAAATAATATGACTGTAATATTAAAAAATGATGCTTACTTTAAAAATATAAGATATAGCATTATAATTTAATATAGTACATTAGGTCCCAGGTCATCGTATTTTTAGAGATACTTCTTCATATTAAACTATGAAATCTACATAAATTACGGTGACATGTCATTGTGTTTTTTAATTAGAATCTTATTTATAATTATCATACTAATTTATGGGACAGTGGACCATTTTCTATTACATTGTGTTATTATTTGAAGAAGACAATGTTATTTTAAAATTACAAATATTTACGATGACAAGTATCATAATATTGCATTATTTACCCAAACAATTCGATTCCATCTTAACACATTTCAGTTCTAGCGTAATATTTACTTATTATCAACATATTTTAGGACAACGCATCTATTTTAAACCAACGTCACGATATTTTAAGATTATGCCAAAATGACATTTTTCTCAGTGTGTTTAAGATATTTGTTGGTTCCTTCTCAGAGAGGAGGCCTGTGGCCTATCAGTGGGAACATTATAGGATGATGATGATGATGATGGTGAGATACTATAAGGCGGGCGTGTGCAAGCAAACAGGTATATTAGCGCCTCTTTTTAGGAAAGAACAGTCATAATTAATTACCGTCTCTATGAAAGTCGCAGAACTTAGGTGGATGCCAAAAGCATGGGACCTACCTATTAGTACATCTTACATCATAAGTGATATTCAACGTCTGAAATGATGATGATGATAGCAGCCGCTCCATGTTATATACTGGCATTCAGCTTCATCTGTGAAGACTTGACTAAACATCTACGTTTAAGAGCGCGAAGTCAGAAAGTTAGCAACGTCGCAAATAGCCGGCGATGGTAACCGTTTTAGGTGTAAAAAAGGCATTTGGAAAGATCCCAAAATCCCCAAAGTTCCTTTTTTACATCTAAAACTATATAATCGGTGTGACGATATTAATTATTGCATTCCCTAATCATTGTTTTAGTGCACTACAGAGACACATTTCTTATTTCCATACAGTAACTTTGACAAATTAATTAAAACTTGTTAATATTTGACAACTATTTGCGACGTTGCCAACTTTCAGAATACGCGCTCTTAAATTAATGGAGGTATAATAGATTGATTCAGTCCTTGTATAAATCTATATTGTTCTTTTTATTACTTGTAATTTTTATAGGTAATGGTTTATTGAATAATTAATTTGAATGCTGAATCTATTATAAAATCAATGTTATTGTTGATCTTAAGATACTTATAAATACTGACGACCATCATCATTTTTGATGTACCTATGCTCTTTATTTATTATTTCATTTTGCATACTTTCAGACAGTGTTTTATTCGTTTCAGTGTTGTCTTGTAATACTTAATTGTAATCTAACATTAACCGCACTAGATTGAACAGAAATTCTCATTTTACACTAAACTTTTTTCACTCCCTGTAGAATTCTGAACTCTAAAAAGTATTGTATATTCCACTTTAAAACCAACAAAACATAATGAGGTTTGTTTGTCTACCTCTAGCTCAACCAATTGGCGGACAATTCGTCTGATTAAACATACTCTTGATGCGGATGTGGACCAATTAGGTGCGGATACGAGCGATCCGCGGTAATGTCTTGCGGGCCATTTGATGCGCGCGCGCCAGTGACGTGTCGTTGCTATAGCGACGGAGGCCACGGCTGAGGCCGTTTGAGTCTTGAACGAACTGTGATTTATTTACAACTTGTTAAAAGCCTTAGTTATCATATACAATGAAATGATTTCTTGCAGTTCATCTTTCACCTTATAACAATAATTTTCCTCACCTAATTATTAATTGGAACAAGTGTGTTGAATAAAAATTAATAAATGTATTTGCTAAAAAAGTATATTTTAATATTTTAAACGACCTCCTTTCTTTTCTTCAGTCGATAAATATATTATTCTCATTATACAATATACCCAGTCTATACATAAATGAGTACTCGTTAATTGCTAACAACGTCGATTTTATTTTCGCATACTGATTCAGTAGCAGAGATAAGAATATTAAATAACTCTAAAAACGAACGAACCAAACTAATAACAGTAAGAAATCAGCACAATTATTCTGAACGTGTTACCTAAATAGAAATCAATTCACACGGTTAACCGGCACTTAAGACCTTCCTCAAAATAAGTCGTCACCACTAAAATTATTGTGTACACGACACCAATCCGACGTTGGTCTTGTAACGACTATCGTCGACGTCAATCATGTAACACCGACGCCACCTAATGACGTCCACGTCGGCGTCGGCCGAACATGTGGGGTGCGTGTGCACCATCTACGAGCTACGAGAGTGCTACACGCGTAGGTTCGTAGCAGCTACGACACCACGTGAGCTGAGCGAGCTTACCAATTTGGTGGGTTTGGATTTAATCGATTTTTGGTGTAGCTTTTAAAGTATAGCATAAGCTTTCTCGTAATAAATGTACTGCATCAGTGAACAGTTTTCGTGTAGCTGTATTTTGGCTACACATATTTGAGGTTTTAGCAAACTTTTAGGATTTGACGTGGTGTGTAAAAAATGTTTCGAGAAATTGATTGCTCTTAGGAATGTTTAGTAAAACATGAGAATTACTGTATTAATTAACGTTTTTTTTCCAATCACTTTTCCTCAAAACCTGAAAAGTGCTTTAAAACATACTATTATCATCGCTTAAAACCCTTTCAAAACACAAATACAATCATTATGGAAGATTTAACACCATTCACAAACAACGAGAAATGTGAAACACGGCTAGGAATCATACGAAACGACGATTCGGCATCAAAATATCCATTTCTAGCACAACCATAGCAAATAGGGATGAGTCTGTGTTATCGATGTTTACCCCTCCCGCATAGCTGTGATTGCCATAGCATTGTAGCATGAATCCCAAGTGCGGCCTAAAAGTGAATTAGGAGCAAGTCAGGTGGACGCTGCACCTGGCCATGCTTAAATCTAGACAATAGTGGCCCCTATCGATGTTGGTGCAACTCTATTTATTGCTTGCAATGCCTGTGATGGCTTGTTTGTGGTGTAAGTCTATGATATTGATATATCTAAGGTACTTTCGGTGACTTTATCGAAATGAAAAAGTGTGAAAGAGAAGAGAAGAATGTTTCATAAATCACACGAGATTAAAATATGTTTTACGTTATTCTAAAGCAAAAATCTTACAGAAAACGTGAACGTAAGTGACATAAACCACTTTCAGCGTTTCAGAAGTCGGCTGAATATTACTTCAACAGAATAAGCGTGTTTTTGTTGATTAGTTAAAAAATATTATTAACAGTGTCCTTAAAACAGAAACGGGCTAGTTTATTAATACGATGCTAAATTTTCCTCTTTGTATACCATATTCCGAAATGAAAAAAAAAAAACCCATAGTGTCCATGATAATGCATCAAAGCAGCGTTGCGAGCAAAACAAAGGGGGTCTACTGACCTTATGGTCGAGCCTAATACCTTTAGGGGGAGTTGGGAGGCTCGATAAAACTGTTCTCAAATCAGTAGGAGCGGGCGAAGCGAGCGTCGGGGAGAGCTCGACAAAGCGGACCTAATCAGGCACATTTGTTGGACAAACTAGAGTTTGGGACAACAGGGAGGATTGACCCCCTGTCACCCCCACCCTGCGTTGATGCACATAATTAACAGGCCACGTCCATTGTCGCTTCTACACCTTGTTTCTAGATTTTTCTTTAATTTTTTAAACGATTATTCGTGGCTCGTGTAAACTGTTTTCCAGTGTGACATCTTTTTAGTTTGTTTTATGTTTTGCTTGCGTTTTATGGCAACAACGCGTTCAAGATTATTAAGGGTATATATTGAAGGTATCGCGTATCTGCTGTAGGGAAGCTATGTAGTCACAGTGAGTAACAGCATTAACTTGCGCGTTGAGTTTTAATCGGTAATATTTACATAGTAATATTCTTACTTAAGAACCTGCTATTTAACCGATTTGTTGCGATGTCTAGTTTCGCTAACTTCTAGCTGTGGCGTCGAACAAAAATAAGGAGTTACCATCGATTTTAAAATGACACATATCCGTGCCTAACGCCACACGCAAAAGAAAGTGATGGCACTGAAACGTGCCATCCGCAACGAATCGGTTAAATGAATAATTACTATGTATTTGCCCTGCCTTACTTAATTATATTATTCCACAAAAAGCGACCACGCATGAAGCCAGAAGCAATGCCATCTTATCCAATATTGTTGCACATCTTTTGTATTTATATTCTTCTTGATCAGATGATATTGTCCAACTTGCTACTGTTACTAATCGGAGTACTGAAACTGTTAGCTTTTGTGTGACACAAAAGCTTACCACTTGCAAGTATCATACTCCCACATTTTTTAATTTTTCTAGTTAAATATAGTTAAAATTAAAGATATTTAATGCGAAATCAGTTAAAATAGCGGTAAAAATGCAACAATTGAAATTACATTTACTTACATTAATCCGATCTATAGTTATGTATATTTGAACATGTATCAAAGTAAGTTACATAGAATGTCATGTCCAAATATATTGAACTGCAAAGTAAAGCAAATATTGAAGACCAATATTCATGGCTGTAATGAGTTCGCAATATCGATGGCCACTATTCTAATTAATAAGTCCTGTCGGGATTGCTCCCACTAAGTACTTATTGGTAAGCCTCCAGCCCTCCCTTTTACTTATTAAGTGAAAATTGAACATGTCAATTTCCATGCCATTTAAGCTTCCGTTTCGTGAGTATTCGGCAACGCATTTTCTTTCATGTTGGCTTTTGGAGAGCAATATGAATGGAATGGACTAAGCTTTAATTAGGATTGTCAAAGAGTAAGCGCATATTTATGTTCCATTTGTGTCATAACGTCCACTAGGAATTTATGTATCGACAGAGTAATAAATAATTATGTATAAACGTCATTTGATATGTTAAATTGTTAATAATTATTAACTTACTGTTGCCAGCGTTTCACCCGCTACAAATAATTAGAAAATTATCAAACTTTCGCATTTATAATATTAGTAAGGTCACTAACTGTTACCCGCGGCTTCATTCTGGTTGTAATCTGCTTGTATTGATGTTTCCATCATGATTCGAAACACAAGTGGCGCCATCCATAAATAAGAACGTTATCGTTGTCTTACTCGGGAACAGTTTCTACGGGACGGAAGGTTTATTGAAAGGTATACAACTGTAAACCTTACAAAATTTCGTTTTTATTTTACATTTGAAAACTTAAATACGTATTAAGTTATTCAATTGGCGCCCATTACAATATGCACGTATCACACGCTTCCTCTAACATTAGACGTGCATTTTAGCACAATTTTAGGTCCATTTATTTCCGCTGATAGCAAACAATAGATATTGCGATTCCAATCTATTCTATTTCAGGCAGTTTCAGGTACAACGTACGCACCGAACACCTCAACACGCCTACATCAGCGAGCCTGCGGTCTCTCAAAGGTCAGATAGGATCGTATGTTGGCAGGCTAGGTATCCGACAATAATAGAAGTAAGTCCGAATTTTCCATTCCTGAAATCATTGAAATAGTCCTCCTATAAGCTCAATGGATGTCCCTTCTAGTCTGCCGAGCTAGACTTACTCGAAAATACATGTACTCGTGCCTATATGAAAAAGAAAATATGACTGCAGTAAAATCAATTATTTGTTTTACGTTATTAATAATAGTGTACTACATCACACTCAAAATTAGGAAATAATTATAAACGTTAATAAAACAACAATTCAATTCAATTTGAACGACTTATTTCACAACATTACTTACGAACTCGTCTGGTTTCACCGATTAATTGAATAAATAATAATTTACTTCTGAGTACCGTACCGTATCCACGAACTGTACAGAAAATAAGATGAAAACTGCGTCTCGCGTAGGCGAGTCAGGAGAACAGACGAGATCAAATAAGTATGACAGAGACTTTTGCAATCAAAACGATTCAATTGAAATCAATTAGAGGCCGACTACTTACCATAAGTGCACTGACCCTGTGTCTGTCATCGTCAGTAAAGTCATTGTACATATTTTTTTATGTATTTTGAATTGCAAAAAATCAAATTTTATCCGCAAATAATCTGTGTAGGTTTAGCAAGAAGGATAAGATCGGATAATGAGTCGTAACCTGGAAAATACGTCGGAACAGTCCGATAGCTACATTGAGGAGGACGCCCACCGCTGCCTGCGCCGCTTGCTCCAAGAAAATCAGAAGTATTATTTACGGAGTAGAGCGGGAGACGTATCATAAAATTCATAATAAATAATTCAGAGGCACCATTACGCCGCGCCCCGAGAACCCGAAGAGGAAAACTACGTCTTTAAATATTTAAAGCCAGACGTTATATGTATTGTAATTTTCATTAATTTATAATAAGGAATTTGGGTGGAGGGACGATGGGTCAGCGGCGATTAGCTTATTAAAACTGTATTGTTATTAATTATTCAGAATATTGCTCGAGTGTATTGGAAGCTGTGCGCTGCGGTAGAAAACTCAGGCAAGCCGCTAGTAAATGCATGCTAATACTATAAATACGAAAGTTATTTAATGTGCCTAATAATATTGGTCGTTACGGTGACACTGATTTCCTATACATCTTAAAACAGTTCCAAATGAAAGCATTTTGGGTCCAGATGTGGCAGGTCCTTCCATAAATACGGCAACTGGGACATGACCGTATCTGTCTATAAGGATCGGATATTTAAGAAAAGAAGTTGCAAGAATCCCCACAACTTATACTCATGTTTCATGGAGTATAGCTGACCCCGGATCGTAAAGGGCTATTGAAGGTCGCCGTGGATTTTAGTCAGTACGAGTCTGAGAGTCCCTGGGGTAATTTGATGATTCATAAAACGTCAAACAATATGGATTATCAATGAAATCAAAACTCCCTGCTTGTAAACTACGAGTATATTGCACTTCCACGTATTGTAGAACGAGATGGTTATTCAAGCAAATTGATACGAGCATTGACGGATCGTTTTAAAACAAGTAAGAGTTTTTTTTTATTACAAAGGGTGGGAATCGTATTCCATTGTGTTACGGTTTTCATAAATGCAATTCCACGTTTCTCGGTACTGAGGCAGGGGTAGTTCGAAAATGATTTTAAAAAGTTTTTTTTTTCTTCTGGATTAAGGTATAAAAATACATTGAGGTAGAAAACTGTTTCACAATCGTTAAAGGATACGAATAAAATTAGTCGACTTTTACAAAATACTTAACTTTACCAAGAACTTTAAAAACGGTCGTCCGCATAAACTTGACCCGTCGCTTCAGCATCTCATCCATAACTAAGTCCACCCAGCTTGTATAAACTTGTTAACCGTATAGTTCGGTACCGGCCCCGAAAGGGGCGCGACAAGTAAACCTACGCTGGCTCAATAGTGGGTCCAAAAGGGGCAGACGTTGTAGTCATACGACATCCTCATTATAAATTAAAAAAATATAATATTCCCTGCGTAAAATCCTATGAGTGCGCATTAATTAAGAATGTTCAATAAAAATCTGATTTATTCACGAAATTTAAACTTCTACATTTAGCGCTTATTTTCTTAATTTACCGTAACAAAATCCAAAAGTGTAAATACGATCTTCGCCATTTTGATGGCTGTGCTGGGTAGGGCTAAAAATCATAAAAAACGTGGTTTTCGGACATCCAACGGATCATTATAGGAGGAATGAATAACTTCTCATTTAGGATTGTAACGAATTCATACATCATCTATACTTATAATAAATCTGTAGAGAGGTCAATTCTGTACATGAAATATATTTCCAAAATAACTATCAGGGGGTGATTAGGGATCGATATTGATGCCAAAAATGCAATTAATAAAATTATTGTCTGTCTGTCTGTCTGTCTGTCTGTCTGTCTGTATAACCGTTATAGAAACAAAAACTACTCGACGGATTTTGACGAAACTTGGTACAATTATTTTTCATACTCCTGCGCTGGTTATAGCATACTTTTCATCACGCTACAATCAATAGGAGCAGAGCAGTGAAGGGAAATGTTAGGAAAACGGGAGAAGTTACTCCATACACGCTAATCTTCGGAACTACTGGACGGATTTGTTTGTTTTTTTTTTTGTTGTATAGCTATTAAGTCTGGGCAACATATAGGCTATAATTTATCTTGGAAACTTGAACACCTGATGCAGACCTGCAATAGATCAGCTAAACTATAAGAGATACAAAAATAGCGTCAAAGCAAAAATTGTTCCGCGTGATGAGCATTTTCTGCTGAGAAAATAAATTTGAAGATATGGAACACCTGATGTGGAACTCCAAGAGCCCAGCTACACTATTACATATACAGTAATGACGTCTTAGCAAGAGTTGTTCAGCCTGATGAGCACTCCCTGTTGTCGTATAAAAACTTAAGATCTGGAACATCTGAAGTGGAACTCCAAGAGCCCAGCTACACTATAACATATATAGGAATGACGTCTTAGCGAGAGTTGTTTAGTCTGATGGGCATTTCCTGTTGACTAACAAAAATGAAAGATCTGGAACGTCTGGAATCGTCATGCGCGTCCCGTTGTTTTCCCGTCCCCAGGCTCTAAGAATTCGACATCAGACGTTTCAGATCTTCGATTTTGACGACCCCATTGTCGCTAGCATAAGCAACAGGATCCGCGTACGAAGTCGCTGGCAGAAGCTAGTTCAACATAAATTAGCAGTGGTAATGAAGAATTTGATATCTGAACTCGAACTTTCGCGCCACTTTTGTTTGTTTACATTTTTATTTTTCACTTTGATCACATACGCGCGCTTATACTCAATAACAATTAAGATATTTATTATATCATGCCAAATGTTATAAATAACGTAAAAAAGTACAGATCTTGGCGTAATTCTCTAATAAAGGGCCAATAACACGTATTTTTCATTACCACTACTCAATTTGTGTTCGTAAACGACAACCATGTTTATTTCTTTTAATCATAATGATGTGTGAAAGCGAGTATTCTAATCGATTCCATAATTGATTTTTTTTTCAACTCGAGTGAAAAAAATAAGGAAACTAGGAAATCGATTAATAAAAATTAAAATAAATTTGTTTTAAACTTAGAATACAATTATTATCTATTATAATATTGTTTAAAGCTTTTATAATAATACTAGCGACCCGCCCCGGCTCCGCACGGGTGCAATCTTTATAATATTATTAAAATTGCGACTATTATTTGACATTTAAACTATCCTATCTCTCAAGTTGGATCGAACTGCACATGGTGTGCGAATTTTATTATAATCGGTTAAGTGGTTTAGGAGTCCATTGAGGACAAACATTGTGACACGAGATTTAACATTGTCATTCCCAAAAAACAATAATAGACAAAGGAACAATGTCAGTAATAAATGTTTGAATGCGCGGCAATTATTTAATTCTAAAATTTTGAATTAGGAATGCGCTCGCTGTGGTACTCGCTACGCTATTCAAAATATGTAATAACATTTTAATTTATTAGCTAATTTTTACTGTACATTTTATTTTGTACAATAATATAATTTTTAAGGTTGAATGAATATAGAATGCCTTGGATCTTGATAGGCTTTTTAAAAATGAGTTTGTTTCTTACCAAATAAAGTTTTTTTTTTGTATCGTGGTAATCTATAATAATATTGTAATAATGTAATCTAATCTATAATAATGTATTCTATTTTCATTATTTAATTTTTACAATTTGACATGTTTCCAATTTTTTATTTATTTTTTATTTGTGTACTTTTTATCATTGTGAATGCGAGGACGAATGTGGGGAAGTTTTGCTTTTGATTTATAATAATTTTACTGTCTGACAATTTGAGTACTTTAAGCGGCCTACCCAAATGTCCTTTCTTTGGTATTGTTCGTCGTGTCGTTGAGCTCCTTGTGTTCTGAGTCGAGCTACACGATTACCGACAGATGCTTGCACTGACTGGACAGGTCCACTCAAATCTGTGTTGCTCTTTCCTCAAAAGACCATCTCAGACACCCGCATGGTCCTCGTATGACCTGAACAAAACAATGTCTGGACTTTAAAAGAGACTGTGACCTCTGAGTTTGTTTCGGCTGTTTCTTCTCAGAGTAGTCAGGTACGAAACACCGGCCCCATCTAGCTTTAAAAATATTAATGACGTGTAAGTGTTTAATAACCAACTTGCAAAATAAATATCATTTATCATTTAATATCGTGGTAATCGTGGTAATAAAAATCATCAAATGAGTCCTTCCACCCCGGGCAGGGCGGGAGGGACTGTCAGACTTGTACTGACTAAAATCCACGGTGTCCTTCAATAGCCCTTTGTGTTCCGGGGTCACGGTAATGAAATAACTCCCGCGACCCCGGTAGGCTTTGGCCCTCTAAGTCATTATGCTGACGCTCTTCGAGGCGCGTGTGGAACACGACGCGCTGTCGACCCGGGCATGGTCCATGGTCCATGGTCGGGCATAGTGGCATGCCCGTGCCTACGGTGGCCGGAGGTCGTCTGCCGAATTCCGACGCCGCGGGCGTCTACCACTGCGGTTGGGGTGGAGGGAGGATGCTGTCCTCTCCCTCTCGCGGCTCCAAATAAAAGATGGCCAAATTAATAATTTTACTGTACAAAATTGTTTCGTGAGATTGGTTTGGTCATGTAAGTATTACACGTCAGAAATCGAGCTATTGAATTAAAAAAAAAGGTATATTTTTACACTATTCGATGTCGCTGTTAAGGATCAAATTCGGTGAAGTAATGATAATTTGGTAAAATATGAACTAATATACAAACAATAATTTAGTCATTGTACAGCAGATCAAAATCAAAATTCGCGCAAACTCACTTAAAGTTCGAATTTCAAAAAAATATTTAATGTATTTGCACCGCGAAGTGATAATAAAAATTTGAAATGAGAACAGTATGTTGTGAACATGTAGCGATTTTTTTATTTAATGGAAGATATTCTAATATACAGATATGTTATACGCTTACAAAACAACAGCAAAAACTGTTCCACGCCGAGCGCGGACTTTTTTATTCCAACATTACATTTCACTACAAGTAAAAAGGATAGCTTGATAAAACGCAATAAGAAAAAAAGTGACAGCTAGATAAACAAACAGCGCCACGCCTCCCACGCGTCATCAATCCCCCCGCACGTCGGCATCATCTTGTCGTTCTTACGACATCAGAATATTACGAAAATAATTGAAATATATTAATAAATCGAAGTATATCGCTTACTTACGTGTGGTATGAGATCCCGTGTGTTTTATTAAATTTTTTTATCATGATTGGTACACTTCATAAATACGCACGATGGCATTTTTGATGACAATTACGTAGCAGCGCGCAACGTGTTACTCGTAGTCGTGCGAGACACAGACTAAAAGCAATTGTCCGACGTAGGTCATTTTCTGGTCTTCACGTTTTGCGCGCTCATAACATATCTGTTTACTAAAATATCATTGATGGAATATGATTCCATCCCTCGTAAAAATCGAATTATTAAAAAAAAATCCTTTTACTTCAAGTTTGTCGCATGTTACTATTTCACAGAATATTGATAGTTTGATTGCTGAATTCATATTTCAAAAATTTAATTTTTATGATGTTATTTAATTTTTATCAAATCGACTTCGAGACTTCCTTCACGATTTTTCGCTATTCCTCGTAGTTCAAAATTTAGCCATCCACGCCCCGTTGGAAATTCTAATTGTTTATTACTGCAAGGAATCATTTAGAAGTACTCCCATCTCTCAGCATTAGATCCGAACCCGGTGTTTGTCTTTTCACGTATTTTAGATCCGTTTTAAAAAGATAAATTTAAATTAATTAACGAAAACACAAATGGGTGTAGGTAAAACCTTATGATTGAATTTAAGTTTAGAAGACACACATTTTTAGCCTCCAATGAAACACCGATATTTATTACTATTAAAACATAAAATTAAATAAATTATTGCGTAAACGACAATACTTGAAATATTGTAACGATTCAGATTTAGTTTCATAGACCTATTGCATGGACTGAGCTTTCTATAGTCAAATAAGCGGATAAATCAGTCCATGCTCTATGTCTTGTTTTACTTTTTTTCCATGTTCGATTATGTTGCGAGTATCGATTAGGCTGAATGAACGTTTTTAATCGTTTTGTGAACATTGGGTTTACGGTCAGCACTAAAAAGAGACATGTTGCAACATAGTTTTTGCTAATTTTTATCCAGACTTTGATCGTTATTATTTATGAAATTATGTATGAACACTAGCAAATCTAATAATGTATATATAGTAAGTTATTTTATTTATTTCACTGTGTAACCATTATTATCATGTGATAAGCTTGTTTATGTACATATTTTTCTGCACATCTAAATTACCTAGTTTTTAGATCGGTGTAGCATTTTGTATGTTACACACATTTTACAACAGAATGAGGCAGTTTTATTGACCTCAACATGTTCTTAGAGATATTGCTCACAAACTTATCGCATGAAATAGCTGTAGTAACATATTTTTGATCAAAAATTGGATGCTGAAAGTTGACAAAAAATCTTGTGTAATAGCTCAAACTTCGAATCACCCGGTCGATTCAGCTGATGTGTCATGTGTCAAAATGTTGTCGTGCAGAGTGGCTAATGTAAAGGGGCTAATGCTGCGAACATCCGTATTGTATGAAAAGCAGGGAGATGTCGTACTAGGTATATTTATTGCATTGTGGGACAGGCTTGGATACAGCCCTACACCGCACCTGTTTGTAACAATTCCCGTGAAAGTTACTGGTTTAGGTCCAAATCAAGCAAATAAAAAAAAAACATATTTATTTAAATTTAAAAGAGGAATTGTGTGTCCTAGAAGAAAAAGCAGCACAAATGACGATAGTTAATGAGAGTACCACCCCTACCAATTTACTTAACTCGGAGGTCCTTTTAACAAACGACGCGGCCGCTCAGTCACCCGTTATCGGCTTGTCGATAGCTCAAACTTTACACACAAACAAACAATAGAAACTTTGCATAGACGAGACAATCGCACAATGAGACCGCACTGATGTCCAGCACAGATGACGTGCCCATTGTACACTAACATCTATTCGCTGTGGAGTTTAAAGGTTTTTAGAAACCCAAATGGTTTTGATGAGGTGTGAGGAATTAACTGTTGGTGGAGATGTGGTGATAATCTTTGTCGTAGTCAGCTTAACTTAACAGTTAAATATCGTAAAATCATTACGTGTCAGTGGTGTTACTATCTAAGCATCAAAACCCGTAGATTCGGCCAAAGTTTTGGGCGTTTCCTTCTCTTTATCACTTACGGAGATAAGATTAGTTGGTGATAACAACAACAACAACAACATGATGGAACACCTTGTCCTGACTCCCGATGTGTTCGCAGAACATATGAATTCAATACTAATAAGGAGTTGGATTCACTCAAATTTTAGAGATACTTTCGCACGGGACCGTATCGTCGTTGACGTACTAAGAGAAACATAGTTATTCCGTTGCAAAAATCAGTTAGAAATACTCGTAGATACTTTTAACAAGCTTTTATACAGTCTTTCCAACATGTAGTGATTTCAATTCTTTGTAATTTCGTATTGATAGTGTATGACCTAGTTTTTTTTCACATTTGTCTAAGGTTTCCCACTCTTAAGCTATTGTCAAACTGACAGACGAACCGAATGCGTGGCGTAGCGTTTTTGTTTGTAATGTATGGAATTGTTTGAAGCCTGTCACATAGAGTATCGGATCGCTTTCGCATTTTTATATGACATGATTCGGTTCGGTTCGCTATCGCCTGTCTGTTTGACAAAGGCCTTATTGTTGTGTTTTTCGCGTTGTGGGTCGCATAAGGAGTCCTTAACGAGAGTCTCTCGGGCTCATCCGCTGTGAATAGTTCGTTTATTTTGCTGACAACTAATATGTGCTGTGAGTGTTAAACACTTGTTCGTAATACTTTGTTATTCTGTGTAAAATATAGTTTTGTGTGTTATGAAACCACTTGTGTTGTAATAAGGTGCAAATTGTTTTGTTAGTACTGTTTTGAGAGGTAAATAGCTGTTCCTTTTAGTTAAGTGTTATTTTAATTGTTTTTTAGAGTTGTTACTTCGGAATATGAGATTTTTATTGTTACTTATCTGATTACTTACTTACTCTTCTATTTATTCTTAGACCTCATAATAATTTAGCTTCCAAAAAATACTATGTTCATGTTAATTATTCCTGTAGCCGCTGCAGCGACAATCAAGTGGCGAAAATACTAAAACCCTAATGTTTGCTATAGTTTGAGGCGTTTGGGATCACAAAGCTAGGGTCATGGGGTCCGAGTGCGCGTCACCTTTTTAAAGAAATCGTAATAAAATTTACCGTGTTCCTTCAATTGCCCTTTACGTTCCACGGTGACGGTTACCTTTTTAAACAAAAGAAATAGGGCTGCCTGTATCTTTGCCCAAAGAATTAGTATTGTTATTAAACATGGCAATGACGCCAGTCTTCTGGTCACGTTCCCGGAAGAAAGGCAGTGATGCGGAGGAGTAGTTTGACGCATTAGTTTTGTCTCTGTTTTAATTTTTTTTTTCTAATTTACTTTTTCGTACTTGTAGATTTTTTTGTTGAATGTTTAGTAAGTAATTTAATGTTAAATAATAAAAGCTGTTAATTAATGGTTCATGAAGCAGAAGGAAATCGCTTTTGAAAGCTCCGTGTATTACATTACATCACTCGTGACTACACAATTGGTAGACAATCCGAAATCAATCCAATAATAGGCCAGGCTATGCACTAATACAATTGCCTGTCCTCTAAAGGGGCCTATATCAATAGCGACAAGTCTGACTTAGCCCAAGACATAATTAACCGCAGGTGTCCGAAACTATAGCTGCCGCGCCATTGGCCATCGACAAACCCCAGGTATTTGCAATGGCTCGGGTGCCTGACTTCTAATAATACGTTACTGAATAACCGATTAATGACAACGACGTTATTGACTCGAGATTAGTTTGTGGCCTGTTGCCACTTCTGCTTGCTGATTCTGTGAGATGTCGATCACTTTTTTTCTCTGTCAGATCACTTCTTCGAGAAACGCTAAGCATAGCCCTTTCCATATCTCGCTGAATGACTTTAATTTGTGGACCACCGTATCGGGAGTGTCCACGTCACGGCTCCGTAAGTCACAACAGACAGACCTAGACATTCAGCCACAGGTTTCTCGACAATCCATATGCAAGCAAGCGAACCAAATGCATCGTAAAAATATCTTTACAAAGTCGAACACCATCCATACATTGCCTACGTATCTATTATTAACATTACATACGCAAACACAACGACGATATAATACTAGACTCCTAATAACAGGCGAACGATGTCTGCCAACACATTAGGCAAAAAAGTCTTATATTCGTCGAATTTCGACCAATCCTGTGAGCCGTAAACATACGTTGAGACAGAACAGACCTTGAGTTAGCCAATCACAACGCAGTACCCCGTCCCCCTCGCTTACGTAGTACCTCAGCGAGTTGGCAGAATAATTTTTGTTCCTTAGATCGTGCATGCGTAGTCTAGTATTACATCGTCGTTGCGCAAACATTAAGAGGGGGTACATTTTGCAATTCAGATTCCTATATCTGCAACGAGGGTGTGTGCAAATCATTATAAGAGCGGACAGTGCTACGTACGGCACAATCCGTCATCAAACATTACGGTGTGTGATCACGGAGCATTTGCCACTGCATTTTATACAAGAAAACATAAGTTGAAGTCATTTCTGCCAAGTTTTTGGAGTTTCAACTCATAAAACAGAACTGTACGACGCGCATTGGAATGGTATACTGAATTCGAGCTACGAGCTAACGTTTTTCCGTACCGACACCGTCTGAACATAGGCATGCAACGTCGCGCTATAGACAGACACTAGAATATTTCGTGCGTCATTTTTTTAACTAAAAATACTAAAAAGCTAAATAATAATTGATCTAAAAACGAGAGTTACTCTTCTTCTTAGAACTTTCAAAGAATGACAGTTATTTTAGTACATAATTTTAGCTAAATAAATCGTAAAAAACTGCGTTTATAACACCAGTCGGGAAAAAAAATGAGGAAGGTTGTATGTAAATCAGACTGACTTCGAAATAGACTTCAATACAGGGTTCTTGCACGGCAATTTTTAGGGATTTTGCTTATTTTCTCTAACAATGTCATCATTTCTTTTTCTTTCTGTAAGCAGCATTTCAATTTTAATCACTGGAGAACATGTTAGTTTTTTCATCAAATCTACTAAAGATTCAGTAGATACTGTATGTCTGTTTGTTTCAGTGCAGAACTTTTCAATTAGTGAGATGAAAGGAACCTCGCGGTCTGATTTCGGAGGGTTAGTTGCAATTTTTACACTTTTTTTCTTATTTTTCTTGTCTGATTTTCTGCTGTCTGGATCAAACTTGTTTGTTTAATTAATTTTGTAATAATTATTAACTGCAAGGTTAAAACAGTAATCTTTTAATAAGCTAGTATTTACAACGTTTTTATATTTAAAACATTCTTGCTTTTAATTGATTTACGCATGCAACCCGAATCTCTCCAAAGCATACACTCCATCGCATCGTAGGCTTTGTCTCTGTCATATCTGACCTAGACAAGACAGAAAAAAAATACCAAAAAAAAAAAACGTCACCAGTTTGATACTTTTCTCCGTAATTCAATTACAACAACCCAAATGAGCTCACCAACAAACCAAAACTTCAGTGAAATGCCTCAAAAAGCTGCAACAACAATTGTTTTTCAAGACAATCCCGATTTAATTGGCATCGAGTCGAACTGAAGGCGTGAAATGCCGTCCATTCCGTTTTACAATGGCTTACACGATTCCCCTTTAGGGATGACGCGTCAATCAAGCAGGCATACGGCGTGCATTGAGTCGCAGGAAGCGTCGCGACCGCCTTTGTTGCTGATCATTGCAGCATGCGTGCAGAACGAGGTGACAAAGGTTGGCTGGTGTTCACATCAGAAAACTACTATAAATAGTGGTATTTTTTTTTTCTGTCATGATTAAACCCGTATATAAAAGACTACATACAGAAAGAAAGTTTTAAAAATCTGTAAACGGTCCTTTTTTGGCTTCCGCACCCGGAAAAACGGAACCCTATTACTGACTCCACTGTACGTCTGTTTGTATGTACGTCCGTCTGTCGCCAGGTTGTATCTCATGAACCGTGATAGACAGTGGAAATATTCACAGATGATGCGTTGTTGTTTCCACTATAACAACAAATACTAAAAAAAAACAGATTGGAATAAATATTTAAACGGGCTCCTCATGCGACGGACATGATTTTCTTTGCCGTTTCTATTCGCTGGGTGTGAAGTACTAGGTCCATGGTACTGGGTATCAGAATCGATTGCGGCGCTCAATGGTGGCTAAAGTAGAAATAATGACGACTCTGTCTTAGCTTTACTATTCAGTTCTGTCATCTGTCAATTTCAAATCAATCTCTTAGATATATGTACGTACTTTTTTATAATCACATTATTCCGCCAAAACAATATGTCACAGCAGTTGTTTAGGTTTTGTTTTTTTTTTTGACTTGATGGCGTTTAGGAGTTGTTACTTAGATTTTCCATAAAAAAATGGGCGTATTTTGTCTTTGTTCTGTCCTTTTGTCTGTTATCAAATCCACTGCCCGTTTTCCGATTGAGCTGGTGAAATTTTGCACGTATATCGCGTGACAATGCAATATTATGATGACATGGAGCTGATCTGATGATGGAGCTGGAAGGTTGCCATAGGAACTCTGTAATCAAACCCATCGAGTTTTGACTTCGTCTTGGCAAATACTTTGTCTATCGTAAGTAGTTTTTTTACCATAAAAGTTTGTTTTTGAAAGTAACTAAGTTTTTTAAATGATTAACTTTTTTCCGTTTACGTCACACAAAGGGATATAGCGCCACTGACTGAAAATAAATAACTGAAATTCACTATCCAAATGAGTAATACTGTAATACCTAATAGGTAAGCACTGAGAAGTTATTATTTATCACTCAGGGGAATAAGTGTTATCAATTGAACTCACTAAACTGTCTCAATACGTTCATCAATAAATCGAGTGAGGTTGGTTTGACACTAACAACTAGTGGGCACGTTGGTATGTTACTAATACAGTATTTATCTCTAACTAGCTGTTGCCAGCGGCTTCGCCTGCTATTACTCGTAAATTACCCCACGGAAACATAAAATTAGGATAAAATCTATCCTATGTGTTAATCTAGGTTATAAACATCTTTATCCTCTCAGTCATTTAGGCGTGGAAGAGCCACAAACATACATGAAAAGTAACATTCATCCATCCTCACAAACTTTCATATTTATAATATTATTAAGGGATTTTCCAATTTCTTGACACATAAAAAAATATGCTAAAAAATTAAGACCCTCTACTAGATAAGTAAAAAGAAAATTAAAACAAACTTTATTCAAAGTTTCAATTTTACCGAGTAAGACGGATCGTAACTAAATAAATTAATTGCGCACTTCCGATCTAACATGCGTTCACACTAACAGGGCAAGTAGATAATATAAAGCTTAGAATAAAAAAGGCACAAAACCGGACGAAACTAGAAAATTGTTCATATAGAAATCATAGTTACAAAAAGAAGAAGTTTTTCGACTAACCAAATAATCATAGTAATTGTGCAGAAAGTGCAACAACGGCTCTAGTTTGACCATTTGCATCTATGCATTTCTGGATTTCTATTCGTCCAAGAAAAGAATAATCAAATCCCTTAGCTTAAAAAGCTATTAGAAAAAAAACATATTGCCGATATGAAAATGCGCCATTTAACAACAACGAACGACTATACAGACGACGTCACAGGATATTCATTATTACTCTATACCAAAACCTTCTCCAGAACATAACGAAGTTTTTTCTGATAATTAAACTAAAAACTGTTCAACCAAACGCAAGATAATCGCGGAGAACTTCCTTTTTTGAAGTCGGTTCATGAAAACCTTTCAGATACAAACTGCCTCACAATAATATAAGGTTAACTATGCAAACTAGCTGTCCGTCTGTATCAGTCATGTTTATCCGTGTATGAAGTCCACTAAAATTTAATAGTCTGTTAATTCAGTGCCCTGTGAGGCCGACCCGGTTTGCGCAAGCGCCAACAAATCAAGTTTGCCTCCCGTATCCCTAGATAATTTGTTCTAATTGAAATTCAAGTCATTGACATAGCCATCGGAGGTAATCGAATTTCAACAAGCATAGTATGGACACTGTTCTGTCCGCTCCGTGGAGCTGTCGAGAAACTGCACTTATAAGCTATGAATCACTTCACACAATAATTATGGAGTATGATTCTGATAGAGAGGACGCCTGTAGAGTTTTAAAGGCTTGTTATTATTTCTATCTTCTTCTTCTTCGTCATGTCGATAATTCCTTTAAATTATATGTTTCGACCAAAACTCTGCCACATTACCTACCAGCGTTGGTGGTGGCCTCGGACAGTTCCCTTAGAGTGCAGGTGGAGTTACACAGAGTACAGTTGAGGAGGTGGGCCATCGTTTGTGATGAGGCTCAGCAGTCGCACCTTTCTTCATCAGAGTACCCCCACCGGACCATATTGTATTTGTAGCTCATCAGAGACCCCCACCGGACTACATTGTATTTGCAGCTTTATTATTTCTATGCTACAATATCAGTCTTCCGTCAGCGTGGCAAAGTTGCAGACGTGTTCCAAGATGTGGTCATAGATATGGCTCTCAGTGACAGGCCTTTTAAGTCCATACTCACGTATTGTGCCACTGCTGGGCATACGCTGTAAAAAAGTGAAAGGTTACTTGATAATTACAACCTTTTCACTTCTATTTAGTTTTAATTTTTTTCTACTATTGATGTATTTCCAAATTATTTTTTTACTTACAATTCAGACTTGTTTAAATATTATTTAGAAATGTCCATCATTCGGAAAATCTCTCGTTTTTCATTTATAAAGGTGTGTGCACACAATCTAACTTGGCATATAGGCGACATAGGATTGCACTCAATGCAATAACACTAAGTAATGTATCATTTTCTACAAGTAACGTACGGCTATACCATTGGCACACCACTTTCCCATCACTAAACCAATCGATGACGTCACACCTAGGCTTTTAAACAATCTTCAAAGTAAATGGATTTTGTATTAGAAATAACAAATTCAGATTTAGAGTAGCTCTTAAATTAAAGTGTTTTAAAACAGCGGAGTTGACCGATAGTAATAATGCTTTTCTATTTTTCTTGAGAATGTTTACGTACAGAGGAAAATGATTCCACGCCGGGGAAGCGGATACGGAGATGACGAATAAAGAAAAACATTTTCAAACTGATCCGAACCAAATCTTATATGTATCAAATTAAAATTATTAATTTGTAAAACATAGGTAAATCCACACTATAAGGAAACGTGAACGGCGGAAAGAAATTTCGATGACTGAGAATCATGTGTGAATCGAATTATTTATGAATTTAATATCATTATTCACAGAGCTGTCAAGGGGGTCCTAGACCCTGGTAAAGGTCCTGCCCGGGGTGGGAGGACTCATTTGATGATCTTACCACGCTAAAAAAAAAGGGGGTCCTAGATGTAGACAAAATAGTATTCCTAAATTAATTATGAAAATATTTATATTGCTGTCCAATGCGGCTTAGATTTAGACAAAAAGTGATGATGATAGAGTCAGGTCTGATAACACTGGGCCACCACTGCCCAGTAGCGGTGCAAACTGACAGCAAAATGCAGCCTTATGTGGATTCAAACCACGAATGTGTCTACACCATCCATGTACCAGAAATATCTGATCATCTATACAGCGATCAACTTTACAACTTAAAAAAATGTCCATGAATTTGGCATAAAAAATTTGAGCCAACTTTTCAACTTGAAATAAACTTCTAATTTTAGATTTTCTGGAAAGTTTTATTAATGTAAGGAAATGGAGTTCATTGAGCTTTTCAGTTTCGGGACCAAGCAATGAGATTTTTACTAGTTACGAATAAAGTTAGGAATGTTTTCAGGGGCGTTTAAATACTTGAAATTTGACCGAAGATGTTAGAATATGACGTCATTATCTCTAATGAGAACATGGATACTCAAATAGTGGGTCGCGGGACTGTTTCATCAGGTATCCCCAGAACGTAAAGGGCTATTGAAGGATTACCGCGGATTTAAGACAATACGAGGACTCATTTGCTGATTTATCCATTAAAAGAAACTAGGTACTCAAATTGTGGCAATAGAATCATAAATAATTTAATGTTACGTACTCGATGCCGAGTTTAGAACATTGACAAGATGCAACAACTTAAAATCATCTTAAAGGGCGCTACACACGGCTAAGATACCATGGCCATCACAGACGACGAAGATACGATAATATATTGTAAACTTTTGTGGCGACCGCACGTGTCCTATCCATGGCCCATATTTATTAAGATGTATTGTTACGATAAATGTTCATATCGCTCTCTATCTTACGATACGAAAATATGAAAATTTTCGTCGTGTGGCAATGGTCCATCGAATGTCGCGTGTATGGCAAGCGATATTTTATCATAAGATAAAATATTATAGTGTCTTAGCCGTGTGAAGCAGCCTTTAACCTCAACCCCAATAACATCGAGAAACAACTTTAATCCTAATGCAATCAGCGGTAACACGGGCACAAATAAATAAACCAATGTTGTTTAAAAAAACCTAACTGAATCCCCCTACATAAGCCGAAAGTAGTTGCGGTGATAGCGACCGCGGTTGACTCGCGCGGGGCCTGTCAACGGAACACTAACAGGTTGCTCGATTTGCCCACTATTTTTACGCGTCCCGTACTAGTGATGGGACATGACACACCTGTTGTTGGTAGTGGTCGCACAAAATTTAGTGTGGGGATGTTTTTTTTTTTTTGGGAGGATATTTTGTCGATAGTTTTTTTTTGTGGTAATCTTGGATGATGATTACTGATGTGATGGCTTAGACAAGTATGAAAGAAGGTGACATGCTGTCTGACAACAAACGATAAGGCTGGAAAAGCTGGTCGAAGGGCTGGACGGATGATTAGGTATACAGGGTTGGAAAAAAAACACATTTTTTTAAACAAACGGTTCGAATTATTTTAAACAAGTGTTTTTTAGTTATTTTTAGTTTAGTGCATTACTTTTTTCAAATATATTTGAACTTATAGGTTGACGTCTAAACTTGTAAATAAATTATTATATGTTTCATTTCTAGACTTGATCTTTTCAAATACGCCTTTAGTAATTAAATATTTACAAACATCTCATGTAATAATAGAAAAAAATCAATAAAAGTTCAAAAGTGTAGGTATATTTAATCAATAGCATAGACTCAAATGGTTTTATATCGAGCTATCTAAACTCTTAAATATTAATTAATTTTCATTTTATATCCATTCATCCGTCATGAAAAGTACTTAGTTAAAACGTGTGATAAAGAACACAGTTTAATTTTAAACTACCCTTAGCACGAGTTTTCAGTATTTGAGACGTAAAGTAAACTGGAACTTTGACAATTTCAAATTGAAAATTTTCAAGGAAAAAATTGGTTCCTTCTTTGCGCACCAGTGGCGCTGTTCCATTTTTCCATACAGAAACGCTGTAAATACTGGAAAGACGCTGTAAAGTAGAAAGAGTAAAAATTCGTGCTAAGGGTATTTTAAACGCTGTTTTTAACATGTGTTTTAGAACAACTTGTTTTAATGATGCTAAGTATGAACTACTTTGTGTAATTATGTCACTTTAACAGAAAATCAATTGTCCCATCTAACTGTTCCTACCCACCACCCATTTGTCTAGAAAGTGTTCTACGAAAAACACGATTTATTCCCGTTGGATAACTTTTGTATCCCACTTTATTATGGTGGTTTTTGAAGTAGGTTATATGTAGACATTTTAGATTAAAAATTTAACTAATTTTTTTGGTCAAATACGTAATTTACTTATACGTGCAATTGTGCACTGTGTAAAAAAAAACTGTAATTCGTAGTAAAGGTAATAACATCGCCCATATACACAATTGGCTAAAATGCTCATAAAACCTAAATTACAAAACCAAACTAAATTATATTTATATGGGACCAAATGGCAGGTATACTGCATCGAAAAAAAAGAGTCACACAAACTGGACCAGTATCTACCCTTAGCACGAATTTTCAGTATTTGAGACGTAAAGTAAACTGGAACTTTGACAATTTCAAATTTTTAAGGAAAAAATTAGTTCCTGCTTCGCACACCAGAAGCGCTGTTCCAATTTTCCATACAAGAAACGCTGTAAATACTGTGAAGTAAAAGAGTGAAAATTCATGCTAAGGGTACAGGTATCATCGGAGTAATCGGTGTACATGTATAGAAAAACGACCGAATTGAGAACTTTCTACTTTTTGAAGTCGATTAGTCGATCAAAAAACGATTTCTAAATTCAGGATACACTACATCTACACACGCTTTTAATGATAATAAATCAATCCAAGCATGAATCCTGGAGGATAGTTTAAAAAGACACGTCATACGTCACAAATTCGGTAGTATTTAAAACAAAAAGTTCAGTAGATAAAATACTTTACTAACTTTTCCTTTATCGACACCACTGATAGAAAACTGTTTAACATCCTCAAAAAAAAAAAGAAAAAAAAATGAACAAAAAAGTCAACCCCTCACGCACAAAAATCGAGTAGGGTGCATCACTAAAGTCGAGTACACACACGAGTGATACCGAATGATTCGGTATCGCGTACACCGCCCAATTAAACAGTTTTTGCTCCTCTGCACATTTGTAGCGAGTAATGCCCGGCGTGTTTATACGATCGCCATACAATCACCGCTTGTGGTACCTACGTTTTTGAAACTAATTGTCAATGAAATAAATTCCACTAAAGTGAACTGAATATTACACTAATTTAGTGTCGAATGTATTAATTGATAAATAATGATGTTGTTGTTGATATTTTCATTGTGAAAACATGTTTTGATTGGTCACCTTACAACAGATGTTACATTTTCTTACGTTAGCAAGTCGATAGGCAAATCAATTTGGTCAATAGCGTTACGTTTTTCGATATAATTTCGGTATTGTTGTAGATTTGGTCACACCTTAAGAATGCTGTTTCTGTACCAATTTACTCAAATACTAAAATCAACAATTCCAGTAAAATCTACCAGATTAGAGGAATCTGTTAGAATTGTTGTATCCTACATTTTATCAATAAAATTAAAAGTTGCTGACGGAACATTAAAATTAGAACTGACAATAGAATTCTAGCCAGGCTGATATGAAAATGATGATGTTATGACATCACCTATGGCATCATTTACCTCAGACGTTTTATCAAGATGGAAAAAGCAAAGTTTACATTACATAGCAAGTAAGATACTGTTGAATTGAGTTAGAATGGCCTGTTGTTATTATAATTATGTCTTTAGATAGTAAAGTCCCAGTAGACATTTAAATCTTTAAAAGCTGAATCACAAAGTTTGAGAGGACGAAATACATAGTTCGAGTTCGCAATTGTAGGGGCACATTGTTGGATTAGATTTGTGTTTAAGCAAACTATTTTTTTTTCTGGAAACTGTTAAAAATGTGGTATCTTAATTAATTCGTGAGCCAGTTTAACTAATTGAGATTTGCGAAATTTACAATATGATCTTTATCAATTAGATCTTTGCAATACAAAACAGTTTACACGGTTTGTCTCTTGTAATAGAACAAAAATGTTTATTAGTAGTGTATACATGACATGTAAAACCAAAAGTTTAAACAGTACCAATTAATTAATCTCCTAGTAAAACCAATACCGAACAATTCTGCAAGTAGCAGAACACTCAATCATGCAACTGACGATCCACAGATAACACTCATCTGTTCAACAATTTAAATGTAATCTCAAAATTGCGGTCAAAGCGAACGGCACCAATTTTAACCGGCCCGTCAACAGTTCATCAATATGTCAGTTAAACATGATCAAATGATGAATTAAATTCTGTTTAAAACACGTATGATCGACGTAAAACTGAGGTGCAAAATTTAATTAAAATATCAACTAGTCTGTACTCCGCCTGATGAAAGTACGAATAAAGGACATTAATTTTATTACCGCGTCACGGATTTTGCTGGAACCGATTTTTGGTTTAACTTTTAAGACTTGTATTGTTGTGTACCAACCCGCACTGGGCCCGCGTGGTGGATTATGGCCCGCTCCCTCTCACAGAGAGGAGGCCTGTGTCCCAACAGTGGGAACATTTTAGGCTGATGATGATTGTTGTGTTTAGTGGTTATTTTCTAGAGAAATATTTTAAAAGGGCTTTACCAGTCAAAAGCTAGAATCTGGCTGAGCGATGGACTGCTGCGCAGTGTCGCGGGTTCGATCTCCGCACGGAACAAATATTTGTATGACCTACAAGTAGTTTTTCCGGTCTGGGTGTTTATGTATGTGAGCGTCTATGTTTGTAAACGCACCCACGACACAGGAGAAATTCCTAGTGCAAGGCAAGGTTTAAAAAAAAAGTAAAAATAAAATTAGTATTTCAGATTGCCAAAATTAATTCGCTTATAGACCTGCACAAACTAAGACATTTCACAACGTCCAAGTATCAAAAGCGTATTTGTTGCGATTTCTGCAGTGAGTACAGCATGTTGTCGACAACCATGTCGACTGCCTGTTTTTGCTCATTATAATGACGAATTTATTGCGTTACGCCTCAGTGGGCAAGAGTGCTAAGCTCGTATAAATCTTAGGGTTCGATCACATTGTTCTGTGGGTGATATTGCGTTCTGGATCAGTGGGATATTTTATTATTAATTTATAAGTGGGAACAAAAAGTGTAAGTGGTTTTGCGCTATTGAATAGTAATATTATTATATGGTATTTGTTGTGGGTAAAGTGCTGGGTTGCCAGCTCTGCATATGAAATGCTGAAATAAATTTAAGATGGAATCCTAATTTAGCTTCGTTTTAAATTAGGCTCAGCACTCTAGTGTTATCTTTAGGAATGAATATATGTGCCTAATCTACAAATTTCCTTTCTTTGGTATTGTTCGTCGTTTCGTTGAGCTCCTTGTGTTATGAGTTGAGCTACACGGTTTCTGACACATGCTTGCACTGACTGGACAGGTCCACTCAAATATGTGTGGTTCTTTCTTCAAAAGACCACCTCAGACACCTGCATGGTTCTCATATATTTGATCAATAAAAATTGTCTGGACTTTAAAAGAGACTGTGACCTCTGAGTTTGTTTCGGGTGTAAGAGCTCATCTAGTGTAAAATAGTGTCTTTTTCACATGTAAAAGTGTTTGCCAAAACCAATTTACTGAATGAATATCATTTATCATTACATATAGGTCACGATGCAGATTCTGCACCAATTTCGGTTTCAGACTATTGAAAGGCAGTAGATATTTTAAGGTTTGGTTCAAAAATAATCCCAAAGCAAGTTTCCAAAGTATCATTTAGAAACCACATGATATCTTTCCAACTTTCATATTTTCTTAGTCTAATAATACGTGGATACCTTTTTACTGAATTTATACATTTCTCGATCTGCGTGGGTCAGACTTTTGACTTCAGTAAATAAACTGTATGAAATGGTGTTGCTATCATTAGAAATGTTTACTTAAGTCTTTTGTTTGATTTCTGTGATGGAAATAGCTAAATGATGCGAAAGCCAGCTATTAATAACAGTCGAATTAGATTGCTTATTAACTGTTATTTCTGACTTTTTAATAACGAATATCAACTGATCTTTGATTGATGAAAGACGAAATCTGTTGACGGAAAATGGTGTGGTAATCAGTTGTCATGGCGCATTATTTTGGGTATGAGATGCGGTCCTCCGCATAACTATCATCAAAATTATAATCCTTTAAGGAAAGTTATGTGGTTGGCTTTAAGTGTATCTAGGTTTTTATAAATATAGATAAGCTCCCGTTTGTCTTCTATCTCGTTTCATGATGTGGTCGACGATGAAACACGCCTACCTAGAATCCATTCACTCTTGACTTACTAAATAAACTGTCAGTACTGCGTAAAAGATGGCTGGAAAATGGGTAAGCCACAACTACACTTACTTTAAGCACTTGTCATGATGTCCAGTCCATTATCTATTCTTAGACCTGTGACAGATGGTCAGACATCACGTCTTAGGAGCCAGACGGTCTCCTTATAGGCTTATTAACTATTAATCCCAAGGGAGAAAAAGGAGTTCTAGCAATAGTTCCAAACATAGCAGTAGAGCTGGGTCAGTCACCGAATCGCTAATTAGAGTGCGAAAAATAAACCCACGGGTTTGTAAATTTTATAGAAAAGTAAACATATAGCTCAGAAAATTCAAAATAACTTTTGGTTATTTGCTGAACGATTGTATGACATTAAAGATTGTAATCAAAATAAACACAACAGTTTAAATAATTTAATTATTCAACACGTCAAAAAAATCTCAGGAAATTATTTTTTCTTAAAATTGACATATTTTTTTTTTTACTTTGGCGGATTATCGTTGCAGAAATTATTTTAAAACGGTTTAACTTTCATTAAGGCGAGGTTGTACTCATCGACGGCGCGTTGTGTTCCACGCGCGCCTCAAAGAGTGTCAGCACGATGACGGGGCCCTCGAGGCGGAGCCTTTGAGGGCCAGAGCCTGCCGGGGTCGCGGGACTAACGAATGCCGTGACCCCGGAAAGTTAAGGGCTATTGAAGGACACCATGGATTAGTACAAGTCTAATAGTCCCGGGATCCTGCCCTACCTTGGGTGGGAGGACTCATTTGATGATTTTACCACGATAAAAAAAAAGGCGAATTGTGCAAAACGAAACTCCACGCCTAGCTCGTGCTTTAACATTCCTTCAGAAATCTAGTCGGACAGTCGATAAAAAAGAAGAAGGCGAACTTCTAATATTCATTCATGGTACTTACAGTAATTCCTGAACGTGTACAAATTGTAAATCACTAAACTATAGTTTTGTATCACTTGCGACAAGGAAAGTGAACATGATCCTCTTAATAATATTTTACTGTTACGACTACAATATCACTGAATGAAATTGTTGAAAATATTGAAGTTGAATATTTTCACAACATTTACTAAATAGTATGAATGAAACAGATACCGTAGATGAACTGTGGAGACTGGTTCATACTGGCTGTTTTATTTACGATTTATTATGATTAAAAAGCATTTAATAGATGTAGATGACAGTCATATGACTAAGAGAGTGATGAGTATGAATGTTGATGGATGAAGAGGAAGGCCAAAGAAAAGATGGATGGATTGTCTAAGGATTGATATGAAAGAAAAAGGAGTTAATGATACTGTGTCGTCTGATAGGGGAGAATGGAAGAAAAAAACGAGTTGCGCCAACGACCCCAAGTACTCGTAAATGGGATTATGGCAGGAAGAAGATAAAAAATCATTTACACTGCAAAAACTTTTATATGTCAGTTGATATTGTACACCACGATTTAGGTAGGTAACAGGAGACGCACAAATTCCACAAAAATAGTAAAAAAGAGGTACAAAGAAACGTACGACAGAAACCTAAAAAAAAAATGAATCAAAACAAAACCTACAAATAAAAAAAATATCAAAAAACAACATACTCGTACAAACAAATTGACGCTAATAACTGGTAAAAACAATGTTTTTTGTTAAACAAACGAATCAACTTTGTGTAGGAAAAACACGGGCTTTTCATTCGTTCGCATATAGAAGAGGAGAAAATATTTATAAAAAAATTCAATAATTCCGAGCTTGTCGGGGGTGTCCAGAGTGGCCACCGTCCGGACAGGATGGATGTGACGGGCAAGGATTGTATTTGGATTGATAAAAATGTTATCACATTTTTTGACGCGACTTATACCCACTGTTTGTTTGGCAGATCGGATTAATCTTCTGACAACATTCCATCAAATAACATTTTTTTTTTATCCTGGTAAAATCATCAAATGAGTCCTCCCACACAGGGCAGAGCGGGAGACTGTCAGACTCGTACTTACTAAAATCCACGGTGTCCTTCAATAGCCTTTTACGTTCCGGGGTCACGGTAACGCGAGTCCCGCGACCCGGCAGGCTATCCCATCGAATAACATGGAAAAATATGTTTGCATAATATGTTATACTATAGAATAAAATAAAATATATATGTGCGGATTGTCGAGTTAATATAAAAATACAACTAGCAGCTGAGCCAGTTGATCGCATTTATTAACACTGTTTATATAAAATATCGCGTGAGCAGAACCGGGTGAGACGACTCAACCAATGCAACATTAACACAAACAAAAAAAAAGCGAAACAATCTAAGAGATTTTATTGTTCCGCAAAATTTATTGCACACAATAAAACGTAGTATAAATGAATTATTAACTCTATCGCTATATTAATAATTCATACGTTATAATGTTAGTGCAACGGAAAAGTTATTTTAAGGTTATTTTTCCAGTAAATGTGGGGTACGCGCGCTGTGCGTAAGAACTCAAGTCTCCATAATTAAAATGAATGTAGAATAAATTCAATTATATGCGTATTGTTGGCGATATTCCCAGTTAGACACAATTATCTCCTAATAAGTAATACTTATTACAGGCAGTTTTTAGTGAAGCGGAAATATAACTAATTTATGCAAACGTTTATTTCATAAACTTACTAACATTGTTACTAACTACTACGGTGATAATAATCGTTACGATTTCTACACAATTGTGAAGATGTTATTCCTTAACTCTTTTTTTATTAATAGCAGAACAAATTATTCACATAAACTTTTTATAAATATCATTTACAGGAAGTAAGAGAAATAAACGCTACAATGTACCAAATATTGATGAAAAGAATACATTGACACGGTCAATTGAATGCGTTAAAGCTCAATTGAAAACACTTATCATAATTTATTTAAGTATATGAAGTACCTCAACAATCCATCCATCCATTTCTCCTACGACTGATATCAACAAACATCATCACAATAGATGTATAAAAGAAAAATCACTTTCTAATAAACACTTAAATAACAAGCATTGCGAGTGTATATACAAAAAGTGTTGTTAGAAAAATAGTGTGTTGATCCCACGGTACATAGTGCGGCGAGCCGAGGGGCGGGGCTCGCTAGCAAAGCGCGACCTACGAGACATTGTAAAATTTACAAGTGACAGCATAGTTGCATTGTAGACAGCGTAAATTAACCCCTTCAGGATATTGTTACGTCGATCGGATTACGAGACCAATCTATAAGCTTCTCGAAGGTTCGAGGTTCTCGACTATTCTACTGAAGATTGGTCTGGAAGTTTCTAGAAAATTCTACCCTGTTCTAGATGTTTCGAGATGTTTCTGGAATGTTCCAGAGGGTATGGGACTATGTCGAAGTCTATGGATGTTTCCAGAACATTCGACCATCTTCTAGAAACATCTAGAGGGTCCGCCGGGATATAAATGGGGCGCCGATTGGCGACCTGAGTGAGTCCTCGATCGTAGTCATAACTACGATCGAGGCGACTCGAAAGCGAACTCGAAGAGAAAATCTCCAAGTGGCTTTTACGTTCGATTAAGTGTGTACAACCCTGTATAAGTGTTGAGTAGTGTTTAGTGATTGTTTTAATTTGTGATACGTGTGTAAATAAAGTTTATTAGGTTTTAATTGGTGTTCATTAATTTATCCCCTACCCAGCTCGTCACATTATCAACGAGGGCTGCACGTCGATTACGAGTTATTCATGCACGGACAGCCGTCGATGCGACATGTAAACTTATTAATACCGCGTTTCTAGCATTTCTCTCTAAACGCCGATTGAACGACGTAATAACACGCCTTCTTCATTAAATACGCATGACTCTCACAACTTGTACGACGTCAAATTGATGCAAAAAATATAAGCACCGTTATTTAACTTTTTTGGTCCGTGTGCAATAAGTTATTAAGTTTAAGGATCGAGATAATGATAACCTGCTGTGCGTAGTAGGTAGCCATAATTAAACCAGCCTCCACGATAAGCAGCTGATACACCTCACAGTTAACCATGTGCCGTTCATTTATGAAATTAATAACCGAAGAAAACTTGCTGTGGCCTTCATTAGAACGAGTAAAAACTATTTTGAGAGTAAACAAGCAAACGGTGCCAGTGTTTTCTGAGAGAAAACATTGCTATCATGGCAGGACTTAGATATGTGTACAACGCTCAAAAAAGGGAATGCCACGACCCCTAAAAAAATAGGCCTTTATCCGGGCATACATATAAAGTTCTAAAAACACCAAAAACTGGACACGAAGGCCATTAGTCGTACGCAAAAATAGTCTGACGGGCGTGCACTTCCTGAGCACCTCGCATGCTGTTCCATTAGACGGAAATCAGAATACACGCTCAGAAGGTGAGGTCCGCCAAAAATGCCGAGCTGGGGCTCCGTCCAACGAATAAAAACAAAATCTTACTGCGAGTATTGATTTAATACGCACGTGGACTCGCCCCAGGACAGGGGGTGAAAAAAAATAAAATTAAAAAATATGCATAATAAAAATTTGGTCGATAACGATGCGTCCCTCGCGACGGAGCCGAGCAGACGCAGCCAGTGCGTGGGGTGGGGGATCGATTATTTTAGAAATTACAAATACGTTCACCATTAAAAATGCAGCTTGATACGCTTTTGTATTCTACTGCATTTCAAAGGAAATATTGCATGGAGGGAATGTTCCGCGGCTCTGCCGATTCAAACGAAAAAAAAAGTTTGCTTTTTGGGTCTGATCCTACTTTCTACGTAATAATCGTTTAATATAAATAGAATTCAAAGCGTGTAGTTAATGTAATGTTAACCAGTTAGGACGGCTCTTCCCAAGTCCCAAACAAAACGTAATATTAAACTGTTCATAAACAGTCGTAGATTATTTAAAATTTCTCATTTTTAAATCAATGGCATTGCCGTTTTATTTTTTTTTGTATAATTGCTACTCAATTAAGTAGCGGAGTAGTACAACAAAAATATGGGGATACTATAACTGATAAATCCGATCTCCTGATGTAGTGCATTAGCCCCTGCGTACACTAGGCGACGCAAGTCTCCAATACCGTACGACTTTGTGATTCATTGACACGTGCCTGTGTACGAACCTTATTTTGAAGAATGTTCGAAGACTATTTTCTGCCTCTATGAGCCATTAACCGACTTCGAAAAAAGGAGGAGGTTCTCAATTCGTCGGAATCTTTTTCTTTATGTATTTCCCCGATTACTCGATAACGCAAGGACCGATTTGTAAAATTCTTCTTTTGTTTGACAGATAGTCCGATGGTAACCAAGTCTGGATCTGATGACGGGATCTTGGAGAAATCGAGCGAACTCTTCAATAAATTACGAGTACAGTAAATCATCACTTATCTATGCACTGTTTACGCAATCACACAACAAAACATTACCTGCACTCACTAAAATGGGTGAAACTAAAATGGGTGAAACATTTTTTTATCGAAAAGTTCGATACTCTCAGTCGTTGACGTTTTTAAAGCCGGATAATTTTTAAACTTACACCTATGAGTACATACAAAAAACGTTTTTCCGACAGAAACACATAGACTGAATCATTCAGGTAAGTAAATAATGATGATTATGACTTTAAAATGAGGCTACATAGCATGTCAGTAATAGAGCAATTTCCAAACTAGTCGGTTGTTTATCAACACGTGTGTGAATGGGTCCTAAGTGATGACGTGTGACGTCAGAGGAAGCCGCGAGCGCCATATTAGGGGCTCTGATGAGTGTGTGGGCCAGTTCCGTCTGACCCAAGATAGAGCAAACTGCACACTGCCGCGAGGATGGTACCATAAGATCTGACACAAATTAAATTTGAAGTTTAAAAAAATAAACAAATTAATATCGCTAGTGTAACTTCCACCAGTGGTAGACGCCCGCGACGACGGACATCACGGGATTATCCCCGGCCACCGTAGGCGCGGGCATGCGGGCGGCGAGTAACGGGCAACTCACCGCCCGACCATGGACCATGCCCGGGTCGACGGCGCGTTGTGTTCCACGCGCGCCTCAAAAAGCGTCAGCAAGATGACGGGGCGGCCCTTTAGCGGGCTAAAGCCTGCCGCAGTCGCGGGACTTATTGTCAGTCCATTACCGACACCGTGGATTTTAGTCAGTACAAGTTTGACAGTCCCTCCCGCCTTGCCCTGGGTGGGAGGACTCATTTGATGATTTTACCACGATAAAAAAAAAGTGTAACTTCCAGGCTCAAGATTACTATCACTAACTCAGTAAACTCACAACTGCAATGACCCACTTCAAACAATCCCATCGTTAAAGAACCGCAATGATGATCAAGCAATAGTCGCAAGCGCACGTGTAGTATGCATGCGATTCGTCCGGAAACTTGCGCTAGTCCATAATGGCCGTACTCCTTTATTTTCAAGTATTAAATAAGTGCCCTAATAGACGCATCCGCGGCTGGTTCCTGTCGTCGTTCAAAGTCAAATTGGCGCTTGTGCGGCTGAAGCGAATTGAAGAAACGGTACCGTCAAGGACGTACGCGACTTGTCTTGCGATTAGCGACAATTTGCGACTGTTTTTATATGCGTCAATGTTTGATTTGAGTGTTCCGCTTGCATCTGAGCGAGGAAACGTTTATCGTTTTATGCATCGTGTTCACGATGACAGTGTCGATTGAGGTCCCCTATTTTAATGTGTCGCACTACGATAGTCGTGCTGGTAAAAAGGACACGTGCCATTGTATTTAAGAAACCAGCTACATTATAGCTTTAGAGAGCAAAACATACAGAACGAAAAATCATATTAGAAAAGTACATGACATCCAAATAATCATCCTCATCCTCTTCCAAATTGTCCCTAACTAAATTATTGGAGGTCGTCGTATTTATTTCTCACCAGTAATCATGTTTAGGGTTCCGTACCGCAAAATAAAAACGGCATCCATTTTCTCAGGAACGCGTAAAGGTATCAAGTTGAATCTCAATTCCTTGGAGCAGAGAAAAAACCAAAAGTCTAATTCACCGCAATCAAAACATATGGCCGTTTACGTCTCTGTTTTGCCGTCTATTTTGACGCTAGAGTGGTGTTATCAAAACCTATAGGGTACTTCCCGTTGACCTAAAATCATGAAATTCGCACTAAGCGTTTCCAAACGCCTTTTATAATGCGGACAGCAAAGGATTGAAAGTCTCTGCCTGCGTCTGTGTTTCCAAACGCATACAACCCTAATCTCTTCAAAGTTAGAGTGAACAGGCTTCTTCTGGGTAAGCTCGCTCCATCGTCAACCTTGTCTTAGTCACTCCTGACCTAGACTAAGGTCAAGAATAAACCCATAGCACATAAAAAAATGCTAGAAGCAACTTGCGGTACAAATAAAGGAATAACGCCTAGTTTTTCACACAGTGTAACACTTCTCTTAACCTCTTTCATCATCAACATCTTCTTCTAAAATGACTTTTACGTAGCTCTCATTACTAATTCATTATTTGTGTAGTTAGTTCTGTATTCCGAATTGGAATTTCCTTGAAGCATACATTTGCATCGCCTGACCTGTTATAATTATTATTTTGAATTGCTGTTCCTAAGACACTGAATCGATTACTGATTGTCGGGGTGAACGGTGGTGAATGGAAGTGAATGGGGGGAATTGTTGTAATTTGTTGTTAATACCATCTTTTGGTGCATAAATGGTAAGCACCTGCCACCACCTCTACGGTTCTCATGCAAGTTCTTAGATAATTACATTAAAGTGATGTTAAAGGGAAACGGTGATTTTATAACAAATCATTACCTTACTCTATTGGTAGTGATTATGCCTTTGTGAAGTAAGTATGCTTTTTTTTACCGTGGTAAAATCATCAAATGAGTCCTCCCACCCAGGGCAGAGCGGGAGGGACTGTCAGACTTGTACAGACTAAAATCCACGGTGTCCTTCAACAGCCCTTAACGTTCCAGGGTCACGGTAATTCGTTAGCCCCGCGATCCCGGCAGGCTTTGGTCCTCTAAAGGACCACCTTTGCTCGTCATTGTTCTGACACTCTTTGAGGCGCGCGTGGCACACAACGCGCCGTGTCAACCCGGGCATACGGGTCGGGCAGCGACTCGCCCCAAATTTTGCACACATGTGACATTTCTAACAATACAGCAGTCTAAAAACAAAATCGTTTTAAAATAAACAAACATAATTATTGTGTCAAAAAATATATTTTTGGTAATTAACAAATGAGTCCTTCCGCTTTACCATGGCAGTATCAAATGAGTACTGAGCCATTATCTTAGAAGGCAGATTAGGGGTTGCGGGACGGTCTAAATGGGTTACCGTGACCCTGGAACACAAAGGGCAACCACAGCCATAGGAAGAACTTATAGTCAGTATGTCTGACAGTGCATTCCGCTCCACACATGTTAAAAGGACTCATTTGATGATTTAACCGCGAAAAAAAATCCCGTATCAGACGGTGTGGAGGTCTTTCCTTTTAAAAATTCTCAATAGGAGCTATAATTTGTGCCAGAATGAAAGCAATAGGTACACTTCCTATTACATAGAAGTTAAAGATACCAGATGTAATGTGTTTTTTTAGCCTGCTCTGTACCCTTATGACGAGTTTTCACTATTTTTTTTCCAGCGTTTTTCCAGCGTTTCTTGTATGGAAAAATGGAACAGCGCCTCTGGTTTGCAAAGAAGGAACTATTATTTTCTTTGAAATTAATGTCAGCGTTCCAGTTTACTTTACGTCACAATAACTAAAAACTCATGATAAGGCGTCTGTTCCACCCCACTGCACTGTCCACGCAAAGGCCTTCCCTCCACTCCTTCCACCTTTCAGCTATTGTCAAAAAGACAGGCGTGGCGAACGCAAAGCGAGGTGTTTTTGTTTGTAATGTATGGAATTGTTTGAAGCCAGTCACATAGACTATCCGATCGCTTTTGCTTTTCTATGTGACTGGATTCAAACAATTCCATACATTACAAATAAAAACGCTTCGGATCGCATTCGCTTCGCCTGTCTGTTTGACAATAGCTTTCACGATACTGAGCGTGCTCCTTCCTGTCCAGTTCGTCACGCCCGCGCCATCTCCTACGTGGCATGCCATGTATTTACATAAATATCGTATGATTCTTGAAGTCCACAATAACGGACACATTTTTTTTTTTTTTTTTTAGCGTGGTAAAATTATCAAATGAGTCCTCCCACCCAGGGCAGGGCGGGAGGGACTGTCAGACTTCTACTGACTAAAATCCACGGTGTTCTTCAATAGCTTTTTCTGTTCCGGGGTCACGGTAAGGAAATAATCCCGCAACCCCAACAATAACGGACACATAGAAATAAATCAATGTTACCGTAATCAGTATAACTATGAGCTATTACATATAAATCTATAAACGACCTTGCAGTCATTTTCTTCACATGAATTATTAATTCCTTATTACTAAGAATTGTGAACGAATGTGACGATTTTACAAATAGCTTTGGGATTAACGATCGATTATTTACTTTATTACTCACACGGAAAGTTCATATTTGTAGAAGTGATGGTTTGACATAATTTATGTTTAATTTTAAAATGTAGGAAGTATTTTAGGGGTTGATTTTAAATTATATGAACTGGGGATTCGTATCTATGAAAATTTGTTAATTATTGTCTCAATAAATAAGAAAACTGGCGTTAACTTGCTTGTTTTTTTTAACTAATAATACAAATGCGAAAGTCATTTAGGCATTCAAACCCAATTTGGTGAGCAGATTTTGATGAATTTTTGTGTAAGTAGATGTTACCCTGGACGGTTATAATTTTGGGAATGGGAGAAATGGAGGGGGTTGGGCGAAAATTTGGACAAAAAATCGATGCATGTAAATTAATCAAAGGTTTAAAATACTACCTGTACATATTAAGACGTGTGCTTAAACACCACAATTTTTGCCTTAGTGACAAGGCTAGCAAAAATATGATACATTAAAAAACATACCATTAACTATATAATCTGATAACCTATAAAAAACGTAGGTACACGGTACTTATTATGAAGGTCCGGTTAGCTTGCCTTCAATAATATTATTACGTAAAATGTTAGCCATGAAGTTTTCTTAGAAGCGTCATACCTTCCCAGAAGCTCGATTGGATCCTCATTTTAATATCGTAGGAGTAAATACATGAAACTCTATTACTGAACATGTGCATTGTGCACCAACTAAGACCCAGTTCAGACAAAACGCTCAAGCAATTTGCTTCCTGCATAGAAAAAAGAACCCTATGTCCATTGTCCAAAAGCGTGAAATGAGGCGGCGATGCTTGATGCTCCGGTATATATTTATCGACTTTTCTACGTTAAGCAATGGTTATATGGTCCTATTTTCATTGTAGCCAGTACTCGGGCATTTATAATTTGTTATTCAAAGATTTTCTATGGATTGATAAATTCACCTGCAACTTCATGGATTCAGTACATACGAAGCTCTTACCAAACGAGCCACCGAGGTTTTTACCTACAAGGGTCGAATTCTTGCCTCCTTCTGCGAAGGAGCGCGTCTGCATAATGACGGGGCCCCTCTAGAGGGCCAAAGCCTGCCGGGGTCGCGGGACTTATCTCATTACCGTGACCCCGGAACATAAAGGGCTATTGAAGGACACCGTGGATTTTAGTCAGTACGAGTCTGACAGACCCTACCGCCCTGCCCGGGGTGGGAGGACTCATTTGATGATTTTACCATGCTAAAAAAAAACAAGGGTCGAATTCTTCAATGCTGTCGTACGTGTTACGGTGACGTTTGTGACGCATGCGTTAATGCGCATTACATTTAAAAATATTTTTGTTTTGCCTGAATGGACCTAACAAAAAAGTTTTCTGAAGAAGCTTCATAATCACATTCCTGTTACAGAACAGGAATGTGATTATGAGAATGATGAATGATGATGAGATGATATGAATGATGAGTGATTATAATTATGACAATTAGAATAAAGATTCTACTTGGAGTCTGTTTAACTTGTTTTGGGCTTCCATAATTTTTATCACTCTTCACAAAATCTATGATCTTTTCGTTAGGAAGAAAGGTTAAAATCTTTAATATAGGCAGATCAGGTCCAAAAAGGTTAACGACAGTCACCAAAGCTAGGTAGGGACAATCCATTTTAAAAAAAGACTAGCTGTTTCCACCGGCTACGCCCGCTACAACTCTAAAAGTATTATCCCAAAGAAATATCCCAAAATAAATATCCCAAAAAAACTATCCTATTGTAATGTGTTAATTCAGAATTAATTCAGACAATTCGGATATTGCTTACGCACTACTCCCATCTCTGACAACCAGCATAACCCCCGCCCGCCCCGGTGCCTCTCTGCTCGTACGCAGCTCGGATTCAACTCGGACGCAGTGCGCGAGCATACATACAAATAATACTATGGCTACTTCGGTCCGTCATTTTTTCTCGGAAACGGAGATTCTCGGATGACGGAAAGGTATCATATGACGGAAATCGGATCTAGTGCGTAAAATACCATAGAAATAGTTCTACGGCTACTTCGGACCGTATTTTCACGGGTTCGGATCGGATTCGGATCGGACGTAGTGCGAAAACGCCCTTAATCTAGGTTATGAACTATCCGTGTACCTTTCATCTAAATCCGTTCAGTAGTTACTGCGTCATCCATCCATCCTCACAAATATATTTCCTTATTAAAAAAAACGTTGCCCCACACTAGGGATTTCTCCTGTATCGTGGGAGCGGAATCGGAACAACTACTTGTAGATCGATGCGAACCCGCGACACAGCGCAGCAGCCCAGTCGGTCAGCCACTGCGCTGATCGTGTCGTCGCTAATTTATAACATTAGAAGATAGATAGGTGGCTAAATAATTACAGCCGCACAGGCCAATCCTCCGGGTTAAGCCGTGCTTGCCGAGGTTGGTCTGTGGATGGGTGACCATCTGTCATAGCTCCGTGCCTCAGAAAGCACGTAAAGCCGTTGGTCCCGGCTGTCATTTGTAGATCTTTGACAGTCGTTACTGTTATTCAGAAGCTGTAAAGTCTGTCAACCAGTCTTACTATGGGCTATCGTATTGCCCAGTTACTGGGTTGTGGAGGAACTGACCTAATAAGACAGTGAATGCCATGTTACACACGTACAGGTTCTAATTTTCTTGCTAATATGTTCAAAGGTGAAATAATGAAGTATTCCGTCTGTAATTGGTTATAATGCTTGTGCAATTAAGACGCGCTCCGTTTTAATTTTACTGCAGATTGTAAAACCATTTACATTTTGTAGAATATTGACCCTATTGTTCGATTCTAATGAAGTGAAACGTACCTACCGTTATTGGTTAAAGCGAGGTGTTTCGAGATTTATCACTCCTTCCCATAGTACAGCAAAGTCTTTCTAAATTGGAGAAAAAGGGATCTCAGAACTATAAATAATGGCGACAGTTTCATCCACCGCTTGAAGGCAAAATTTGATGCCCTGTGCTTATCGTGTGCAACCTACACTAAATTATTCATTTGTCCTAAAATCTCTTCCAAATAAACCCGTCACACTTATCCAAAACTCCGGTCCACGCATAATGCTATTTATTGCATAAACAACAAAAGCGATTGACCCAAATTCAACCCCGCTAATAAAAACACAAGAACCCCATATGATCGGGAGCGTGCACCCTGATCGATAGTTCTATCAGCTGAGCTAAGTGTGCGCAGTGCGGGCTGCTCGTCGCCTGCGCACTGAGCTCGATTGCGCGCACTGCGCAGATCCAACATGGCCGACAACCATAAAACGCTACTCAATAATTTTGCGCCCCTTCGCATTGTAGTCGCACCCGCTGTAATTATTATACAACAGGCCCTTTTAATCCATGCTTATAATTCGAGCATTTTTCTTAGTAATCGTTTTATGTTTCTATTTATATTTTGATTTTTGGTTTGATGTGAAAATCATCGTTTTCGGCACTGGATCATCTAGCCAGTATCCGAATGAATACGAAAAGTGTCCAGTGTTTATAAAATAGGAACGTAACCGTTACCCATAATTCTGATTTTGAAATTATTAACAGAAAGTAATATTCGTGAAAGTTTATTAATATCACAAACATGAGATATGAAGAAAAACCAAAAGCAGATAAAACCGCGCTCGTATATTTGAAATATGCTGTGAAATACTACATTTACGAAGCCGAACGCCTGGTAATGCCTCTATTCCCAAATAAAACATTAAGGCATTTTATTCAAAAAATCCATATCACATTCATTCGCGAAGCTGCGAACTTTTGCGTTCAAATATTGAAATAGTCACGTTTTTAATAAGCCACAGCGTTCAACCAGCGGTCGCGTCCGTTCACAATCTTTAAGAATAAACCGTGTGTTCAAGTAAACATTAAAACTAAAAAAAGATACATCTTGCAAAAAAAAGCATTCGGTTTAAAAGTAAGCGGTGAAGTGTCCTAATTACGTCATTTCTATGTTAATCACATTTATATGCGATGTATGACAGGAAGGCGGCGCGCGCCGGGTGAAAAGGGCCCCTCTCATTAAATTAGTCCAGTGGTTGGAGCACTATGCCTTTACTTGAGTTACGCACTGATTGACGTAAGTGTGAAACTCGCTCTCTCAACCCGCCCATGAATTATCGAACATTGCCTGAATGCCTTCTATAGAGGCAATAAACACGGAAACGAGAAATAGTGTTGGGCTCATGGCTAATTTTTTTTAATGCGCGCTACCGACACCGTAGCGAGCGTGGGTTAAGTACCTCCCTATTATAAATGTCGGGGATTACAAAATTCTCAAAATTTTGTTGCATTCATGATATTCACGTAAAGTGATGCTTTTCATTTCGCAGTGGTTCCAAATGCTTTTTGAAACCGGAATCATTGAGTGGGATTATTTTGTTTTATTTCACATTGGAATGGAAAAATAGCCCGGTTGTTAAGCGGCTCTTTGACACCTCATCATTTATTTTGAATGGAAATCAGAGGAAAGCGGAAAATCAATTCAAAAGCGTACTGCAACGCTAATTGGGGAGTAGATGAAGTTTGATGACGTTTTTAAAATAATGATAATAACTTTTACAAATAGAGCCCCCCTATTTGTAAAAGTTGTGTTGCCTCAAAAGTATCTTTCTGTATGATTTTTTAGTTTTTTTAGACCACATGATGGATTTTAATACAATTTTCAACACCACTTAGAAACTTTCATAGAAATATGTAACTTGCAAATGTATATAGGATTAGGATATCAGATTTCGATATTTTGACATGTCACCATTACACCGGTGCTAAGGGGTAGTTGGTGAGCAGGATAAGCAAAGCGGGTCGCTACTACATTATAATTAAAATAAAAACTACTTAACAAAGACAAGATAGTAGATATCAAATAACTTTCAATTAATTAAGTTAATTTACCCTAATTGCTAATAAAACATAGTATCAGTATCCACTTAAACTAAAATTATCTATTTAACAAGTCAAATGGGAACTTTGGACGGTCGTTACAAGTTGAATACAAAAATAGTTCTTGTTGAATAAATTGATGTGTGTTATACGGTTATTGATTTGATAATTATTGTTTAAATATGTGATATTAATATATAATTAAGGGAACAAATAATTTTTGAAATTACAGCATGTAAAGAATTGGTTTTGGAATGATAGCCACCAAATTACATGAGACAGGCAGACACCTAGTCAAAATCGTTTAGTCCACTCTCGTCCCCTCGACCCCCAAGAATTAATGTGTCCACTCGACCCCTAACTACAGTTTTTTCTCGACCCCTGGGGGTCGAAAGTGGAGTTCATTTTGAAGCCAAGTTTTGGTTTCCACTCGACCCCCAAGTACAGTTACGATGAAAAATCATCAGTCTACCCTATAGTTGCATACTATTTAACTAAAATACCGACTTCAAAAAGAAGGAGGTTATCAATTCGACGGTGTTTTTTTTTTTTTTGTGTGTATGTTACCCGATTACTCCGTGAATTGTAGACCGATTTTCAAAATTATTTTTTTGTTCGAAAGGAGATACTTCTGAAGTGGTCCCATAGTCACCAAGTCACGATCTGATGATTGGATCTTGGAGAAATCGAGGGCAACCCTCTAATTTTATTGGCTCACACATAGTTTTTCGCAAATCTTATGAAGTAATTCAAGTACTTGCGTATGGAAAACATCATCTCATGAGCTGAGCTGATGATGGAAGGTACAACTCCTCTAGTAAGGAGTCGGCATCGACTGATTTAGTTAATTATGTTTGTGTTCGCATATCTCTGGAACTACAAGTCCGATTTAAGTAATTCTTTTTATGTTGTACTAGGTCTCGTTCAACTTAAGGAATACTGCAAGTTTCATCAAAATCGGTTCAGTAGTTTTTGAGATAGGGAAGGAATGAAAGAGATGTTAACGATGTTATTACCGGTGCTACGGATTACAAAATTCTAGTGCACTTGTAAGAAAATGATGTATTTGACAAGAATTTTGGTTGAATATTTAAACTAAAAAGAGTAAAATAAAAACTTAAAAAAAAATGTAACCGCCTTCAAAAACAACCACAAAAAAGGGTAAAATAAGCTACAAAACTTTTCTTTCGAAGTCGGTGGCAAAAAAACAATGAAATTAATAAAAAAACCACCGACTTCCGAAAGAAAAGTTTTGTAGGTTATTTTACCCTTTTTTGTGGTTGTTTTTGAAGGCGGTTACATTTTTTTTTAAACCTTATTCGTAAGAATCGACTATCGAATTGTGTAGTTACCAAGTGATCGGTGCGTACACAAGTACTTCAACAAAGCAGTACCTTAATTATAATAATACCCAAAATCTAACGTAAACCTGCCCAATATTGCCATCAGCCAAGAATAAATCCAGACTCCGTAGTTGCTAGTGAGAAATTCCTAATAGAAAACCTAAAAACACTGCCTGACCCAGGAATCAGTGCTTCATCAGTTGCGTTTGCGACCACTAGACCGACGAGACGAGGCAGTCTTTTTAAATACCAATTCCTGAATTTCGCCTTTAGTACGTCACTGTACCAAAATATTAATTATCATACTAGGGGACGAGAGTGGACTCAAAGTGCGGGTCCTTTGTATGAAAATTCATTCTCACCCCCTAGGGGTCGAGAGTGAACTATGTTTAGGGGTTGAGAGGAAACCAATGAGCAAATCTTTTTTTAGGGGTCGAGGGGTCGAGAGTGGACTAAACGGTCAAAATGTGGGTGTGCTAAGCAAAAGTACATAGCTTCTGCTAAAGAAAGAATTTCTGTGCCTGGATAAGACTAGCGCAAACTTCTCATCATCATCATCATACCGCAAACCTCTACGATAAACTATACATAGTTTATCGCACGGTCAAAAACTTATCAATTTACAGAGCCTGTAGCCAAATGGCAAGCGACAATCGTTAACGTTCAGCAGTCGCTAATACATTTTCTACTTTATACCCCAACGCATAAAGTTGAAAATCGAGTAAAGACTGCTGAGCGATAGCGAACGAAACAAACGAAAACGATCTGTAATCTTTGATAGATTTTCAACTTTATGCAATAGGGTATAAAGTTGAAAATGTATAAGCGACTACTGAACGTTAGCGATTGTCGCTTGCCGTTTGGCTATAGGGCCTGATTTGTCTTTTATGTATGTATTTTGTTTCAAGGGATACCTATTTATTTGACTTCTATTCGTTCATATTCAAAATTCGAATTCGTCGCCGATTGTTGACCAATAGTGTGACACGCCTGACGTTTGGAAAGAGTGTTTTTCAATCTGTGGGTCGCGACGCCTAGGGGGGTCGCGAAGCCTTACTCGGGGGGTCGCCGGCAAACAGAAAAAGGCAAAGTTCTACACTACAATAAAAACATAACAACAACTTTAATGAGAAGCATGTAAGGAGTGTAATGAGCTTGTTTATTTTTCAAAAGAATGTCAAGTCGTGACGCTATTTTTGATATATAACTATCAAATCAGCTTCTTATTAAAGTCTATTTCCTCTTTTTTGTTTTGATGTCCACCATTGCAGAGAATGTCAATTCACATAAATACGAAGTGGCGAATGGCACTAATAATTTTGGAGCTTCCCTTGCCAGCTCTGGAAATTCTTTTCTTCTTTTCATTCAAAATACATCGATAAATCTTTGTACCTACGTAGCTATACTCGTCTCTGATTGGACCTTTGTCTCTTTGGCTTACCAAAAAGTGAAGTAAAAGTATGACTTCTTTTCCGTAAAGTTACTTTTCGTCTAATAAAATGGTGCACTCTCTCTTTTTGCTTACTGTTAGAAAATATTGGATAAGTATGATTGAAAGCTCTGTATTTACAGGAGAACCTCTATATGTAAAATATAACACCAATCTGTATCATTCTCACTAACAGATCTCCGTGGTAGGACTCGCTAGCGCAGAGAGCCACCTGAAGTCTCAAGCTATTGTCAAACAGACAGGCGTGGCGAACGCGAAGCGAGGCGTTTTTGTTTGTAATGTATGGAATTGTTTGAAGCCAGTCACATAGAAAAGCGAAATCCATGTGACTGGATTCAAACAATTCCATACATCTATCTTCTATACTTATAATAAATCTGTAGAGAGATCAATTCTGTACATGAAATATATTTCCAAAATAACTATCAGGGGTGATTAGGGATCGATACTGATGCCAAAAATGCAATTAAAAAAATTATTGTCTGTCTGTCTGTCTGTCTGTCTGTCTGTCTGTCTGTCTGTCTGTCTGTATAACCGTTATAGAAACAAAAACTACTCGACGGATTTTGACGAAACTTGGTACAATTATTTTTCATACTCCTGGGCAGGTTATAGAATACTTTTCATCACGCTACAATCAATAGGAGCAGAGCAGTGAAGGGAAATGTTAGGAAAACGGGAGAAGTTACTCCATGCACGCTAATCTTCGGAACTACTGGACGGATTTGATTGTTTTTTTTTCGATGTATAGCTATTATAGCCCAAGAGCCCGTGAACCCCAGACCTACGTTATTTTATAAAGGCTGAAAGTTTGTCAGCGGATGCTCCCAACACTGGTAAGAACGATGACCATTTGTGGAGTTTGGGTAATGGTGGCTTTGGGAGGTAAACGGTACGAAAGGTGCGTAAAATATAAGTTTACTTACGTCATAGTATAAAAGCTGATTTTTATATATAATACTCGGGTAATAAGTAGATGATGTTTCCTCATCAGCCAGACACTTATCATGGTGGCAACCCCTTGCCAGACACCCTTAATGTTCACGAAATTATAAGTTTTCTTACGTTATAGTATAAAAGCTGATTTGTTTAAATAATACTTGGGTAATATGTAGATGGTGTTTCCTCATTAGCCAGACACTTTTGATAGTTCCAACCCCTTGCCAGACAAACATTGTAAATAGCCCAGTCAACTGATGTTCAAAACAAGGTATAGAGGGAAAGTCTTGGAACACAATTTTTGACTACGCAACTTTGTTTCGACTAGTTAGGAGGAGAACATATCGAAAGTCCCCACCCCTAGCCCTTGAGCTAAGGGGGAGGGAGGGGTTTGAAGGTACCACTTTGTGGTTTTTCGCTTATATCTCGGAAAGTCGGAAACCATGGGTCCTAGCGGCATAATATGTATGAACAAAATAAAAGCTGAATAAATTCTCTATAAGTTTAATCCAGTAAACATTTCTAGGTTTTGTTTAGTTTTCGAGATATCTGCTCTTGAAAGTCTGTAATATTGGTTAAAATCATTTTAACCTCTTTGCATGTGGAAAGTTGTATTTGATGTCGCCAAAGATCCATAAAACAGCATCAGTGTTTCAGACCCTCCAAGTTGCGCAGAATGTCATTTTAATTTATATTAGGTACATTACAACTTAAGTCGTATTTCGTTAGATTCGAGTCGTTCTATAAGATTTGACCCAATTCTGTTGCCCAGATATTATCCTTCTCATACAATGAAATTATCCTAACATGACACTAAACCAAATAGCATCATAAAAAAATAAATTATTTTTTCATTTGTACAATTTGTATGAAAAATGTTTTTGCTGAATTTGACCAACTTCCGCCGTCTTGATTATTTTATTCCAATTTAATAAAACGATCCTTACCTGAAAGAGAGTCGAAGGGCATTAAAAAAATTGGCAACTCATTTTTATGGACACTTCGCACTTGATCAAAAATTAAATATGCTAAAATTGTTTACATTATAAAAAGCTAAAGGTTCCTAAGATCGTTTTTCTGTAGCTCTTATGGATTTCTCCTTATTGGTCAACTTAGAATCAAAACCCTGTACATGTACGCCTACCTAATATGTAATTATTATCTAGAATGAGTTTCTGAGCTATTTTTACTGCTCCCTCGGTGGAAGGAAGTCAAAAAATATCAAGCTTGATAGTGGCTACCGCGAATTCAAGAATTTGTTATAACTTTGTGAGCACAGTAAGGGACCCTTTTAGCTGGAGGCTCATATCGCCTCAAGATGCAGGTTTCACTTGGCTTTGTTCATTGTAGGTGGTAAAGGGAGGGTCTGAAAAGACTGCTCATGCTTTCTGGACCTTTCGCGATATGAAATACAACTTTCCAAATGCAAAAAGGTAAAAATGATTTTTCACAATATTACAGACTTTCAAGAGCAGATAGCTCGAAAACTAAACAAGACCTGGAAACATTTAATGTATAAAACTTATGGGGAATTTATTCAGCTTTTATTTTGTTCATACATATTATGCCGCTAGGACCCATGGTTTCCGACTTTCCGAGATATAAGCGAAAAACCACAAAGTGGTACCTTCAAACCCCTCCCTCCCCCTTAGCTCAAGGGCTAGGGGTGGGGACTTTCGATATGTTCTCCTCCTAACTAGTCCAAACAAAGTTGCGTAGTCAAAAATTGTGTTCCAAGACTTTCCCTCTATACCTTGTTTTGAACATCAGTTGACTGGGCTATTTACAATGTTTGTCTGGCAAGGGGTTGGAACTATCAAAAGTGTCTGGCTAATGAGGAAACACCATCTACATATTATTACCCAAGGAATATTCTACAAATCAGTTTTTATACTATAACGTAAGTAAACTTATAATTTCGTGAACATTAAGGGTGTCTGGCAAGGGGTTGCCACCATGATAAGTGTCTGGCTGATGAGGAAACATCATCTACTTATTACCCGAGTATTATATATAAAAATCAGCTTTTATACTATGACGTAAGTAAACTTATATTTTACGCACCTTTAGTACCGTTTACCTCCCAAAGCCACCATTACCCAAACTCCATAAATGGTCCATCGTTCTTACCAGTGTTGGGAGCATCCACTGACAAACTTTCAGCCTTTATAAAATAACGTAGGTCTGGGGTTCACGGGCTCTTGCTCTATTAAGTCTGGGCAACATATAGGCAAAAATTTATCTTGGAAACTTGAACACCTGATGCAGAACTGCAATAGATCAGCTAAACTATAAGAGATACATAAATAGCGCAACAGCAAAAAATGTTCCACGTGATGAGCACTTTCTGCTGAGAAAATATATTTGAAGATATGGAACACCTGATGTGGAACTCCAAGAGCCCAGCTAAACTATTACATTTACAAAAATGACGTCTTAGCAAGAGATGTTCAGCCTGATGAGCACTCCCTGTTGTTGTATAAAAACTGAAGATCTGGAACACCTGATGTGGAACTCCAAGAGCCCAGCTACACTATTACATATACAGTAATAACGTCTTAGCAAGAGTTGTTCAGCCTGATGAGCACTCCCTGTTGTCGTATAAAAACTGAAGATCTGGAACACCTGATGTGGAACTCCAAGAGCCCAGCTACACTATTACATATACAGTAATAACGTCTTAGCAAGAGTTGTTCAGCCTGATGAGCACTCCCTGTTGTCGTATAAAAAATGAAGATCTGGAACACCTGATGTAGAACTCCAAGAGCCCAGCTACACTATAACATATAAAGGAATGACGTCTTAGCAAGAGTTGTTCAGCCTAATGAGCATTCTCTGTTGACGTATGAAAATTGAGATCTGGAATAACTGATGTGGAATTCCAAGAGCCCAGCTACACTATAACATAAATATGAATAATATCTTAGCAAGAGTTGTTTAGTCTGATGGGCATTTCCTGATGACTTACAAAAATTAAGGATCTGGAACGTCTGGAATCGGCATGCGCGTCCCGTTGTATTCACGTCCCCCAGGCTCTAAGAATTCGACATCAGACGTTTCAGATCTTCGATTTTGACGACCCCATTGTCGCTGGCATAAGCAACAGGATCCGCGTACGAAGTCGCTGGCAGAAGCTAGTTACAAATAAAAACGCTTCGGATCGCATTCGCTTCGCCTGTCTGTTTGACAATAGCTTTAATCCAACACGCGGACCGCGTGCGATGTATATGGCGGTATATTTTAGCTATTTCCACCCTAGGACCTAGATAACATGTTTTAATTATTTGTTAAAACTTTAAGTAACGTATTATATACAAAAATATCAGAGGCCGAATTAATGGCGTATGCGTTTCAGCTCTTACACTTGGCACTTACGCGTGGCATTATGTCACCTACGTCAGAATTCCCTTTATTTATTTCAATTTTTTTCCTCCAATCAATGGCCTCTATTGCTAAAACCGTGCTTCGTTTTCAGTAATTCGATATGATAATTATTCAGCCAATACAATTAACTAGCAGCATGTAAACAATGTATCAATTTTCTATTACTGTAATGGCCCCATAATTATGTAAAGAAAACCTTGGACAAAACAAGGATCGGCCGGATTTTTCGGTGACCCAATGTCCGATATTAGGTTACGAACAAAATCATTTTTTAGAGTTGCTGTTTGTTTTGTGGTTCCGAAGAAGTGGCTATGTGCGTCACGTTTCATGCGCGTTTGTCATTTGTTTCACGTGAGTACAGGGTTGGCATGATTAAAACAAGTTGTTTTAAAAAACCTGTTTAAAACAGTCTCTAGAACAGTTTGAAATTAAACACTGTTGTTTATCTCACGTTTTAACTAAATTTCATGGCGGATGAATGCATATAAAATGAAAATAAATTAATATTCAGGTGTCTAAATAGCTTGACATAAAATCATTCGAGTCTTTGCCATTGCTATGTCATCTTTTAGAACTTTTATTGGCATTGTAATGAAATAATACTTAAGAAATTAGAAAAAAAACATTTAATTAAAACATTTTGATTTTTTTTCTCTTTCATTTGCTTATTAAAGACATCATCAGCGTAAATATTGTTTGACTTAATAACAAAACTTCAAAAATCAATACGACACCAGTATGACTCCTTAAAAAAAAGATACTCTGCACTGCACATCGTATTGAAGTTTAAAATAAGCCGAAAACAGACCACAGATTAATAAAGCAAACTTTCGAAGATGCTGTGTGTATGTAAGAACATGTACCAGCGACCGGAAGCCTCGAGTCCGTCCACATTAGCAAGTCCAGCCAGCCTCCGGTCCAATAGCTTCTGAATAGCTCAAATGAATCAGTGAAATCAGTCTTAAACCGCAACACTACCACAAAACTGTTTCCCAATCGCTTCCACGGACAGAATGGTAGATTTGACAATTAGAAAATAATGGAGAGACCGACTGGAACATGTGCATATTCTGAAATGAATAACGTGAAAATTATAGCGGCGGCAACTTCCACCACTTTACTCAATACTGCATCATTCCGAATCGAATTAGAAGATAATGAACCGGGAAAGCCTCTTTTACAATATGAACAATCTACTGCCATAGAACAGACAGGCAAGCTCGTTACAAATTGAAATAAAATCAAAAACAAATCACGGATTACAGAAGTCAAATTGAGCAGTACATAACAGGTACATGGCAGTTAATAGTGAGCGTGAACGCAGCTCGTTTAAGCTTCCCCAACGCAAATATATAAAACGATAATGCTATATAATTGAGGCACTTGCATCTCGCGATACATTTATTCAAACGCGTCGTCGGAACGCGACAAATTATCGCACGCCGACAAAGAGTTGCATGACGACACATCACTAAAAACATTTCCAACGCGCCATTAAAAGGGAGAGATCTAGCACTTTTGTCGCGCTAACCCAAAGCTTTGCAGTGCTCAATGATCCACTGAAGCTGTACGCTAAATTGAGGGACAATACAAACCGGGCGTTCATAAGTGTACACGTTTTGGGTACCGCAAGCGTAATGCCGTGTGAATTATCTCGGTCGTCGTTCAGTGAACGAGCAGCTAATTGATAATTGATTAAACCCATAAACAATATGGGGACGATAAGTACTTTTGGGAAGATGTGAATATGACAATTGCATAATTATAGCAAATCAATGTGACTTTTGGAAATAGAAAGTGGTTTGATAGAAAAGTGTTCCGTTAAAAGGATTCAGTCATTAACAGACTGCAAGCTATGGAATTTCCAACAAAATTTATAAACATACAGAACCTTAACTTGTATCGTAGTAGGTAGACCTAGACGCTAAATATTTGACGCGTCTAAAAGAGTCGGTTACACGCGGTTAGTGTTGGGAGTTGTTAAAGGATCGTGGCGCGAGCAGATAAACATAAGTACACAACTGTATAAAATAAAAGCTTCGCGCGGGGGACACGTGAAAGGGGTAATCGCGGCAACGCTTACAAAACACCTTGTAAAAAAACTTTAAGCATATTGTGTGACGTTCTAGCAAAATCAGCTCATAAACCAGACCGACAGTCGTTTAAATGAAGGAAAATTACACCACGTTTTTTATATGATGCGGTTTTTGAACTTGATCTGTTCATTACATACAAGGGAGAAATCAAGCCGTGTTATACTGAATTACAAAACAGATAATGTGTGAATTAATCAACAACAATATTTAATCAGGCTTTTGGGGAAGGTGCACTGTATTTAATTACCAAGTGACTACTTACATTAATAAGTATATTTATTACGGTAGTCTGATTTCAGCTTAATGCCGAAAACAGTTGATTTATCTACAGCCTGGAAATACTTACCTTTACACGATGGGTTTCTGCTTTTTGATGCGTGTAAAGTACTTACCTGGTAACAAAAAAAACGAAAATGAAATATGCAAAATGATGTACCAAAACAATGAAATGAAACATGATAGGTATTCAAATGTTAAGAGTTATTTCACCGCTGAATAATAAACAATAAAAAATCGTAACACTCTTCTTTAATATTTCGGTTGCACTCAAAGAATAGCCCGCTTGGCCGCTGTAGATGGGCTGGGCTCTATGTAATTAGACCAATTTAAATCTTAATTAATATTAATTGTCCGACGGCGGAACGAATCTGTCGTATAAGTACGCTTGTGGAAAAAAGTCTTAATGAACATCTTGCATTTTATTAAATTAACGATGCTAAAGAAAATGTTTAAATTTCGAGTTTGGAACGCGTTCTTTCAACTTACGGTCCCGGCATGCAGCAGCGGCAGGTCGGTGTCGCCTTTGCGAGTTTGAAGCGTTCTTGAGGGCGCGTGTGGAGTTGTGTGACGTTGGCGTACTTTAATATTTTTTTTCACGACTGTACAGTAAAGTAATACGTGCTTTTATCCTCGCCGTGCCTCATTGTAGCCGCTTCAATACAATGCGATGCCCCTACTACTCTTAATACGGATGTTAACATTTATTATTCTATTAAATTATCCACTTGCCTCTGTATCAAGTTTATTTTGTAATACCATTCTTCATCAATGGAAGATTTAACATTATGTTCCAAGGGAACTCACTTGGATGCCTAGTTTATGTCACGATGTTTAGTTATTTTATTGATTGAATGGAATCGAATATTACGTACATTTATTTTATTCAGTGAAAGAAATGTATTTAAACTGAAGCAATGAGCAGATAAGAAATTTTATTAAATATTCATTGGACTACATACACTATCATTTAATAGGCAGAAGGTATCCAAATAAGAAAAAAACCATGAACATTTTTTCCCGGCCTTCAATTCTCCGGAATCGAACCCAACAATAAGATAAATAAAGAACAAAAAAAACGACACTCATATCATTGAACTGCAGTCATATAGAGTTATTAATTATTAAAGGGAAAAAAGGCAACAAATTGACTGCAAAACTGATCAGGTATTAACAACCATACAATGGTCTACCCCTCCCCCCTCCCCCCTGAGGGATGCTCCCCCCTCCCACTCTACTATGTTATTAATTTAATTCACACCCGCGTTTCTTTTATTTGTTAAATGCACCTGTAGTGGTGTTTAAGGGTTGTTTAAGGGTTGTCGCGAACGATAAGGCCTTTGTCAAACAGACAGGCGATAGCGAACCGAACCGAATCATGTCATATAAAAATGCGAAAACGATCCGATACTCTATGTGACAGGCTTCAAACAATTCCATACATTACAAACAAAAACGCTACGCCACGCATTCGGTTCGTCTGTCAATTTGACAAAGGCATTAATGATACTTAGGACAATATTGTTTGAGTTTATCATTTCTTATATAGTTAAAAAAAAAATGTGTGGTTAGAGATACGTGGATAATTTATTTTTTACGTGGGATGCTATCCCACGTAAAAAATACTAAACAGATTCCGATTGGACACACTAATAGTTTATAAACTATTAATCTGGGATAATTTTTATCCCGAAAGTGCAATCCTGTGGGACAATTACTGTACTACTCGCTCGTGAGACCGTGACCATTTTTTTTTTAATGCCAAGAATATCTTCCAATTTATTGATTGACAGGAAATGTTTTCGACAGCCCTATCGTATGTCGACACACACATCACACTAATACCCCGCTTCGACGACAGATGTCGCCCTTTTCCAACAATAACGGAACATCATAAGACAATGCATCTTTACGTCACACGCAAGCATGTAAGAAAACGACAAAAGTGTTGCACATTATAAGTTAAAGTGTTGCAACTACCAACCGAAAGATTGTTGAAAAAACCGAAAAAATGTGATAGATAATTTTTTTGTCAACCCTGGTTTTCCAAGTTTTTCAGTAAGTTGTTTTAAATTCATAGTTCCCTCGTTTTATGCGACTACCCTTAATTTGTACCCATAGTGAATTTGTTGTCATGCTTGGTTGGAAACATACTTCTAAGTAAATGGTACTTCTAAGTAAGTTGTGATAATGTAAAATTTCACATAAAGATATTTGAAACATACTTCTAAGTAAAGGTTTGTAAAATATAAATGTAACGGAATGTAAATAAGTTATTCAGTTCAAAATTTTTTAAACTGCCTCAATACTCTCGCTCGAAACGGAACTTCTGCATAAAGTTCTACTGCATTAAAACGAGCAATTTCAAAAGCAACCATCATTGTATGCAGATAACTCAAAGATAATGCATTCGAATAAAGCAACCTCATTTTAATTGACTATGGCTTCGCGGAGCAACGCACAATGCGCTATGCCATACAACAAAACCATTAATTATAATAATTAGCAAAAATAAAAGAAACAAAATAAAATGTTGCCATTTTAAAATAAGGTGTGCGAAACTGGCACGCGTCTGATACGGAATAATGAGCCGCTCTGAAAATGGACCGCAACGCTCTTTAGATATAACAAAACAATGGATTCGAAGAAAATTTAGTCGTAAACAGTGTTCTAAGCGCGACTAAGTGCGGCGTTAATTATTAGTTTAAGTATTCATAAAAATGTAACATTTACGCCGACCCCCGAAGCGGAAGCAGGCAAAAAGTTTTATTTCAACTTTATTGTAGCACCGCAGCTGGCGAGTCGGCGCTCCGCGCGACTTGCGACTTGTCGCACGTCTGTCTGACGCGCGACTAGACGCACCTACTTGTATGCATACCTGTTGTAGTTAAGTATCTGCAACTATTGCGTCAATTGCGTGATGCGTTCGAACTGAATGTGTGCTAATAGGACCGATTAAATTATGTATGAAACAAAAAGGCACTATTTAAAATAGATATTGATTTTAATAACAACAATTTTATGCTAACAAACAATGATTAATACACCGGGATCGAAAAGTTGAATCAGTTCACTTAAATCATATTTTTATTATAATTATAATAAATTGTTGGCAGCCGGCCGCTGTCTTGTCTGTCTGTCATAGGGCTCACGTCGCCATATACGAGACACAACCCAAAGAATTATTTTAATTTTGTATTCCGAGAACTGAAATAATAAAATTTCAACAGTGACTCCGCTTTCACCGGCCTTTGGCGAATTAAATGTTACTGTTGTGTGAGCTTTATTTTGTATGCCTCTTTTACAAAGAGTTTTCGGGAATGCGGTAACACAAATATCATTATTTGTTCACTCGAATAATGGTGAAAAAACATTTGAAAACTTTGTGAAAATTAATACAGCTTGCTTATTGCTTGCTTTGTCATATCGCTGCTTTGCATTGTATGCAAACCAGCGATATGACAAAGAAATATAAGAATATAAATAAACACAACTGTGTATATACGCGTGTTCTGTATCACTCATTCTTAGTAACATCATTAAACCGCTAAAATGTACGGAACCGTTTTAATTTTGTTAACAAAAATAAACAAATTCAACAAAGCAATTGTAAATCAACTTCCAAGAAAATGAGAGAGTTATGTGTATAACATTTCTTCGTTTTTTTCGTGCAAAACGCAAAGGAAGTTAAACGCAATATATTTTAATACGTTTTTTTCTCCGAACGAACGCCGGTTGACAGGAGGCACTATAAATAAGAATATGTACACGTCGCGTCGCACTGAATTATACCATCTGTCAAGCCATATTTGATGTTATTTGTATGAAAATAGATATTATAATGTCATAAGAGAATATACGAGAAGCAGTAGCCGTGCGAAAACTGTGCCGAAAGTACCATCATCTTCATACAAAAAAAGGAGCTCGGCATTGGTGGAAGTGGCAACTACAAGTAGGAGGCAAAGGACGCCAAAACGAAGCAAGGATTCTATATTTTATTATCTTATCCAAAGGCAAATTAGGCTTGTCTGAAAAGAGACCTTTAAGAGAACGTATTAAAAGATGCGTGGGCAGTATAAGGCCTCTTGTACACACACGTTTTTTCGGCCGTGAAAATCTACGGTTAATTCGCCGTGTATAGGCACGGTCGCGTCTACAAGCTCCCATTGTGTTCCATACAACACTGACGACCGTGCCTACACACGGCGAATAACCGTAGATTTTCACGGCTGAAAAAACGTGTGTGTACAAGAGGCCTTATAGACAAGAAGTGGCACTATCAGCACTTCCAGTTCAAGCAAAGCACACACATACAACAAAATAAACTTTAGACGTCATAAGATGACTTGTGAAAATATGTAATCTATAAATATCATTTAATTCACAAAATAAATAAAGAGTTAATACATGCACACTTCACTATTTAAGAGCACCGTTTTTTTATATTGTGGTAATATCATCAAATGAGTCCTCCCTACGGTCAGACTTGAACCGACTAAAATCCACGGTGTCCTTCAATAGCCTAACTTTCCAGGGTTACGGATACTTAATGAGACAGTCCCTCGACCGCATATCAGTACCGTAGCGATAACGATTCTGGGTTTTATGTCGTGAAGTAAGTAATTAGAAAAATTCAGAAGACCGAAAAGGAAGGTACACACTGCCGCCGCCCTTAATTAGAAACGACAACATCTACCTACTCAAAACCGAACACACGTAACGGAATCATTACAAAGACGTAAGAGACATAAGCCCCAGTCTACACTATCTTGCAAATCTAGCTTACACGAGTTTACAACTCTTGAATGGAGCGCTCGTCGCTATACGAACGCCTCGGAACAATCCGTGTAGCTCTGAGCGTTCTAAGCGAAGCGCTTGTCATCTGCACTCGGCCTAAGATGACGAGGCGATCATTGTAAGTAACAATATTGTCGTTGTCCTTTATCTAGTACGAGCTTGATTGTTTTGCGGCCTATGTTACTTTGATAGCCGCATTCAGTCTAAAATTTCATCACACCTGTTATCATGGCAGGTTTAGGTAGAAAGGTAGTAATATACCAAACCTGTGGTTAGACATTTAATCAAATAATGTATAGGGTTGTCTATTTTATGTAGACTTACAGGGAACTCGACCTTAGATATGAAGATATCTGGATTATGTTAACTGGTTTGACACTGACAGTCTGTACTAAGGTATTCCTATAAAGATGATAATTATAGCTATCTAATATTGTTCAGAATTAAGTCTAGAAATTGCGGCGGATGTCCTAAAAGTAATCCTTCTTTGGACTATGTGAGAGCTTGACCAGACAAGTTGGATCATCGGATGACATGGAGACTTGGATTTGAGCTATGTATATGTGTGTATCTCGACTGTATTTAACACAATTGTTCCAACAACATCAAGATGTATTAACAACGCAAGTTGTTTATAATCTTATATGTAAAATTTCCGTGTCACAATGTTAGTTACCGTACTCCTCCGAAACGGCTCTACCGATTTTTACCAAATTTTATATGCGTATTCAGTAGGTCTGAGAATCGGCTACTATCTATTTTTTTTTTTTAATTTATATGGCAAAACAATGTTTGCGGGGTCAGCTAGTAATAAATATAAAACACATTGCAAATTCGCAAAAACACATCACGGATGAAAAACAATAATAATTATAATGTAACATAAAATAATATAAATAACAATGAGGTAGATTGGATATAACGTTAATTAGTCTATTGTTTAGCAGTGAATGGAAGCAAGAACGCGAGTGAATGATGCAAGAACGGATACGTACGATACGACGCCCGTGGCGTATACTTAGTACTTAGGAGAATATTTGCTATTGTGACAAATTATTCGCATTTCTGCAAGAGTTATTTCACAATCACAACACGTGGACAGTGTGTACACAGCATAATTATGTATGTAATGTTCCCACTGCTGGGACACAGGCCTCCTCTCTGTGAGAGGGAGTAGGCCAGAATCCACCACGTGGGCCCAGTGCGGATTGGTAGATGTTACATGTCTTTGAATTTTTTGGTTCTAGAAGATGCCGCTTTCCTCACGATATCTTCCTTCATTATTTTGGCTTAGGGGGAAACTCGCTTCTGGTCTGTCGCCCAGTTTACACGAAGTAGGAACATAAATGGTAAACTCGTTGAAAGCAATGGTCATGAGATAAATTACTGCTCCAGACTGGATTCGGATCCTTGACCAACAACTCGGAAATCGGGGTCAATACCACTAGGCCATCACTATTCTCTAATATTTATTGAAAATAAATTGTAGAATTTACACGGACCACCATTTTACGTCATTATCGACCACATCGCACCCACAACGGCCACAACGCAACCGACATCGCAAGAATAACAACCACATCTACATTTTGTCAGTACCATAACACAAGTGCAAAGAGCTGCGACGACACTGCACACACACGTAACCACTTCTTGACCACCTTTTGTCGCTTCGGTGTGGTTGTGGTACGTGTGAAACGAGAACTCAGGAGGCCTAGGATACTTTTCCAATCTGCTTCTAGAAGTGAAGACTTTCAATCCGCTGTCAGTCCCCCACAGTTACTGTTTTTATTATGTTTATTGAAGCTGCAACTCTTCTGGGCTTATCAAATAAATAAACTAGGAAACTGCAGGAATACGATGATAAAGGTCTTCTAACAATGTTTCAGTCTTATTTTTTTTTTCTATCGGATTCCGCTTCATCCTTTAAGATGCACCACAAACGTAACATTACCACACTATTTAAAATATTAATGAAAATTGCAACAAAGTCACCTCACCGATCGACTGAGGAGCTAAAGGATCTCGATTATGACAAGCCACAAGTAAATACAATTTAAATTGTTCACACACACACACACACACAAAAATAACGCAAGATGCACAATGAGAGCAAAAACTAGGCACACAGTTGCGCACCTCACAATATACCGTAGTTAAGTCCCCGTCATAGGAATAAAAATGTAATTATAATTATTATTTGCCCGCATTCGTGTCAGCCCGCCATGTCTGTATTGATAGTAATAGTTAGGGGAACAATAAAATATACTTTAATTAGTGGCGACGTCGTACCATTCGGCGGGTCAACGACCCCTACCGCGGGGCTTGTAAGAAGGGTACGCCGACTACGCGTAGTACGCGGTACGCGATACGATACGACTTAACTATTCGACTAATGTGATGACAAGCTGTTTTTGAGAGTTTAACTTTGCGTGATTTCGGCGGATAAAACTTTGGTGTTAGCTAAAGTTAAGGATGGGGCGATGTTTTAGATAAAGTGGTAGCTATTTTGTTTAATGGCTGGTTTGTTAGAAGTTATATAAGTTTGAGAACTTACATTATAATTTGCTTTACATATTTTTGAATACATTTTCTATTTAATTTTATTATTTAAAATAATAGTACTTCATACAAGGCACATAATTGACATGCTGACAGAAATAGCTAATTTGTAGTCAGTAATAAACTAAGCAACATAATAAGTAACCCGCATAAACGCTAATATATTTAACGATTTATTAAAATACCTCCATGATGGAAAACCAGCTACGAAAAAAAATACTAACAATCATAAACAATAAAATGGGTCTATCCGTGACGTTGGCAGGACGACAATCGTTTATTATAAACTGGATCAGGACTACCCTATATAATTTGATGCAACAATGTAGCCATACGAAAAAAAAAGAAATGACGACGACACTTGTCTTGGCTGTTGCATTTTTATTTTACTTTTTTATTATTAATTATTTAATGAATTTTTAAATTCAGTGAGTGACATTGTCTATGTGTGTAACCGGCCCAGTTATAGGGCAATCGATGCTGATGCAAAAATGGACAAGTTTTTAACGCGGTCGGCTTTTTGTAAAGAACTAAACGGTGTTGAATGTAGTAATTATTGAACTTTACGCTTTTTTAACTTGGGTTGTGAGCTGAATCCTAAGTTCAATTTGCTTAACGGAGCCTTTAAATGCTACATATTTGTGCCTGTAATAATAATTATAATAAACTATTAACATTCCTACGGCTGATTGTGAAGTAAAGGACTTTGACGTTAATTTGATGGATGAAATAATTTCCTGACAGTCCCTCCCGTCCTGCCATAAGTTGGAGGACTCATTTGATGAAATAACCACTTAAAAAAAATTATGCTGTACGGCCATACGCCGAAGTGACGTCAGAAGCAAGTAAAAACTGTACTTGCTTGTGACGTATTGGCAGTTTTAAAAGCGTCGTAACTTCGTTAGTTTTCGTTTACGTAACAATAATACTGACAAAATAATTCGATTTTTTACCCTATTGCCATCCTAAGCCACGAGAGGACGATGGCAGTTCCACATTCACAAAACCACAACCAAGTCCTCCAGCCTAATGACGGGGCCCCCCTCTTAGAGGGCTAAAGCCTGCCGGGGTCGCGGGATTATTTCCTTACCGTGACCCCGGAACAGAAAGGGCTATTGAAGGACACCGTGGATTTTAGTCAGTAGAAGTCTGACAGTCCCTCCCGCCCTGCCCGGGGTGGGAGGACTCATTTGATGATTTTACCACGAAAAAAAAAAAAGTCCTCCAGCCTATCGGAGCACCAGTAACAGTAATGGAGATTGACAGTTAATGTCTCGTCCACATCCATCACACCAGCTTGCTACCAGTGTCTGCGACATCGAGAGTTTTCCAATAAACCTGTTAGAGGTGCGAATTTTATCCTTGACAGTACCATGCGTAAGGAAATTGCATTTTGTTTTGCTAATCCTGTAACAACTCCTTAAAATGATAAAATGTGTGTAGCAGCTATGGCATTAACAAAAGGAACGGTTCTAGCCTCATGGTAAGTAGCACAATTTGGACACCTAAATCTTCAACTACAGTGGCTACGCTACGGATATGTACGGATAGATGTACGCTACGGATCAATTTGACTATTGCTACGCTGTATCAACAACACCTACGCCACTACTACACTACAGCTACGCCGTAGTATCAAAGCCTACAACAGTGCTACGCCACAGCTACGACGCCGCTACGCCACTGCTACGACGTCTACGCTGCTACTACACCGCTGCTAAGGTACGGTTACGCTAGCTTCTGCTTGTTTCTTTACAGTATAATCTATTTTCAGTCGAATGCAGAAAAGATAACCCCGGTTTTGTACCTGAAACAACAAATGTAATAAACTTTCTCACATCAGTAAAAACTTAATCAATTTGTTTTAGTAACAACTACAGTGGTGAATGGTTAATGACATTAATTCTTTTCGTCTCTTTGTGTAATAAACTGAAAAAATAATTAGTATGTAACCAATTACCATATACCGATTGTAAATTGGCAAAAACTTATCACGGCTTAAATGTTATGTTATTTTAATTCAAAAATTAGTTTCTTGAAGTCGTAAACGAAATTAAACCTTATATTTATATAGGTTCACGATATGACGATTTTTCATATTATATTCCTTTTTGAGACTGGCTGATAAAGGCAACAATTAAAAACCAATGGTTTTTAAGAGTTTAGGGGAAGCAATGGAACAGAAAAAGGAAGATAAAAAGACTGTACCGCCAGCAAAAATAGTCCAGGTTCAACAATTATCTCCGTAGCCCCCACAAAGTTAGACAGGTCAAAAACATAGTTTTATATTGGGATAAACTCTGAACTAATCTGATATTTTATTCAGTCCCGGTATAGAATTACGCAAAGTATTCGCTCCAAATCTGATTTAGCTCAAATAATAGTTACTGGATTTGGTAAACTTTGGTTTATTTGATTTACCTACACTGATCTGAACAAATATGAAGTTTTTGATCAGAGCGATCAAGACTGTTTGATCGTAAAAGGTTTACTTGTGACACATTGGGAAATAATTTTCGAAATTTAAATGTACGGACGCCAGCAGGTCAATCTACCCTTATCTCCACCCTTACCCTTAACACCTTCCAGTATTGTGATAAGGTTGAAAATGTATTATTGAGGTAGGTTGACGTGCTGGCGTCTGTATTATAGGCCCACCTACACTACCCAATCTTTGAGGATAAGAGGCGTCATGTGGCGTTAATTTTTTAAGATAAAACTTTCATGAAGTTCATGAAAACTTGCCTAATTGTCAGATAAATTGAATCAATTGTAAAAGACGTAAGAAATTTTTGAGATACAGGTGATACTTTATTGAACCCTGTCAAAAACAACGTACATAATTAATTCCAAGGCAGAATAAAAATCAACCAAAAATCGCCATAATTATGTAAACTTATATTTTTTTATAGTTTGGTATTTTTTTTATGTGAGGCCCATTAAAGGCACTTCTGTCTAACACTTAAATATTCGATGCATACTAAATACCAAATAAAAAATATCCAACGCGTAGTTTCCAATATCGGAAATGAAAGCCTTTTTCATATATCATCTAATAATTAAAGTCAATCAGCGAAGCGGAATGGTTCATCTTTCATTTTAACAGTCCCGAGTGTTGATGATTGGAGGTTTGTAATTAAGTTCCCGAAAAGTCGAGACTAGTGAGGTAGTGAGCCGTTCGCAGCGGATATTGAAGTAGACGCTTTTTATCCCTATCAATCCAATCAAAACGATAACCAGTCAATCAAATGTCGATTGCAGCGAACGGAAGTACAGTTTTAACGTTTCAAAAGCTTAGCTCGATTTAAAAAGGATTATATTGAATTTTAAATGACGTATGTTAAAATTATTTAAAAAAGAAGTTACAAGCCTCACTTTGCATGTGAATGTTTTAAATCCAGAACATGTGACGCCATCTTTGCCATTTGACATTATACAGTCTGATGTATTTTATGGAACTGCAATATCGTTTGACATTATACAGAGTGTTCACTACGCGGAAATCTAATTTAGGCTGCTGCACAGATCAATATGAGGATGGATTCTACAGACAGATTTACGGTCATGAAGAGCTCAAAAATCATTTATTGGTACAAGATGCGTGTGTCTGTCAGGCAATCAAAGTGGGTGATTTCAAGTGAAGTTTCAGTGACAGTCTAATGCCTTTGCCAAACTGACAGACGAACCGAATGCGTGGCGTAGCGTTTTTGTTTGTTATATAGGGAATTGTTTGAAGCCTGTCACATAGAGTATCGGATCGCTTTCGCATTTTTATATGACATGATTCGGTTCGGTTCGCTATCGCCTGTCTGTTTGACAAAGGCCTAAAGGTTTGAGTGGTTGACGTTCTGCTTTAAATTAGCTTTTACTATTTGTTAGACCCTCGGGGTACCGCTCAAAGACTTCTCGGAATCGGTGGTAAACTGTGATGGTAAGCTTTCACTCCTGAAAGTTATCATTAGGCTAGCTTTCATTACATCATAGAATTTTCTTTGAATTACTGATGACCCGTACTGGACACGTTGAATGGTAATGCACAACAAAGGAAAGGAGGAATTCATCGAAACTATATTTACACCGATACTCTTTAAATACTCCTCTGAGACTTAAATAAAACACAAAGAGAAATTAAAACTTTAACACGGATAAACGTTAACATAATATAATCGTTAAATCGTCAAAGTAGTTAAGACAATGCAACAAGAGAAATAAATATCCAGATATTAATATCTAAAAGACAAGTTCAAACACAGATTTCCTCAGATCAAAAACTCGCTCCAGACACTAAACATAACTTTAATTAATCGCATTGTATGTACTATCGACAAAGTTGAATCATGACCCAACATAAGCTTATTTTCCTACAGACTTTAAATACAATTAGGTCCACATTTGCGTAAACATACATAACCATGGTAACGACTTTGATCTTTGTCAATTTGACGGATTCAAACGATTTTTTGTCAAAATGGGTCATGATTCAACTTTGTCGATTGTACATAACCTTATATTAAAACAGTTGATTTCCTTAGCTCTGTTATAAATGACAATAGGGATTTATTCTCAAAGCGGGAACACGAACATAATTCAATCCTAACACCGAACAATAAGAATCAAATTAGTTGTAACAATAAACAATTTGCGATCTTACAATGATACGAGGGAGTTCAGTGTTCAAAAGTTCGAAGCGTAATTGTGTAGGGCCAATTGACATTGATCTTTATTAAGGGACAGATAAGGTTGATGTTTTCTTGCGAGGATAAGGGGGTTAGATCTGTGCGGTTGTGGTTGGTTAGGTTCCATTACCGACACGATCAAGTCACACTATAAGATTTTAAGTTCTCACAAAGTTTTTATTGAAGACGCAGTTGTACACTATTTGTAGAATTTATAATGCAGTAGTCTATATATATAAAATTCAAAACTGACTGACTGATCTGACAACGCACAGCCCAAACCGCTGGGCCTAGAAACTTGAAATTTGGCATAAGCCCTCCTTATACCACGTAGGTGAGCACTAATAACGGATTTTGTGAAATTCGGCCCCTAAGGGGTTGTTTTTGGGGTTGACAGTTTGTATGAAACTTCGTTAATACAGGTGCTAGGAATTTCAAGTTTTGCATGAGGTTTCTTTTTAGGACGTAGATGGTCATCATGACGGGATTTTGCGAAATCCGACCCCTGAGGGGTTTGTTTTTGGGGTAGATAGTTTGTATGAAACTTTGTTACTACAAGTGCTAGGCGTCTCAAATCTTGCATGGTGGTACTTTTTAAGATGTAAATGCTCACCAAGGTGGAAATTTTGAGAAATTCGACCCTTAAGGGGTTGTTTTTGGGGTTGATAGAATTGAGACTCAAATTTTTACATAGGGGTTCTTTTTTGGACGTAAGTAATACCTAAGACGGGATTTTGCGAAATTAGATCCCTAAGAGGTTGTTTTTGGGGTTGAAAATTTGTATGAAACTTTGTTACTACAAGTGCTAGGCGTCTCGAATCTTGCGAGGGGGTTCTTTATGAGACTTAAATGTTCAATAAGACGGGATTTTGCGAAATTTGGCCCCTAAGGGGTTTGTTTTTGGGGTTGATAGTTTGTATGAAACTTCGTTACTACAGGTGCTAGGCGTCTCAAATTTTGCATGGTGGTACTTTTTAAGATGTAAATGCTCACCAAGGTAAAAATTTTGTGAAATTCGATCCCTAAGAGGTTGTTTTTGGGGTTGACAGTTTGTATGAAACTTTGTTACTACAAGTGCTAGGCGTCTCGAATTTTGCGAGGGAATTCTTTTTAAGACCTAAATGTTCACTAAGATGGTATTTTGCGAAATTCGACCCCTAAGGAGCTTTTTCGGGGTTGATAGTTTGGAGACTCAAATTTTGCATAGTGGTTCTTTTCTGAACGTAGTTGCGGGTATTTTATGAAAATAGACCGCAAGGGGTTGAGTTAGGGGTTGACATTTTGTATGAAACTTCGTTTCTACAAGTGCTAGGGGTACTAAATATTGCAATAGGTTCTTTCGTAAATGCACACCAAGGCACTATTTTCTGAAATTCTACCCCTAAGGGGCTGTTTATGGGGTTAACAGTTTGTACGAAACTTTGTTGCTACAAATGCTAGGAGTATCAGCATGGGGTTTGTTTTAGGACCTTATATGTTCTCACAAAGACGGAATTTTACAAAATTCGACCCCTTAGGGGTTGTCTTTGGTGTTTGTAATTAGAGGACTCAGCGTTGCAGGAGGGGTTCTATTTAGGATACAGGTTCTCACTAAGAGAGGATGATACGAAATTCGACCCCTAAAAGTTTGTATTGGGGTTGATAGTTAGGAGTCCTTAATTTTGCATTGGGATTATTTTTAGGACCTAGGTGTTACCTAAAACGGAATATTGCGGGTTGACAGAAATAATTTTGTTGATTATTGATTTAGTTTTTCCAACAGCATCCCATATAGAGGGTCGCCGGGACTAGAAATTCACAAAGCCAAAATTCGAAAATCACGCGGACGAAGTCGCGGGCGGAGTGCTAGTAACCAATAAAGAACAAAGTAGTGTATCTATAGTAAGGAAAAATGAATGCTACCGAAAGAACAAAAATTATGTCAATTTAAATGAATTGTCAAATAATGACAGTTGTGATTCGAACACATGGACGATTTAATATAGTGACCAATTACTGTCACTGATTTTACAATAAATTGTATGTTTAAAATGAAAACCCAACATTTACAATGAATGCACGACTGTCTTTAATATCATGTTTCAAGTTGCTCAGTTAAGTGAAACGAAAACGTATTTTTAATGTTGCCTCACAGAAAATTAAATGAGACTAGTTTTCCGAATGGTTCAAAAGTTCTCTGGCGTTTGCAAATTTTATGAAACTTTTGATCAATCATAGATATTGAAAACTTCTAACGTAATAAAATTGCTAGTAAAATATATTGCAATCTAAGAATAGCCCTTAATTAAGAAAAAGATAGGGCAAGCCAATCTTTAAGCTTTTAGGAAAGTTCTAGGAACATGTAGAGATAGCTGGATATAGAAAAAATTATGCCGGTACTGATTGACCAAGTTAAATAGTTTAAAATTATTTTTAGATAAATTCATGATACTTTATTGTAGTTTAAAACGTTTCCTCTATTTATTAGTATTACACATCCGCTCAATTTTAATAAGCGAATCATTTTTTTTTTAGCGTGGTAAAATCATCAAATGAGTCCTCCCACCCCGGGCAGGGCGGGAGGGACTGTCAGACTCGTACTGACTAAAATCCACGGTGTCTTTCAATAGCCTTTTGTGTTCCGGGGTCACGGTAATGAGATAAGTCCCGCGACCCGCAGGCCCTCTAGAGGGGGGCCCCGTCATTATGCTGACGCTCTTTGAGGCGCCCGTGGAACACAACGCGTCGACCCGGGCATGATCCATAGTCGGACAGCGAGTTGCCCTTTACTCGCCGCCCGCATGCCCGCGCCTACGGTGGCCGGAGAGAGATAGTCTTGCGACGTCCACCACCGCGGGTGGGGCGGAGGGAGGACATTGTCCTCTCCCTCACGCGGCCCGCCTCCTCTTTCGCGAGCATGACTGCTTCGCAGAAGGAGGCGACCGCTTCCCACTCCGTCTCGCCCCAAGCGAATCAGTTTAGCATAAAATTATTATTACGTTTTGTTATACTTATAACAGGAAATTATGACAGAGTTATTCGTGTTCCTTCAGTCAGTACAAATAAAAACGTGCAATTATTTTAAAAACGACGCCATTAATTACATGAGCGAACCAAGAATTAAATTAAACAAATAGAATTGTTTTCACGAAACTTTTGTTAGTGGCTGGGTGTCTAATGACACTTACGAACGATATGTCATTTGTGATATACAATAAATTAATTAAAATAAGCGTGGTCGCGCAAAAAACGTTCGGAGAAAAAAAAAACTTATACAGCACACCGCCAATTGTGACACTAATGACATACAAAAATTTTGTAGCAGCGGCGCGCGGTCACCCGTGTGGAACGATCCGACTCCCACATACCTCATTTGTTATAAGCCACATTATAATCACACATTGTGTTGGATAATAAATAGAAAAAGCGACAATAGAAATAACGAGTCACAAATAGGCATCTAATAATGAAATTGTATTGCATATAAATATATGGTTATATATCGTGTTTCTCGCTTCGGCGGACCGTTTAATAGCCGCTTGTTGTTTATTAGCGATGCTTCCTGGTGGCTCGTAGCTTCTGGCGGGACCAAGCTATCTTTTAACATAGTATTCATGCTTTAATACATTTAATTTAACGTTTTAAAACTGTATCACGACTGATTTGTAGCTCACTGTCGCTGTAAATGCATCCAAAGTTCGCTGTTAAGGGCGGCCAACCCGTCTGTCTATCTTTTCATACAAACGCTCGTACGTGATTATGGCGTTGTAACAGAAATTTCTTTGAAACTTTTGAACTAATAAGCATCTTGTGCACTATATCTAGGTTTCTATCAAAACGCGAAATCTAAATTTTAATAAACAAATTCAGTACAAACCTCCAAAAATCAGCTTTTTTGCACAAATTTTATATGATATTTGGGCGTTTATAATGTACTCATTAATTGTAACCAGAAAGAAATATTTGCATAGAAACCTTGCAAATGTAATGGAGTTTCTAAATGCAAAACCTTTTTTTCATAATCTTGTAAGGCTTACGAAAAAACACGTATTTCTTGGAACAAGTTTTATGAAACTTCCGCACACTATTTTTTCTTTAATGTTATCGCGTTCTCACTTGCTTGTTAGCCATGTGGCGGTAAGAGGTAAGCGGGGGACGAGTCGAGCGGGGACGGGTTTGCCTCTTGTTCTGGATGAAACAACAAGCTTTTTGGCCATGCTCGCGTTGCCGTTCGTCGGATGGGGAAGGGCGCTCTTAAGGTGGCGGATCGCATCGCGACAGAGATCCTGTCTCTGACCGCTACCGGAGACCGCGAAAGGAGATCGCGACCGTTACTTAACAGTAGGCAATGTATGAGCGGCAGTTCGCCAACGAGACACAGAGAGGAGACAGATACGGTCGCGTTCTCCAGTCGCGGTCTCATGTCTCGGTCGCGGCGCGTCCCGCCACCTTTAGCAATAAGACCAGCCATTGTGTCATGGTAGAAAGTCTATGTTTTGACATACATGTGTAAATGTGTAAAAAGCATGTAAATCTGACCTACACAGCCCAGTTAGGACCGGGTTATAATGTATATCAAATAATATCCTATCTATCTGTCCACAGGAATCAGTCGAGTTAGCCCCGTCGTACACAAAGCGACGCAAGTGTCCGATACCTTACGACTTTGGTATTCGTTGACGCGTGCCTGTGTACGAACCTCTATAGATTTGCATAGCGATAGTCGCCTGGATACCAAAGTCGTAGGATATCGGAGACTTGCGTCGCCTAGTGTACGAAGGGACTAACTGATGCAGGTTACAATACCCGCCTAAGTTAATATGTCACACTACTGTCCTTTGAACAATCGTGAGTAATGCTAATTATAAATTTGAATTGAATTATGATCAATGTGAATGGTATCGAGCTATATTAAAGCTGCCATCTATGCAACCATCAAATATCGTCCGAATGGCTTCCAAATGACGATTTGTAAGGATGACGGGACCCCATTTATCAAAGATAGAAAATAGCAAATGTCATTTATGAAAATTTTGTGACATCTTTCCATTGATGACATCACAAAAAAACTCAATTTAATAGGAGTAAAAATAAACGTTACTCTAGCTTTTCAATACACAATAAAGTTTAAGCATAAAGGATGCTATTAAGAAATTGTTTATGGCGACATAAAAACGCGTTTTACGCACTAGGCATGTAGGAATATGAATATTTTTCTCGATATTTAATTAGAAAACGTGCTCCTTATTTGGGCTAAGCAACTGGCAAGAATGTAGCCAAGTTACAGGATTGCTGAGTACCGGATGTAACGCCAAGTATAAATAAAATGCGCTTTTTTATATTTTATATGGGGAAGGGCGCAAAACGAGCACAGCTGATGAAGTCGTAAGGGCATCTGCATGTGTACGATTGTGCTCAAGTTATAATCGAACCAAATTATACAAGTTCTATATTTCAATTGTTACCTTTTTTCCTTTTCTTAGATAATTACGAAAATTAATATAACAAAAACATGTAATTGTTTTTAATTATTGTAAAATGACATATATTATAATCTCTTAAAAACATCTACATTCTTTAAATGCCCATCTAACTTATTCACGACCAAGTTAATAATCATTAAGTCGTTTTACTAAACCAACACCAACCTACTCATTCGCTCATCCTTCAAGCACTAATAATTCCGCGAGCTCATACCAAATTGTTTATTAAAAAATGGATCAATATTTTGAATACAAACAATGCTGTTTACCATGTAGACGGTGCCGGGTGGAAAGTACTTGCGCGGGGCTCTTGTATTTTTAATATCACCCCCTCCTCGCCTCGCTTTAACATAATATAAAATTATAAACGATATGAATCACGATAATGTTCCGTGAGCCTGTGTGCGCGGCCAATTCACAACTTTACCGGGCCCAGGGCGTACCCCCCATGCCTCCGACCACCCCCGCTGCACCCCGACACAGTACCGCGTCTTCAGTAACACAACTCGCCTGCTTTCAAATCAGGTAACCAGATTTATTGTAAGTACAGTGTTTCTTGTTTTTGCTATTTCTAAAAGTATTTTCCTAAAATCAAGACAAGTAGGTACTTGTCTTGATTTTAGGAAAATACTTTTAGAAATAGCAGAGGAAAGACACAGATGTAATTAGGTAATTACATCTGTGTCTTTCCTTTTTTTTATCTGTTTTTTTTCCTTAAATTCAGGTGAATGTATAACGTAGACAATATCTTCTTCTATCTTCTATAATATAAAAATTGATCGCAAAATGTGTTGCTAAGCTCATAACTCGAAAACGGCTGGACCAATTCGGCTACTTCTTTTTTTGTTGTGTTTGTAACCATCAGCGCCAGGTTTTAGAGGAAAACGAAAATCAGCATGTCCACCCGTGCGAAGCCGGGCCGCTAGTGTTTTATGAAAATGTAAACATGAAAGTGTGCAACTGTACTTTTAGACAATATTTCAGCGTATGGGAACGAAATAACTTACTTGATTTTAACTTTGAACATCCTTACTTACTTCTTAAATCAAACATCGTCTTAAATAAAGTTAATATTTAATGTCTCTGTAAAGCAAAGTTTCCTAATAAAATGTTAATGTAATGAGTGCACTTGTGTACAGTATTTCTAAAATGTGTGTTTAAAATTCAATTAATGTGTTTGATCTTTATAAAACAGCTGTGGAATTAACGAAGTCGCGTTCTAACTCAATAGACTCATGATTATTAAGCTAAACGATAATTTGCTTATTAGAAGTTGTGTCCAAAATCTACAAAATTCATAAACGGACTATAATCTTCCCACTGCTGGGACAAAGATCGCCTCTTTCACGCGGGAGGAAGATATTTCATTTGTTTGAATTGTTGGTTCTATTATAATGTTATCCTGTGTGATTTTAACAGCATTATTATGTAATAAATTACACGAAGTAAGTAATGCACGTATCTGGATTTGAACTAACTACCTACTAGTAATAAAGAAGCCCTTTATCACTGGGTCACTACTACGCTATTTTGCATAGGTATTAAGAGTTATCTCTAACAATACAAAGGTAAATATGAGTCACAGTAAATCATAAAGATGATCATCTCACGCGGAAGCGTTGACACGCTGATCGATGGCACACTGTGACGCCGCCCCGCGCCAGCAAAAAGAAAAGTTTTATTTTTATAAGACAAGAAATTTATTATGGCTGATGCTCGTGTCGGTTTCGCGTTTCTTCGGAAATAGAACGTAAAATGTTGTTCGCATCGATCCGTACGCTCGCGTAATTTAAGCAGAGTTGTGAAGATGGCCTAATGTTCATTTAAAACTTAATGAGTTTGATGAGAATTAATTTTGTGACCAATAACAATTTCGATAACCTTAAGTAGGCTTTCTTTATACTTTTTATCCTTATCAATACATCTATACATATAAATAAAATTGGAGTGTCTGTTTGTTATATTGAAATAACCGTTTTTTACTACATACATACGAATAATATGTATATACAGTACATACACCAAAATAATTTATTTTACATTTTTTGACTGTCTGTCTGTCTGTTTGTTTGTAATGGCAAATCTCTGATAATGCTGGGCCGATTTTGACGGGGTTTCTATTGGCAGGTAGCTGATGTAATAAGGAGTAAGTTAGGCTAGGCTGTTATTTTAGAAAAAATCCTTTGTTTGAAAAAAAATATTTGTTGAGTTCCGACATCTACGCGAACGAAGTCGCGGGCACAGCTAGTTTACAATGTAATTACGTATTACGCACATTAGCACACTAAGATAAACTTTCCGTTTCCGATACCTCATAAGACCATCAAGACTTTTAGTTTAAAGAAAAATAAGTTTTACTGTCAATTTTCTTTCCTCCCACTTCATAAAGAATTCGCCCTAAGTACAATCCAGCCTAGTGTTAAGAAATAATGAATTATACAGGACAATATAGTGTCATGTTCTGGCTTCGTACTGCTGACGGTGACTTTTCGACATTTCTAGTAGAATTTCCAAAAAAGACTTATTTTGGTTTTTTCCCCAAGTTTTTATACACTCACTTTTCTTGTTTGTTTGTTTGTTTTTCGTTTGAGGCACTTCCCGATAAGCTAGCAGGCTGAAATTTTGCACACGCTCTGAGTTCTGATGACAATACATGACTAGCTAAGAAACGTCATAACAAATCCCATATGGCGGCCTCCCCAAGATGGCGGACTGGCTGTTTGAAATCCACCCCCATGATATGGATATCAAATGAAAGGGTTTGCTATCAGCAGTACGAATAAAATAGGCACGTGACTTAAATCCAATATGGCAGACGTCCAAGATGGCAGACTGGCTGTTTGTTTGAAATCCACCCCCATGATATGGGTATCAAATGAAAGGGTTTGCTGTCAGGAATACGAAAAAGTCATGTGACTTAAATCCAATATGGCGGACGTCCAAGATGGCGGACAGGCTTTGAGCTAGCAGGCTGAAATTATTAGGGTAGCTACAAACCCGATGAACAAAGAAAAAATAGTAAAATAATTAATAGTTTAAAAAAAACTAAAAACCCATGTTTTTAAATGTCCTAAAAGTAGGAAAAAAACCCTACGGGGCTGAGAGAGGGACCACTCAAAACGTGGGGGCGTATCTTTGCAAGTTACACCCACGATCTATACACTTCATGTAAATATATCCCATAAATAATCCTTTAAATAAAAAAGATGAACTATTTATAAAGCTCCAATTGCAAATTGCGATTTTAATGTAAAGGTCTAAAATTATCCTGAGGTAAACAGAATACGTCACTGAGCTTTGAATATGCAGTTTGATGCGACATTATTTCTGGTACTAATTATTATTCCATCGTCCTTTGATTAGTATGAATATGTAACAAAATGGCGATAGTGTCATTGACAACATGCATCCATATCTACCTGAAGGAATGAATAATGCATTAATTCCAAAATAAACAGGAGTAAAATGCGACGAAAATAAATTTTATTGTGACGTCATGCACGCTTTTCTAACACTTATGAGATACAATAATCTTAAGATTTTAAAACTTATAAATATGATGAAAAAGATTTGTTAATCTTTTTCAAATGTTTTTTCGTCATATTTATATTATAAGTTTACTTGAAAGTAAAAGAAAAAAAAATTGCAAAAAAAAACTTGAGAGGTGTCAAGGGACACCCAAATGGAACAAAGATACTGTATACACTCAACAAAAATAATCGTCGCGACTCCACTCCACTCCGCTCCACTCCACTCCACTCCACTCCACTCCACTCCACTCCAGTCCATTCCATTCCATGGTAATAAACACATTACCCTCCTTTGCGTCGCGCAGTCGGATAAAAGTGTCGTGACAACTTTTCGTAAGAATTTTTTCCGTCCAGCCCCCTTTCACAACGCGCGATAAGGAACTTCGTTCAAAAAGTATTTTTGAATTCAAGTGACACTTGACATTTCATTTCAAAAGAAAATAACATAAAAAAATAATAACGATGATTAAGCACATTATTGTAATGTACAGACGTCAGCACATCAAGCTACCACAATCTGTCAGATTTATTTAATTGAATTTCAACCTTATCACAAGAGTAGAAGGTTAATGTTTGACTGGTAAAATCTGACAGATTCGGGTAGGTTGACCTGCTGGCGTCTGTACATGTATTTTGAAAAGAGTTTTTTTATTGCACCAAGTATTTTATTAAACGTAACTAAGTGACAGTTGAAAGATGGACGTTGACGTTTTCTCCCTTATCATGATCGCTGCACTGTAACACGCTGCATTAATTTTTCTAAGACCGTCATCTGCATAGCCTTTCTTTGACTGGAAGCCGAGCCCAACGGCTTCCAATCTATCCAGTCTAACCGGATGCATCTAGCTGTTTGTTTAAACTTTTTGGTATTATGTAGTTTTTTTTATTGCCTATTTCTATATTTCAAAGTATTACAAAAAAATTAGATATGTCAGTGTGTTTTAGCTTTGCCACGTTGTTGGAAATATTTCAGCTTGCGCATGTTATATTTTTATTGCCATTTCTTAATTTTTATTCCGTCACGCCTCATATCAATCAACCATGCAGTCCACTCCTATCGCCAAGACTTACTGGATAAAAAAAACCAGTCTTACTGGATGTAGATGAACGGAGTACTTGTATTTCGCATGGGTCTGCCTATCTGTTCTCCTCTGTATACCTTTGAATGATTTATATACATATACTAGCTGACCCCGCAAACGTTGTTTTGCCATATAAATTAAAAAAAAAAAATAGTAGCCGATTCTCAGACCTACTGAATACGCATATAAAATTTGGTTAAAATCGGTAGAGCCGTTTCGGAGGAGTACGGTAACTAACATTGTGACACGGAAATTTTATATATAAGACTAGCTGAACCCGCAAACGTTGTTTTGCCATATAAATTAAAAAAAAATAGATAGTAGCCGATTCTCAGACCTACTGAATATGCATACCAAATTTCATAAAAATAGGTCAAGCCGTTTCAGAGGAGTACGGTAACTAACATTGTGACACGGAAATTTTATATATAAGACTAGCTGACCCGGCAAACTTCGTACCGCCTCAGAAACAATAAAAAAAAAACCCTTTAGACCTACCCTGGACTACGACAAACATTTTAAAACCAAAATCAGCTCAATCGGCCCAGCCGTTCTCGAGTTTTAATCAGACTAACGAACAACAATTCATTTTTATTTATATAGATAGATTATATACATTTTCACCTCACCCGCTCGGAAAGATTCTATTTCTCATTCAAAATCTGAGCGCAAAACTCCATTTTGTGCTCTAGAGCACAAAGTGTTGTTTAAAATTCGAACACGTCTTGTATTCAATTGTTTTCTACACTGACAGGCGAGCCGCCCCCAGTGTAGGTCAATGACCCCACTTCATTTCCTCGCTGTGTGAGGTGAAAAGTTGTGTGTTGCACTCGGCAGCAAAGTTTTTCTGCGTCTCGTACCTTTGAAAACTTCGCATCGCTCAGGATTCTATATTTGAACCGCTCGTTTCTCTCGCGGTTCAATCTTAGAATCCTTCGCTCGCTCAGTTTTCAATTCAAGTACTCGCGCCAAAAATCAACTTTGCAGCCTTGCATAACAAATAACTATTTCACCTCACCCGCTCGGAAAGATTCTATTTCTCATTCAAAATCTGAGCGCAAAACTCCATTTTGTGCTCTAGAGCACAAAGTGTTGTTTAAAAATCGAACACGTCTTTTATTCAATTATTTTCTACACTGGCAGGTGAGCCGCCCCCACTGCATGTCAGTGCACCGGGTTGTTGCAACCTATTTTTTTTTCTGAACATTAGTGTTATGTAGTAACTGTAGTTGTCGTAAGTTTGAGTTTTTAACATTCGAGAAAATCGTCTCGAACCGCCTGTAAATCTGTCTCTGTCTCCAACATTCACAACGGAATCCAATGAATTTGAGCAATTTTCCGCAAATTTACGTAATACTCGTAATAACACACAAGTGACAAAAACAAGTATTAATGTTCCAAAAAAACATTTAACTTTCAATATTAACAATTGTAGTAATTTTACTTTTAATTTACTGATATATAATATATAATAGTAAATTAAGCTATTTCTCTTACACCTACCATTTCCTCGCTGTGTGAGGTGAAAAGTTGTGTGTTGCACTCGGCAGCAAAGTTTTTCTGCGTCTCGTACTTTTGAAAACTTCGCATCGCTCAGGATTCTATATTTGAACCGCTCGTTTCTCTCGCGGTTCAATCTTAGAATCCTTCGCTCTCTCAGTTTTCAATTCAAGTACTCGCGCACAAAAATCAACTTTGCAGCCTTGCATAACAAATAACTATTTCACCTCACCCGCTCGGAAAGATTCTATTTCTCATTCAAAATCTGAGCGCAAAACTCCATTTTGTGCTCTAGAGCACAAAGTGTTGTTTAAAAATCGAACACGTCTTGTATTCAATTATTTTCTACACTGGCAGGTGAGCCGCCCCCACTGCATGTCAGTGCACCAACCTATTTTTTTTTTCTGAACATTAGTGTTAAAATAAGTAGTAGATGTCGTAGGTAAGTTTGAGTATTTAAAATTCGAGAAAATCGTCTCGAACCGCCTTATATCTGTCTCTGACTCCAACATTCACAATGGAATCCAATGAATTTGAGCAGTTTTCCGCAAATTTACGTAATAATAACAAACAAGTGACAAACACAAGTAGGTATTAATGTTCCAAAAAAACATTTAACTTTCAATATTAACAATTCTAGTAATTTTACTTTTAATTTCTAAAATGAATAAATAAATACTTATATAGTAAATTGTTTAATCTGTTTCTCTTACACCTACCATTTCCTCGCTGTGTGAGGTGAAAAGTTGTGTGTTGCACTCGGCAGCAAAGTTTTTCTGCGTCTCGTACTTTTGAAAACTTCGCATCGCTCAGGATTCTATATTTGAACCGCTCGTTTCTCTCGCGGTTCAATCTTAGAATCCTTCGCTCGCTCAGTTTTCAATTCAAGTACTCGCGCACAAAAATCAACTTTGCAGCCTTGCATAACAAATAACTATTTCACCTCACACGCTCGGAAAGATTCTATTTCTCATTCAAAATCTGAGCGCAAAACTCCATTTTGTGCTCTAGAGCACAAAGTGTTGTTCAAAATTCGAACACGCTTTGTATTCAATTGTTTTCTACACTGACAGGCGAGCCGCCCCCACTACATTTCCTCGCTGTGTGAGGTGAAAAGTTTTGTGTTGCACTCGGCAGCAAAGTTTTTCTGCGTCTCGTACCTTTGAAAACTTCGGCTCGCTCAGGATTCTATATTTGAACCGCTCGTTTCAATCTTAGAATCCTTCGCTCGCTCAGTTTTCAATTCAAGTACTCGCGCCAAAAATCAACTTTGCAGCCTTGCATAACAAATAACTATTTTTTTTTAACTTTTCCCCACTTTAGGAATTGCTTCCTTTAACGTGGTTGCGTTTACAAACATAGAAAATCACATTCACAAACACCCAGACACGATACAACTGCTTGTACGTGTCGCACCAGTCGATCGCTCTAAACCTGGACCAATAGTATCGGCAGCGACTTAGCGCTCGTGTCGTGCATAGGAGCCCTTACGAGTTGCAAGTCGACTTGCAAGTAGGCAAATTAGTTTGTAATTTATTTCACCACCACTGCTCTCAAAACAGTGGTAACGGCATGTTCTAGAACTTTAAATTCGAAGACATTTGACATAGCTATAAAGTATAAATCCGCACTGGGCCCGCGTGGTGGATTATGGCCCATTCCCACGGAGAGGAGGCCTGTGTCCCAGTCCCACTGTGGGAAAATTTCTAGGCTGATGATGATGAACTAAACCTGGATATATCTGTTGTCCACGTCCTAACCTAAGCGAACGTCTCACCAGCACGTGACCTTTGCGTTCATTTTACGCATGGCCGCGCCAACAGAGGGTGACCAGTTTTCAAAACAAATGAGTGTGATATAGTGACAGTAACATAAATGATATCTAGTGACGTACGACTAAGTGTTTTGGTTAGTGAGGTGATAGAAATGTCACTGTAGCTTCTTAAAAATATCGGAAAATCTGTAACTCCGGAAAGGAGTTAAATTCCTTCTGTCAACTGTGCATTAAAGTTTGTGTAGAGAATTCATGAAAATTCTGTATAGTGTATTTTTCCACGACAAATGAAATTTCAAAAGTACAGTCACTGACAACGCGTATAAAAAAAGATACTTGTAGATTTATCCTATTTAAAAAAAATATGTATGGCATATTAACACTCCATTCATTGAACCCATTAACACTTCGCCAACCTGGGAGTCATACCAAGAAACCATCGTCACCAGTAACTCTTGTAATCACTAGATAAACGAGGTTCAAGAAGCCTTAGTTAAACAACGAATATATCACAGTTTTCTTGCAACATTTCCATCCAACTTGATACCAAACTGTAACAATAAAGGGAGGATTTTTTTTACATCGCATTAAAAGGTTTAAAATGAACCGCTTATTGTTTTTATAAGTTTGAAAACATTCGCTTTGTCCAAAAGCTCGGGGCTTGCGATATTTCGGAGCTTTCGCCCCCTTTCGCCCCTATTTTTAACGACCCATCCGCCGTCGACGGGTGCTGCTTAACCTCGAATATTGATCGAAGTGATGACTTGCCATTATGTTCGTACCACCATCAAACGTCAACTCATTATGATAATACCTACTTCCAACAAATCCTTCGAGAATTTTCACAAGTTTTAGTCAGTAAAGAAAATATTAAGACAGAGAGAACAGTTTTCATGAATTAAAGTTAATTTTGTTTTTCACTCTTAACACGACATAATTTATTATTTCCATACTTATCTTGTTCCTATCAATTGCAGAAGCTGAAAGGTAATTTTTACGGCAGTCCAGAATAAACCCCATTGTGAATGGTATTTATCTGCACCACAACGTGATCTCAGACGACCCAGTAATATCTAGGCAGTAATTATTCATCTTATTTAATACAAATATATTGAACTACTGCCAAATGCAAAAGTTACTCGGCCATTATGAGAGTGCTCTCTTATTTATTGTTCTCTTGTATGTGTGTGTACAACGCGTGCATGTAATCTATAGTCACTTGCACAAATTAATAATGTTGACAAAAACTCCAACAAAAAGTCCCAAACGTCACGGTACAATCGCGCAAATAATAGTAACCAACTTTTAATTTTAAATTATCACCACACAACAGATTAATATTTCGATCAAACATTCCTAATTTAAAAATACTCGTAGCATTGTATCGCCTTCGAACAAAACTTTAGCCGAGCTCTCCCGACGGGCCCCGAGGGTTGCCGAGCATCGCCGAGCGCCAACATAATGCCGGTGCAAGCCGCAGACATTGTCAGTAATTGCCGGTGCCGCTATAATCGCACTTAATTACAACTATACAACTCACAATCGCGCCCGTTTCAAGTATTCATTATTAATATTAATTCGCGATAAAAACAGGTTTGGTCTCGAAGCCCGATACGAGAGTTCTCATTGCACCACTTATAACTCAAAACCCGTGTCTTATTTTAAATTTAATTATAGAATAACTTACTTTGTGATTTAAAACAATTAAATTAACGACGCCGTTTTGTTCAATTATAATATGTTAGAGTTAGCTGTAAAGTATAATTGTTTTACTGAAGTCGAGCGAGCAGACACTAAACACATTATGTAGCGTGTTTAATTTTTTACGTCTAATTGAATGACATTTTGTATGGAAACGTTGCGTCAATGGTATTCTTTAGAATCGCAGAGATCTAAACAACACGTTACGACTTAATAACAATATTAGACACATTATAAACGAACAAATACGTCAACATGGAAGCATCTGTGATATTAGTGTTGCAATATTTAGTTAATTTTTATGACATAACTACAATAAAATTAAACGTGTTACAGTAAAACAGTACAGACGGACAGACAAAGAAATTACGCATACCAAATAAAAATTCCATACAACATTTTCATTTTATCATCTAAATCGGCGTTTACGACGGGGAACAATGCCGTGCTCCGAACCAAACAAAAGTGGGACGCAAATAAAGAAAACAATAAAATTAGAATATATAAACACATAAAAACTGGCGTCCAGAATGTTCGGTGTGCGGCGGCCGGCGCATGCGCCCGGCGCCCACCGCACATTACATCAAATAAATTAATATCAACTCCAACTGTACATACGCAAGCGAAGGGTTCGTGTTTATTTGAAATAACTTTTTTTAGTGTATTGTTTGTGTGTACGACGTGGTAGTCCTGCGAACACTTCTCTTTACAACACTATTTTGAGATACGAGTGTGCTCAAACAGCTCAAGAGACACAAGCTGTATCATGGGGGGTTTATTACCTTTTTAACAGCGCACAATGGATTTACAAATTACGTCCCTAATTTGTGTAAAATCAAAAGTTGAAAATTCCTTCAGTGACTACTTAGCCAGCACCGGCTAGTAGGCAAATACAACTCTACAACTGCAACTGTCTTTCTCAGCAAATTTTACAACTAAGGATTAACGTACAGTCAAGGAAATAACTTGAAAACATTCAAGGTCGGATAACTAATGGAGTTGTACCTATAACAGTCCATGTTATTTATTTAACACAATGCAAAAAGACTAAAACACAATCCATAATCAATGTAATGCGCGTAAATAGTCCTAAAAGTGGTTGTGGGCCGTTGAATATTATCTGCAAGACAGTCCAGGAGTGAAAGTGATCAGTGTAATACAAAAACAGCCGTAATACAATAGAATTAGAATACATTTTGGCAAAATTACGATACCATAAAGTTTAAGTGGTAACTGCCGTCTGTGTACGGTCGACGCGAAAAGTGCTTGTTCGGGGAAAAAGCTGTAATGAAAACAGTTTTGAAATTGATATAGCAGATTCTTATCTTCTATAACATCTACTCGTTGTTTGCATTCAATTTTAACAAGATTATCAGACTTATTTTTGTTTAAAATTAGTTTTCTTTTATCCCTTTTCGTATTTCACTCGTACTGTAAAAAGAAAAACCAATGTATTATTTTATTTTCAGAAGACTGAAAAATATATTGATCTGAGCCATATTTTTGTTATACGACCAAAACTGACGTGTTCACTAACACTATCATTAGAAATTAAAACGAGATTAAAGGCATGATGGCACTTTCAACAAAATATCGGAAACACACAACAAATAATAAACATGGTAAATACCTACTTTCATTACTGCATTAATTTTAACGTGATCCTGAGATCTATCTACAACTTCATGCCTCTATTAATCCAAATATAGTTCAATCAAGGACTATTTCTATTAGAGCACACTATGAAATAAACGATTGTCATTCATATTGTTTTAAAAATAACTCACAAAGAGGTCAAGATCGAGGCAGAAAGACTTATTTATAATACCGATGATTTAATGGCCGCTTTTTCGCACAATGTTAATTGGTTGTTTATTTCCACACACGTGTGATCGTTTTCCAACAAAATATTTTGTTCTTCGCGATCGGTAGGGGCATGTCGTAACTTTTGATTTAGTGTTATGGCCTATTTCTTTTTATTAAATTGTCTTATGACACATGTGATTGCCAATTTTCGCTTCACGTTATTATATTATCATAAAAATAATTATTATATGAATGAGTTTAATGTAAATACCTACTTGTGAACATTTCTTTGATAATACTGCGCATTGAAACTGTTCAGTGTTGTTCTGTGATAAATTATATTTTATCGTTGTTTAATTAAAATTATTTACCGTACCTATACCTTAAGATTACATGGTCATTTTTATTTGTGCATCAACTCCTAATAAATAATTCTTTAGTTCGGGTGGTGGGTGACGATGAAAAAATTTTATATAAATGTGTATGCACTTCTGTCTACGACAGTACGTGCAGTGAACGGCCCGCTACGTATACTTGTATCAGATAAAATTATTCAAATGATACGATCTATTGTGTTTCAGCAACAATGATAAATAATAATAATAATACATATGTATTATTGTAAATATTTATGTAAGTAGGTTTACGAGCCTTACCTAACGCAGATGTAAGGTTGATTCGTAAATTACATATAGGTATGCACAGTGATTGCAATAATCTTCAACTAAATTATTAGCAGGAACGGAAATGCAAACAGAATATTGTTGGACAATAATTTATGTTATTCTACAGTTCAGTTATTATACGTAGTTAGTAGTAGTATAGTTTAAAAACATTAATGTTAGTATTTACAAGTTATTTCAAATGTCTCTAAACATCTAGGTAGGTAATGAAGTCAAATAAGTATTGTATTTTGTAAATGAAATTATATTGTCAGAACGTTATATTTTTAATAAATGATTATTTAAGAGGCATCAAGAGTAAACTTGTACAGATGTATGAAAGCAAAAAATTTGTATGGAAATAAAAAAAAAAAATACACGCGACTGAACCTGCCCTAATCACTATACCTTATTATACAATTAATCATCGTTGTCAACTAGTACCTGATCTTGAAATAAAACTTAGTAATTGATAAAACATGACAAAAGAAATTATATTCAAATATAATGTTGAAGCAGTTTCACAATTATCTTTGAATTGTTTTTCTTGGTCTGCATCCAATACATTTTAGATCACACTTTAAATAATTTGTATACTTCTTTATACACGGTTACCTACTAATATTATAAATGTGAAAGTCTACGTTTCACGTTCTACGTTTCAGACTTTAAAGTATGTTTCGGATTAACTTCTGAATACTTAGCCAAGCTTTTTCAGGAACTGTAACAAGCCTTTTTTTTAGCGTGGTAAAATTATTTGACTGGCCTGTTGGTCTAGTGGTTAGTGACCCTGACTGCTATGCCGGAGGTCGTGGGTTCGATTCCAACCCAGGACAAATGTTTGTGTGATGAGCACGATCATTTGTTCTGTGTCTGGGTGTAATTTATCTATAATATGTATGTATTTAGAAATATATAAGTATGTTTATCAGTTGTCTCGTACCCATAACACAAGCTCTGCTTAGCTTGGGACTAGATGGCGTTGTGTGATAGTTGTGGATTATTATTATTATTAAAATCTTCAAATGAGTCCTCCCGCCCAGGGCGGGACAGGAGGGACTGTCAGACTTGTACTGACTAAAATCCACGGTGTTCCTTCAATAGCCCTTTATGCACCAGGGTCACGGTTACCGAGGGAGACAGTCCCGCGACCCCGGCAGGCAGCTGTAACAACCCTGGACTTTTTTTTATCGTAGTAAAATCATCAAATGAGTGCTCCCACACAGGGGAGGGCGGGAGGGACTGTCAGACTTGTACTGACTAGAATCCACGGTGTCCTTCAATAGCCCTTTACGTTCCGGGGTCACGGTAAGTCGCGAACACAACCCTACGACTTAAATAAAACATCGGGCAAAGCTTATAAAGTTACAAGCAAAGCACAACAATATCGATTGCTATTAAATTGTAATTTTCGTAATTTTAAACATGGTTACAATTACAAAATGCAGGTGTTCATATTGTAACCCAAGTACGATGAGAAGTTCCTCTTATTTGCAGAAGGCAATCATCTGAAAGTGAGAATGAAAAAGAGTTTGGAAGCTTTTTGTAAAGAACTTATGTAATGTTTAGACTATCACATCCTTCAGTTGACAATAAGACTCAAATTATGAATACTCGTATAAACGAAATATTGAATCAGACTGCACCAAAGAAATAAAGCTGTAAAATCAAATGTAGGTAATTCCATTAATATATTGGCACGAACGATCTTGTAACCTCTATAAGTTCGCTCGGTACATTACAGCATCTCGCAGCCATCTATCAAATGCTGGAGCATTTAAATATTATTATAAATTACAATTACAATGTACAGTGCAGTCATCGACCTCACAATATGAAACGTCTAAGGGTCAGTACACACCAAGATCCGAAGTAACGTGAAGATACTGGAAATGTGTATATTTTCGTGCAGTAAATAAAGGTACATTTTGAGTCGTTATTAAAATGTGCACGCAGCGTCGCCTCATCGCTAAAATATGTATCTTTTCGTGTGGTTAGTAAAGTTAGGATTTGAGACGCTTTAATGAAATGTGCGCGCATCGTCGGATCTCGGTGTGAGTTGACCCTAATAGTACCTACACGTCGGAGTGCGCACGCACACATACATACTGGTGACTCAGCTGATCGAACAGTAGGACAACTTTAAGTTTGTAGAGTAGAGACTGACTTTGGCAGCGTTTAATCAATTATTTTTACAAATCAAATTGGAGTACTGTTTCCTGTTATGTAAAAATACAAGCTTTTGCTCGCGACTGTGATCGCGCCCCTTTCATTCTTGCCTTCTCTTTCAAGTTCCATTCATCATCAAACTGAGTCAAAATCGATTCAGCAATAGACGTGAAAACGCAACAAAAAAACTAACCTCACCATTTTTAATACCAGCTTAAATTGCGATAACGTTTGTGAAAACAACTGAAGGGTTTACAAGACTAGTAGAAAAAACTAAACGTTAAAAAGATGCAGTTTTAAGAAACGATGTAAACTTATCATTGTGCATGGAACAGACAAGTCATTGTCCTTATTAATATAAAGTAATAACGTTATAGTACAGAGATCACAAATGAAATCGACCTGCGCCATATTTAAGAGCGCGTATTCTGAGAGTTGGTAACGTCGCAAATAGTTGTCAAAAATTAATAAGTTTTAATTAATTTGGCAATGTTACTGTATGGTAATAAGAAATATGGCTCTGTAGTGCACTAAGAAATTGATGAATCCAATAATTAATATCATAACATCGAATTACATAGTTTTAGACGTAAAAAAGTATTTGGGAACCTTCCAAATGCGTTTTTTACACCTGAAACGGTTATAACATCAAATTCGGAGTTCTACTTGCAGCTCTATATCAATTTTTAGAGTACTACAGAGCCATATTTCTGATTTTCATAAAAAAATTACCAAATTAATTAAAACTTGTAAATATTTGACAGCTATTTGCGACGTTACCAGCTTTCTGGTAACGCGCCCTTAAGCCGAAGCTCCGAATGGTACACCGCAATTCCGAAGATGAGGATGCTGTGGCGATGACAATGACTGTAGAAGCGAGTTAGTTTTTGATTATTTCCATGAGGTTTTAAGATTAAAATTTGTTATTATTATTGGTAAATATTCTTGGTTCATTTTCTTCCCTGGGAAACAGATGTTGTAACTGTAATCAGACCTAATGTGTACAGTTTGTTGTATGAATATAATTTATGTGTATCTAAAAAATCATTGTCTGTACTAATATTATACAAGTGAAATGTTCGACTGCGCGTTGTTTTTTAGAATCCAATGATTCATTTTTAGTTTTCGTCAAAGTCGGCCTTAAACTCCTATCAGTATTTTTCGAATTTCAGTACCCACGCTCAGTTGGAAAATCCATCTTTATGCAGAAAAGATTTGATTAATGATGTCCATTACCCAGTTTTTAACATTCTTTTGTGAAAAATGTTAAACTATCAGTCAGTAACATTGACTTCATTTCAGTCACAAGCTGCTAAATAAAAAAAGAATTCCTAGTTTTTTATATTAGATTAATTGAATCAACAAGTGACCAAATATCTAATCTCAGTGTTTTCAACTCGCCGTTAGCCATTTATAAATATAATTATGACAAAAAGTACTTTGCAATTGGAAATAATAAGGATTGTCTCATAAATCCTTCACGTTACTTGACAAATGAACTATTATGCGAGTCATCGCAGCGGCAGACGGAGAGTAAAGGCCAGCGCAGACGCAGCCACAACAAATGTGTCATGTGTTTGGAAGTGTGTGGCGAAAATGTGGTGGAAGTAATATATAATATAATATAATATTCCACAACTATCACACAACGCCATCTAGTCCCAAGCTAAGCAGAGCTTGTGTTATGGGTACTAGACAACTGGTATACATACTTATATATTTCTAAATATGTACATACATATTATAGATAAATTACACCCAGACACAGAACAAATGATCGTGCTCTTCACACAAACATTTGTCCAGGGTGGGAACCGAACCCACGACCTCCGGCATAGCAGTCAGGGTCACTAACCACTAGACCAACAGGCCAGTCCAAGTGGTTTGGTTCAACGTTTATTTAATTGAAAATGAAAACAGATTATAGAAACAAATGAAATAATTACTCAAGTAAAAAAGAAATATTAAAAAAAACTATGTAGTTAACAATTTTTGTGTGCCAATTTTAATCTAAAAAGGATGTCGTCCGATTTGAATTAAAAAAAAGTCTCAGTTTAGGGAATGTTTCATTTATATTTCATTTTTATATGATTTGGATATTATGTGAGATTGGTGATATAGTATTATAACAACCCTGTTTTTTAGGGTTCCGTAGTCAACAAGGAACCCTTATAGTTTCGCCATGTCCGTCCGTCCGTCCGTCCGTCTGTCCGCAGTTTAGCTCAGAGGCGCACAGTACTAGAGAGCTGTAATTTGGTGTAAATATACGGATTTGTTGTGCCGAAAAAGTGGTAAAATAAAATCTCGTAAAATATTTTTTTTTAGGGTACCTCCTGTACACGTAAAGTGGGGATGTTTTTTTTTTTCTCGCGTACCCCTTAGTGTGGGGTATCATTAAATAGGTCTTTAAAAAATATTGAGAGTTTCCATTAACAATTTTTTGATAAAAAAATTCGTTTGTGAAATATTAAGCTTTAAAGTGCTAAATTTTGCTCGACTCGAGTGTCCCCCCCCTCTACCAGCTAAACGGTTATGTTTGGGGGTGTGAAAAAATTCACAATAGTAGTATATACAGGGTGAATTTTTCAACTGGGCGTGGATGGCTATCTTTGAAACTATGAGGAATATCGAAAAACGTTGAAAGGAGTCTCGAGGCCGATTTTAACGAAAACTAAAACTGCATCGTTGGATTTTAGAAAATTCAATAATTCTAGCCAGGAATTGAACCCGCTGATTTTGGAAAAAAAATCACACCCTGTATTATTACACCATTCGATAGTGTTGCTAATAAGGATCAATTTCTGGGAAGTAACCATATACGGCAAACTTAAGGGAAATGTCTAATTATGAAAAAAACAATGATCAATCTCAAGGCAATGACTGTATTCGAAACATATAGGTTTATTGTTTCTTCTTGGAAATAATGATATTTTTTGTTCAATTCAATAATTGCGTATTTCTGAATAAAGTGCAGTTGTTGAGGCGTCAAATCTAGTGAAACATTGAAAACAACGAAATTTTGTAATTTCGAATAGATTTATGGCTCAGTTGAAGTAAAGTGACATAGAAAAATAGCAGTTTTATAAAAATATGCTGTTTCCTTATGTTTGCCGTATATGGTTACTTCCCAGAAATTGATCCTTATTAGCAACACTATCGAATGGAGTAATAATACAGGGTGTGTTTTTTTTCCAAAATCAGCGGGTTCGATTTCTGGCCAGGATTATTGAATTTTCTAAAATCTAACGATGCAGTTTAAGTTTTCGTCAAAATCGGCCTCGAGACTCCTTTCAACGTTTTTCAAAATTCCTATTAGTTTCCAAGATAGCCATCCACGCCCAGTTGAAAAATTCACCCTGTATAACGAAGTTTAAAAGAAAATTATCATGACTAAGTAGGCTTTACAACTTTACGAGTAATAGTCGACCAACTTATAAAATGTACTTGGATAACAGATTTTCTTAAACAACATGTATCGGAGAACATGTTCTTCAACTGCAAATGTTAGTTTGTCAACTTTATTTTTACAGCATACCTATTAAATAGGTATGTTTTTTGGGGATAGGTAGGTTTTTATCGTCAATTATTTTTAACTAACTTTAAAAAAAGGATTAGGTTCTAAATTCGTCGTAATCTTTTTTTTATGTATTTTCCCCGATTTCTCAAAGACTCCTGGACCGATTTTGAAAATTCTTCTTTTTAAAATTAAATTCAGCGAATCAGTTTTGTTAGTTCGCATAAGTATTTTGATGGGCAACTACGGAACCCTACACTGTGCGTGGCCCACTACGCACTTGGCCGGTTTTTTTTTTTAAGTTGCACACAACATTGTTTATTATTGATAATTGCTGCGTCTGTGGCGACCTTTACAAGCTTGCGCGTTAATGTATTAGCTTCTTTATAAACGTACTGATGCCAGACGGCTCAAATGTTAGTGTGTTTAATTATTATTTATTTATTGAACTTCTTGATTCTTTTCAACCATTTTTTTTTGAGGTAGCTACATCTTCACATGAATCCTCCCACTCCTCCCGTCCCTTCGTGGAGCGGAAAGGACTGTCAGATTCGTACTGACTAAAAAGCGAGCCTGTTTTTTCAACTGCCTGTTGCGTTCCATGGCCACGGCACCCTGCTTAGACTGTCCTGTGGGGGCTCCGTCAGTTTGCTGACAGTTCTTTGACACGTGTGTGGAACACGACATGCCATCGACCTGGGCCTGGTCCCTGATCAGACGGTGAGCTACCCATTACTCGCCGTCTGCAAGAACGTGCCTACGGTGACTGGATCAACCTGTGCTAACCTTTGCTTTGGTTTGTAAAATTATGCTACTCTGACTTCGATCTCGGAATAGAAAAACAATTTACATACCCTTGGTTACTATTTTTCTGAAGAGTGCTATCGAAGAATCGGTCTTATTATATATACAAGAGTCGCTATTTAGTATGATGTGACAAATTACGTGAGCTGCTCATTAGCTACAATAAGTGACACGTGCATTGAAAGCTTAATATCATAATAACTTTAATAGAGGTGTATTACGTCGTTATCTATACCTATAATAAAATTGAAGTGTCTGTTTGTAATATTGAAATAACCGTTTTTTTCAACTTGCATATGAATATATATACGATACATACACCAAAACAACATTTTTTAAAAATTTTGTCTGTCTGTCTGTCTGTTTGTCTGTCTGTTTGTATCGGCTAATCTTTGGAATGGCTGGATCGATTTTGACGGGACTTTTACTGGCAGGTAGCTGATGTAATAAGGCGTAACATAGGCTACTTTTGTTTAAGACAAATCTTTTATTTTAGAAAAAAAATAGGATTATGTGCACTTGGTATCACAACTTCACGTAACATTCTGAAATGGCTGGACCGATTTTGATGGGACTTTTATTGGCAGGTAGCTGATGTAATAAGGAGTAACTTAGCCTACTTTTATTTTAGAAAAAATCTTTTATTTTATGAAAACTTATTGGGATTATGTGCAATTGGTATCACAACTTCACGTCACATTTATACGCAACAATTTGTGAGTAAATTACATTAAACTTACATTAAGTTTTTAATTTAATCATAATCAGTTCACATCTTATAACAAAATGTAAATTAATAAAAATTATAATAGTGTGTCCGAATATAGAACCAGCGCCATCTCTCGCCATTACTCGATCAACTGCGTGCGTATTCGTTTTAACAAAGATAATAGGTTTTAGGGTCTGTACGGGTACGGTCCAACCGTACAATTATTCATAATATTGTATCTTTTTACGTTAATCAAGCAGTTTTGTACCGCGTGCGCAATATACCTCAGTTCGCGTTCGGTCACCGCCGCGTGTACTCACAGTACAATCAGTGTTCAGTACCAAACCATCTTTTATTCTCTTCCACCGTCATCTAATCGTTAATGTACGATCCAGCAAGGGATCATACAGGGTCAGTTCAGACCAAGACGCGAAGCGACGCGACGATGCGTGAAGAGGCCTGAGGTTTCGCGCTGCACCTCGCTGCGCCATGATGAGCCGCGCTGTGCCGCGATACTCATCGCGACGTCGCGAGGCGCATCCAGACTTCACGAAGCCGGGCTGCGTAGTGAGGAGTGGCTGGATAGGCGTTGCAGGTCCACACCGGACACGGATTTTTCGGGAGGTACGAGTACCTGTGTCTAATGAGGAAGGAGGAAACGTCTGGGAGTCACCACTGCGAGGATCGCCCGGAGGACACGGTGGAGCATACGGTGCAGGACTGCCTCGCTTGGGCAGAGCACCGCCGTGTCCTGACGACGGCGATAGGCGGAGACCTCTCGCGCTTGGCATATGCATTTGCTGCAGGGAGAGACGGAGTGGGAAGCGGTCGCCTCCTTCTGCGAAGCAGTCATGCTCGCGAAGGAGGAGGCGGGCCGAGTGAGGGAGACGACAGAGTCAGAGTCCTCCCTCCGCCCCAGCTGCAGTGGTAGACGCCCAAGGCTAAGGACGTCGCAAGGCGATCTCCGGCCACCGGAGGAGCGGGCATGCGGGTGGCGAGTAATGGGCAACTCGCCGCCCGACCATGGACCATTCCCGGGTCGACGGCGCGTTGTGTTCCACGCGCGCCTCAAAGATCATCAGCAAGATGACGGGGCCAAAGCCTGCCGGGGTCACGGAACTTATCTTATTACCGTGACCCCGGAACGTAAAGGGTTATTGAAGGACACTATGGATTTTAGTCAGTACGAGTCTGACAGTCCCTGGGAGCTCTGCCCTGGGTGATAATGATTTTACCACGATAAAAAAAAAGAGCGCTCGAACGAACTGCATGAAATCTATACGAAATCGGAACAAAAATATAAAATAGTAGAGACGTCACCACGAGGCAGTCTCGGCTACGCCTCGCGGCGTCGAAAGGCGTCGACCGGCGCCACGCGGCGTGCTCTGCATCATGCGGCCTCGGCAGGCGCAGGGGCGCGCATCTGCGAGGAGATGCGTCGGTCTACGCCGCGAGACGACACGCGGCGCAGTACTGAGTGGCTCAACGTATTCAATATTTTCACAACGAAATGTGTATCTTTTCGCGTAGAAAATAAAGTCGTATTTTGAATGGCTCTTAAAAGTGTGCGCGCATCGGCGCGTCGCTTCGTGTCTCGGTGTGACCCTCATCTTTCGAAATGTTTTGGTTAGATTCGATCTAGGGTCAGCTCAGACTGAGTTACCGAGACCGAGGCCCATTGATTTTGAAGTGCGAAGTAAATAATAACTTGCTATTAGAGTCAAGTAGTTTTATTTACTACGTAGTTTGAAATTTTATTAGTCTTCATTCTCATATTGAATGAAACAACAAACATTTTATTTGGTTGGTTCAGTTTTTTTTTAAATCCCTTCTAGAAAAAAACAAACCTGTCGCATCGTAGCTTAAATGCGAAAAGTCCCAGGAATCATAATATCGTGAAGTGAGCCTTAGAGCAATTTGAGCACGGTAAGTCAAAACTCTAGCGTCAGAAACGCCTACGCAACGTCAGTCTCGACTTAGTATACAGTCGTCTCTTAAGGCAGTTTCTGGATCACAGGAGAGTTTGGAGGACCACTCACGTGAGTCTGAGACTTTTCACCGAAAGGCAGTCGCGCTTAAGTTCGCAGAGAATTCTGACCGTGACTTTGCTCTCCCAAGAAAGCAGCGAGGACCGCAAAGCGCCTTTGACCGAGAGAATGACGCCCACTCACGTCAGTATGGAGACTTTCACCGATAGGGATTCGCGCCATTAAAGAACACATTGTTAGTTCCGACATCCACGCGAACGAAGTCGCGGGCACAGCTAGTAATTAATAAAAACAGGTCGAATTTACATCACACTTATAAGTGTGAGGAAATCCTAATGTGATCGTGGCTGTCCAACATTTTGAAATAATATTGGATGCCTACTAAGTTGAAAAAGAGTGTCGTTTGTCATGTAGTTTCTTGCCCGTTCTTCTCCATATATACCTATCCTTGGGAATGGCACCTACAGTACTTTTTATCATATCTTGTGACATGGACTCTAGCACATTAATTTATTTTAATATTACTTTTATTTATTGTCGTTTGACAATTTTTAAGTACCTGTGAGTCACTAGGAGATTCTCGTATTTTTTAGAGTTTCCCGACTGGTGTCAGCCCGTGGAACAGTGGACCTATCTATGAGATCATGAAAGAAACTATAGTCTTCAATACAGCATCAGATTCAGCAAGAAATCAGCACTCCAAGATGTTCCACCACATCTGGAAGACCGCCTTCTGTATCACACCAGACCACCTTTACAAGTTGACAACACGATACGTCTGATAGATCCCACAAAGTCTTTTACGTATACACAGGTAGGAAACTAAATAGGATGGGTATGTAAAATTTTAATGTGGTGCCCTGCATTTCCTGTCAAGTTATCGTTGGATTATCATCGACACGCTAAGAAGGTAGGTAGTGTTTCTAATTTTCTAATTGAGCTCCTTGAGTCGAGCTACACGATAACTGACAAATGCTTGCACTGACTGGACAGGTCAGTGCAGTGGTGGCTCAGTGGTATCGGTCCCGACTTATGAGTTGAAGGTCGTGGGTTCGGACCCCGCCAGGCGCATTACTTTGTGTAATTTATTCCATCACCACTGCTCTCAAAACGGTGAAGGAAAACATCGTGAGGAAACTGGCATGTCCTAGAACCAAAAATTCGAAGACATGTGACAGCTACCAACCCGCACTAGGCCCGCGTGGTGGATTATGGCCCACTCCCTCTCATAGAGAGGAGTCTGTGTCCCAGCAGTGGGAACATTATAGGCTGATGATGATGACTGGGCAGGTCCACTCGAATTTGTGTGGTTCTTTCTTCAAAAGACCATTTCAGACATAGACCTGCATGGCCCTCGTTTAACCTTTTCTACATTTATAATGTCTGGACTTTAAAAGAGACTGTGACCTCGGAGTTTGTTTCGGCTGTTTCTTCTCAGAGTAGTCAGGTACGAAACACCGGCCCCTTCTAGTTTTATGAAAAGACGTGTATAGTGTTGATATAACCTACTTGCATAAATAAACATCATTTCATTTCATACGTAACTGTTAAGCTGGCTCTTAGATAGGATGAGAATAATGGTAGCCATACACCATACTGCCTATTTGTCAAATCGGCATGATACTGCCAATTTGATCAATTAGAATTGACCGTGTGTGGGCGTGGAATCCATCAAATTGGCATGACAGTGCCAATTTGGTGACATGACATGCCAATTTGATAGGTCATCAAATCGATTTGACACAACGTCAAATCGGCAGCAGTGATGCATTTGGCTATTATTCGGTGACGCCAGCTACAATTTTATAAATTTGTAGCTATCGGTTACCGAATAATAGCTAGATCTAGCTATAAAGTTGCTAAGTTGGCATCACTGCTGCAGATTTGAAGTTGTGTCAAATCGATCGTACGATAGGCAGTATGGTGTATATGAACGAACTGCCAATTTGAAACAATTGCAAGCGACAAATCGATCGTACGATAGGCAGGATGGTGTATGGCTACTATAAAAGGTGCTGAAGGATTATTACGACGGCACGGTTGTCGCAGAGCAGAGGCTGAGCGTTTGAACTGCTACGTTACGTGTCGCGGGTTCCATTCCCGCACGGAGCAAATATTTGTATGATCTACAAGTAGTTGTTCCGGGTCTGGGCGTTTGTGTATGTTAGTTAATAATATGTTGTAAACGCACCCACGACACAAGATAAAGTGCTAATGTGGGACAAAAAGAAATATGGTAAGAGAAAATGGTCAACAAGAGCCTCAGTTAGCAATGACTACATGACTTTAAGATCATTCAACAATGAGGGAATTCCACTATTGAATACCGTATTATGTACGATGTTATTATAATAGTGTAATACTATGTAAATACTTAAAGGCTGCGTGCACACAATAGTCGCAGCGAGTCTATTTAAAATGTCAAGCATACTTACAGTGTTGCCAGTTTCTGCCTTTTTCAATGAACCTTTTATATAGTTTAATATAACCGGTTATTATCTCGAGGTTTTTTTTTTTTTTTCAAGCTGGTGTCCTTTTAATTTTGTAATCAAAAAGACGTTTATGTGTAATTTTTATACTTGAGTATAAAACTTTGTCTTAATTTCTTTTGTATGTTCAATTTTGCAGTAAATGTTTGGGCCTTGAGATAAATGAATAATTATTTTATCACATTGTATGGACCCGATGTCTGAGGTACTTACAGGTTTAAGTAATTAATTATACTATGGTATCTTTTTCAATAATTATCATCAGATAGCAAACAATTAAATCGATATTTTAAAACAATATCCGAAAAGGTTACAAAAATAAAGAAACATAAACGAAGTGTAAGTGCCAGGATCTATTACAATCCTCGATCATTAATCACCATCACCGCATTCACACACAAAATATTAAACTATGATCACATTAAACAAGCGAAGTGAGGCAACCCTAAAATTATTTATTATTTACGGTAAACATGCCGTGTTTCTTGCTAGGGGCCCGTTGATGCGTAACTTTGTGTAACTATATTAATTATCCATTGTTGTTTGTACGTACGTATACATATATAAATTGTTAGTACAGTCGGCCGCATCAGCGTGCTCGTCAACATCATCATGACAAATAGGGTTTAAAACGGGATATTTACCATATTTATTATTTGTTGTTAGTTCCCGGTAGTTCATCCGTGATCATGGCGCTTGCAACAGTGCCGAAATATCGGAAACTCAAAACAAATAATCAACATGGTAAATATGTAAATGTAAACATCTCCTTTAATTCACCACGAAAAAAAGTATGTGTAAATTAGCCACATTTTTTGCTTTTTGAATTTTGTTTAGCGTAAATTCGCCGCACGGATAGCAGAACAATCTATATTAATAATTTCGTGCAGGGCTACGGTAGACTCGATCGGAAGCTTGCCTGATTAATAAAACATTAAAAAATAAAGATTTCGAGTCGACAACATATATCCGCAAAATTCGGATTGTCGAGTATTTTGTACATTTCTAATGATTTTCTGACCAGACAGATCGCAGCCGCCATTTTTGACATCGGGTAACATGTTGAGAAGCTTTTTTAATTTTCTTTGTTTTTGGCAACCGAGTCGATAGCACTGTTAGCATGCCAGTGTCATGTGGTGTATTAAGTACTAAACCTCCTCGACACGTTGCGATATTATTTAGAAAAAAAACTATGAACTGTAAGGCCAGGTTCTCACGGCGATTATTTTCCCGTATACCGTATAAACGATTTTATCGAATAGAGGAGTGACAACAGAATATATGTGAAAACTTAAAAATTGTTTACACGGCGTTCATACGGGAAAATCCCGTGTTCGAGAAATATATTTTACCGTATACCGTGCGAAGTTGTCACCGGAACGCCGCGTCTCGAAACGATTTTATCGAATACGACTCGCAGTGGCGCTTATGTTCATGTTGTGTCGTTCACACGACTCGCCCATTCGATAATCGTACGCACTCGCATGCGTGGCCCGAAAAAATCGAATCGAATGGTTGCCGTGTGAACGACTGCATCGTATACGGTAAAACCGTATACGTGAAAAAATCGAATCGAATGGTCACCGTGTGAACCTGGCCTAACTTATGTCAGTGTCAAACAAACGTGTAGCCGTAAACAATGATGACAGTGGCAAGGAAAACCACGAATGCCTTTCTGATCGAGAACGATATTACCTCCGGCTTCTTCACGTCAAAGGGCCGACTTGCTTCAGAGAGGAAAGGACCTATGAAAATATTATTTACTGGCTTCCAGTCCCGGCTTCGCACGGGTGGACATGATATAATAATTATAGCCTATGTTACTCGCTGCGGCGCGCAGTATGGAGGGAGCGACTGTCGCAACCGAGCTCCGGGCATGCCGCAATCGCGGTGGTAAGACCCCTCTTTGATGAGTGGCTGGATAGGCGTCACGGCGTCCTGACCTTCTGCTTGACGCAGGTCTTCACCGGACACGGATTTTTCGGGAGGTACCCGTGTCTGATGACGAAGGAGGCAAGGTCTGGGTGTCACCAATGCGAGGATCGGCCGGAAGACACGGTGGAGCATACGGTGCAGGACTGCCCCGCGCGCAACAGAGCACCGCCGTGTCCTCACGACGGCAATAGGCGGAGACCTCTTGCGCCCTATCTCTGTCCGACCATGGACCAACGAATTATTCCCGTTGGATCCCACTTTTGAATCCCACTTGAATATTTTTCGACGGCGCGTTGTATTCCACGCGCGCCTCAAAGAGTGCAGTCAGCATTATAACGGGGCCCCTCTGTAGAGGGCCAAAGCCTGCCAGGGTCGCGGGACCAACGAATTACTGTGACCCCTGAATGTAAAGGGCTATTGAAGGACACCGTGGATTTTAGTCAGTACGAGTCTGACAGCCCTGGGTGGGAGGACTTATTTGATGATGTTACACACTAAAAAAACATACAAAAATACAAATCTTTCCTCTTCATAATAGATATTAGGAGTCTGAAAAGTGTTGGTATGGTGGTACATGCATGAACTGTGTTGGTACGGCGAATCCCCGCTGCCTCGACAAGTTTAGTGCGGCGGGAAGAGCTCCGGAGCGATCTCAGGGCGGTATGAAGGGAGCGACTGTCGCAAACGATCTCCGGCCAATAGGCGCGAACAATGGGCGAAAAACTGCAGTTTTTATTTAGGTACTATATTTATTAAACACAATGAATGAAGCTATACGAATCTATGCCTTGCATACCTTTAATACCCATTCCTTGAGAACCGATGACTACAGAAATATCTACCTACATTTTGTACCAGATTTGTAGTTATGAGTCATGTTTCACCCGAGCGAAGCCGGGTTTTCATCTAGTTAAATAATAAAATCCAGCACAAAACTACAGAAAACCAAAACACAATGTGGAATTTGAACAGAATGTACTTCTGTAAACATTATGTGAAATGAAGATATATATGTGGCAAATTTACAATAACAAAATCTAGCCGTGGCGAATTAACTTTCAATGCATGAGGTTTAAAAAACTGTGGCAAATTAACTTTGTGGCAAATGTACAACAACCCCGTTCGAATGCTCTCTAAAAAAAATAATGCATTCGCAAGAACACTGAATGCTCAAGTTGACGCGAAAATCTTTGGTAAAATTTGCCCGTAGTTGTAAATTATGCTTCTAAGATTTGTGTAGTGTTAATTTTCTTGCAGTTATCTTACCTTTGGGTACGATGTTACCTTTAAGAAAAAGAAAACAGGAGATGTTATAATACAGTAGCAGTTTTAAAACGAAGAAAAATAACTAAAAAAGCGCGCTACAAGCAAAGTGAGACATACAATGCATAATTACATACTAGTTTGTTGCTAAACATGACTTGGCGAACTCTCAGTAAAAAGGGTTTAAGATGTGGGAAACAAAGTTATATTCAGAGACAATTTTATAAAATTGTTTAGTTACATGTTTTTCTAAGTATGTGTAAAAGAATAAGCACAACAGTTATTTGTTTCTTCTGAGGCAACACTAAATAAAGGAAAACAAAAATAGAAAAAAAAAATCCCCAACAAAATACCGTATCGTCTGACGCAATTAGTGAGTAGGTATGAAGTCTATGAAGAGTCTAATTTTTATTTCGCCTATGGAAGATTGTACGGCATGACAGTTACAAGGTTCCCGACTAGACTTCAAAGGAAACTGAGGTCCTAAAACAAAAAATAAATATTTAAAAAATCAAAAAACCCGACTGCGTAAAAAAACTAAAAAGAAAGAAACAAGCCCAGTAGTTTAGAATTCACTCATTCACACTCACAGTCGGGGCCCATTCAAATTATACCAATCAAATCTTCCCAAGGGGCCCCGACTGTGAGTGTGAATGAGTGAATTCCAAACTACTGGGCTTGTTTCTTTCTTTTTAGTTTTTTTTACGCAGTCGGGTTTTTTGTTTTTTTAAATATTTTTTTTATTTTACTATTTTTAGTTTTTGTTAGCATTTATAAGTCCAAATTAAATTGAAACATATAAGTTATATATATTTCAGTAAACCATTTTTAAAATCCTTTAATTTGATACCCCCCACTTGATAGAATGTGAGAGATTTTAAAAAAATATTTTTAGTTCGGAAACCTTTGCACGACTCGCACTTGGCCAGTTTTATGTACCCAGTGACACTCTCACGTTTAAGACGAATCTAACGACACCTCTCAAGTTAAAATCCATCAAGCCGTTTAGGCTGCAGAGCAACACAAAGAAATATACATACATACATACCCTCGAAAAACATAACCCTCCTGGCGCAGTCTTTTTAGTCGGTACGAGTCTGACAGTCCCTTGCGCTCCAGGCTCCACACAGGGACAAATTTTTGGATAATTTCCCACAAAAAAAAACTTTAATATACTGCGTTTACTACTTTAAACAGAGCAGGTACTGGGCACTTCGAAACGCGCGCTTAATTTAGGTCCTCGAAACGCGCGTTATAAAAGCGCGCGTTTGAATGCGTCCCATCTGTACCAGCTCTTATATCCGTAGTTAAGGCCGTGTTTCGATTACACAAGTTACTTGTTTACAAGTTGCAAATTGTATGCAACTTGAACAAACCTGTATACAAGTTTCAAGTAAGTAGTTTGAACTGTAAATAAATTGCTTTTTTTTTTCAAATCTATTATTTGTATACCAACGTGACGTCGCGTCGTACTTATAAGCAAGTCTTGCCATATGAAAACACGCCTTAACGCTCTGAATATAAGATGCGTTGTCAGATAAGATCAGTGACAGTTCCACATTTGAATCAAGTCTTCGTATTCTTTACGACGTTGGAAAGTATCTAGATTAAGGAAACCGCATCACTAACGGCTATTCAAATTTTGCGATTTTTGCCCCGATATACATTTATTTCGCGTATCGGAAACGACTCCTAAGGTCCTTCGTACACAAGGCGACGCAAGTCTCCGATGCCTTACGACTTTGGTGTCCATTGACGCGTACCTTTGTACGAACCTCTATCGATTTGTATTGCGATAGTCACCTGGATACCAAAGTCGTAAGGTATCCGAAATTTGTGTGGCTTAGGGTCAATTTATACTAGCGCAGAGTCGAAGCGTCTTTCCAAAACTGAACATAACAATTTCAACCTTAACTCCACAGCGTAACGCACACATTACTTCTGAGATTTTAAAATGTTGCTTAAAAAGTCGCGCGCATTCTTCGGAATTCGCGCGTCTGCGCTTGAACAACGCTGATCGTGAATCGTGCGGCTTCGCTTTTGTTGTAAAGAATTTGACGCTTCGATGCGCTTCGACTCTGCGCTAGTATAAATTGACCCTTCGTGTACGAAGGGGCTAACAGTTTAGATGAAGTATATACTAGATAGATAACGTTTTCTTTACACAAAATAATGATAAATATTGCTGTAACTTATTTTTTATTTACAGGAGATGATATCGTGTTTGATATCTTATCAAACTAAATTGGTGGTGTGGATTCGGAAAACATAGGTTGTGACAGACAGACAACCGAGTGGCCCTAAAAGGTTACGTTTTTTCCACTATAGAGGACCTTAAAAAATAGAAATGCTCGGCCAATTAGGTTTTCAAATAGGCATGTTGATAGCATCAACAAATTACAAATCTATGAGCCTGTCAATTAAAGTTTTGAAAAATATGGATATTTACGTATTTATTATTGTGTTAAATCAATGCGTTTTTACAAAGATATCACGTTTCAAAATGATGACTGACCGTCAACTGTGGCGAAGCCCGCAACGGGTCGCAACGTCAAAATGCCCATGACTGTGGCGAGACCCTTTCCGGGCCGCTCTGTCTACGCTCACATATATAGTGTGAAAAAACAGCGATAAAACTACTTTTGTCTATGTTTAACTTAGGGTCAATTTATACTAGCGCAGAGTCGAAGCGCATCGAAGCGTCTTTCTAAAACTGAACATAACAATTTCAACCTTAACTCCACAGCGTAACGTACACATTACTTCTAAGATTTTAAAAAGTCGCGCGCATTCTTCAGAATTCGCGCGTCTGCGCGTGAACAACGCTGATCGTGAATCGTGCGGCTTCGCTTTAGTTGTAAAGAATTTGACGCTTCGATGCGCTTCGACTCTGCGCTAGTATAAATTGACCCTTATTAAAACGCGTCTACGTAGAGCGAGACAGTTTGGTTTACGTTTAACAAAAGAAAAGAAGTAAAAATACATAGTTTTTGATAAATAATAATAAATTACCTTCAGGACTAATAATTAGTTTTTTTTAGTCCAATACTCTTTAATAGAAACTTATAAGTAAATTTATTCTATCTATTATTTTCCAAAGACTACAATCGACGAAAGTACACATGTTCTTTTGAAAAAACTAAACGAGTATACAAGCCAGCAAGATTTAAATAATGATTTCAAGTATACATAATTATACTGATTGTATAGTAAATTGCGGAATTCCTTGTAATATAATGAGGAATCGATATGATTTACATATATTTTACATATTATATTTTGACTGCTTTATTGCTCAAGACATTTTGCACTAGTTACAAATTATTCTATAATAATTATAACAATTAAGGTATAAACTGTAAAGTATACGTTACCTTATATTATATTATTAATTAATGTTCATACACCACGCCGAAAATTAGTAGGTAACTATTACAATTATTCAACTTCAATAAACTATTTAAATTACTTATAATTTTCTTGTAAGGTATTTATACATATAGTTTACCCCGTCCATTATCAAATTAATAAGTTCGATGGCGACGGATCTTTTTCCATGAATAAATAAACAACGTCTTAATATTATAATTTAATACATAGTAATAACCGTTATAATATTTTGTATTAGAAAATAAATTTCAAATACACTGTGTAGCAATTTATTTGATTGCATACATCGAGGTGCAATACATAATTTAATGTATCCAGTTTCTTTGCAAGCGAGTGCGGGTGATCTCACACTGCAGTGCAGAAAAAACAAGTGTTACAAAGTAATTTATTTTCAGTTTAGTAAAATTATGATATAAAAAAAAATATCTAATTTTGTATTCAGCGTCGGTATTGTATAAAAGTCATTGGTTTTCTGAGTAAAAACTTATATTTCAAATAAACGTGATAAGTAAGACGACTGATCTACGTTTATTACTGAATCGCGTTTGTTACAGCCGTCGAGATGCATTTTCATTATATCTATTAACATAATTAGATGATATTAGATTAATTAAATTTAAAAAAAAAAAACAGTCGCTCACGCTAGAACAGCTGAGAGGCACAACAGCCAGCACGCTCGCATTGATAAAAAGCACGCTTATTATTATTAATATGATTCTTCACGGCTCTTGCGCACGGCTTATTGTGTTGCAAAATGTACTTGCTAACTGACATACGATAGGAAGTCTCATTACGCTAAAAGATTAATGGGAAATGTGGCAGACACAGTATTTTTACAATCATTTAGATGGCTCAAATGACTGGTTAGAAATGACACTCCTGACGTCCGTGTGTAAATAAGTAAAAGGTGCTATCAAGTATTTTATTATCCCCAGATATAAAATTCATGTGAAAAATACGTTTTGTTCGTTCACCTTTTAGTTCAATTACCTGTCGTTTGTAATTTACTTATTACAGGGCACCGTTCGCATTGCTTAAAACTATTTCATAAATCTCATTACACACGCATCTCATTTTAATAGTATTTAATTATTATATTTAGCAACAAGTGTTAAGTATCTACAGTAAAGTGCAAAAAAATTGTGTGCATTGTTGCAATTTTATTATGACGAAAAAAGTTTACAACTGGATCGGCGCATTGAATGTACTGATTAGAATGAAGATAATAGAGAAAATATTTTATAGTCGAGGCGTGCAAACGAAAACAACATTTTAATGAAATGCGAGCAAAAAGTCTACGCACACAAAAATGTTTGCAGATAATGATGTAAAGAGAAATAACTGCAATTGTAGAGCCAGCATTATAATTCATAATTAGGTAGATACACAATAAAATATGTAAAGTTATAGTGGAGAGTCTTCGTTCATTCATTATTTATTAACCAGTTTGTACGAAGATCATTTATTTTCAATTCTGACTGTACTTACTACTTGAAGCTTGACTTTATGGTTTGTTACAATTGTGTTTAGTGTTACTCGACGGCTGTTGGTAAATTATTAAAAAATAAAGATTTAATATTAATAATTTATTAATTTCATTCATCTCCTACATCGCAAACTAATAATTTTCTCATTTCAATGCACAAGTTCCGACTTTAATTGAAGTAGCTAATCTAAAAACTACTTGTGGTAATAGAATAGGTTATTGAGCCGAAAAATAAAATAACACGGTCAATACTAAACAGTACACCGTGCGTAGGCTATATTGTTGCAAAATAAGTTTGTAATTGATAAGTTCAACGGGATCAATTTCACAAATAAAATACATTGACCAATTGACGGGCAGATTTAATTCGCAGCTATGATTTGTTTAGATGGGCCATTTATTGTGGCTTGCATTGTACTGATAGAAACTAATGTATTAGTTGTACGGGAGACCGCACGTCAGTAGTAACGATAACAATACAAGCTAGAACTCCGTACCGTGCTCGGCTGGCAGAAGGTGAAACGCCACTTTTCTTCTACGGTATTTAAAAAACATTTATAAAACACAAAACAAAAGCTTTGCTAGTTGTATTTTTAAATAAAAATAAGATTTTTTATGGATATTTTTATTTAGTTACCCACGTTTTAATTTTTTTTATCATTGAGTTATATATTATGGACTATTTTTTGTTTTGAAAATAAGTTCACACGTAGCCTATTTCAGGTCCAGGTTTATATAAATGTAGATACAATTTTCATCCATTCACTTCCCCACTGAAACTCATGTTCTAACACATTATAAGCTTTCAAAAGAGACTTTATAACCGACTCTTGCAAAAGCAACTCAAAATATATTGGAATACGGTACATACGGACCCCAAAGCTCACGTTAACGTTTGTTCGACGTTACGGTCTGACGAAGAAGCGACGTGATAAGTAGAGAGAGACTACAGACCGCATTATAGGCAACTTAAAATTGGCGAAATATGCAAAATAAACGCCTGAAATACGCAAAAATAAAATTAAGAATAAAAAATCTTATAAGGTACAGTAGGGCCTCGTTAGGCAGTGGTCCGACCGGCGGCGAGAAAACTAGTAAATATCGGCGATTTTCTCTCTCAAGAAACGAAAGGCAATAAGGTGACAGCTATTACCTATACCAAACTTCCGAGCAATGCTATCCCAGCATTGCTCGGAAGTTTGGTAAGGCAGGTCAATTACTGAAGGCGACATAAAGAAAAACAAAGACAAAATCTTGAAGTTTGTTGGTCTTACAGAATAGTTCCCGGTTTACGAAAAACATTGAACAATTGAAAAACATTCATTTTTTAATTTTGTCTTTAATCAATAAAGACAAAATTTTAATATGATTAGAGAAATTAAGCTAATTTACATTTGTGTTTTATTACCATTAAATATGACATACTACAATCCGGACGCCTCGATAATCCGGTAATGGGCCTTGTTTTTGCGTCTCCGGATTAACGAGGTCCTACTGTACTTCACAATTTTACTAGCGACTGTTATAGTGTCTTTTGTTGTATTTATTTTTATGGGTTTACTGAAATTAAAATTAGAAAAAATTTCGAATTAAAACTGAAAGCTTTTGTTCTACATCCACCTGCAAGTAGGTATCATAATTGGCAGATTTTTGCATTTTTATCATAATATGCAATTGCATATATGCAAATACTCCTTTTGCATATAATCTGGTCTCTAGTGATAAGCTAGACTGTGACTTACACTTAGATAGGTATAGAAGTTCATTTTTTATTATATGACTTGTTAAAAAATTGAAACTTTACAAAAAAAAAAAAAAAACATCTTTCGGTTAATCAAGTCATCGTTAAGTAAAAAAATACATCAATAAGTTGATTTGACAGGAAGTTAAATTAACTTAGAAATCACGTGAAAATACATGTGATTTCCTTACATTTACAGCGCCCATTCAAAGTTTTCGTTGAAATCTTTTAAATTTAAAAAAAAAATGGTTACACAGTGGGTGCCGGACGGGCGTCGTTGCTGAGGGAGGCCTAGAAACGCTGGCATGGTGGCTGCGACCCAGACGCGCTCAGGACAAGTTGGCCGGAGAAAGCCTTTGTGCGGCTTGCTCCTGTATTGTCCACTGCTGAGCAACGGGAGCAAGATCCCCAATGGGGCCTTTGCCAAGCAATGGGACAATACAGGTTAAAAAACATGGTAAAAAGTACAAATTGGCGAACAAACAAAATTACAAGGGTGCTACTACCTATATAAGACACGAAACCCGTAGCTTCAGTCGATGTTACTGGCGGTTTTTTTTCATTTTTTATCACGTAGGGACCTAAGTTCAGTGTTAATTAGCAATTAGTGATACGAACTAAATATTGGTGACAACATAATTGGACAGTTATCCCGACTCCCAATGTGTGGTCAGAGATAATGAATTCAGAACTAATAGGAAGTAGAATTCATTCAAAAGTTTCGAGTTACTTTGGTACGGGTCCGTATTTCCGTTGACGAACTAAGAGAGTAGACCCCCTGATCTTGAATATGTATACTTACTAGCTGACCCCGCAAACGTTGTTTTGCCATATAAATAAAAAAAAAATAGATAGTAGCCGATTCTCAGACCTACTGAATACGCATAAAAAAATTTGGCAAAAATCGGTAGAGCCGTTTCGGAGGAGTACGGTAACTAACATTGTGACACGGAAATTTTATATATAAGAAGATTTTATATTTATTACAAAATATAAATTAATTACACATTTAACGTTACGTTAACGCATAAGACGAAAAATTTCAAAATTCATAATACGCGTACGTCAATGCCGTGGTGTTGTTTTTAGTACGTCCTTACTTTACGTCACAAAATCCATCGAGTTTTGATTTTTTTTGGAAAGTAAAAAATACGTGTAAATTATTTTTCAAAACTCTAATTGACGGATTAATTAGATTTGCAATTTATTGGTGCCTGAAACTAGTCTATTGCCTGGTCTTTTAAATAAAGAGCTATGCAGCTTTGACCGCCTGTCTGTTCTGATGCATGAACAAAGCTATTTTCAAACAGACTATCAGATCGCTTTCGCTTTTCGATGTGACTGGCTTCAAACAATTCCATACATTACAAACAAAAACGCCTCGCTTCGCGTTCGCCAAGCCTGTCTGTTTGACAATAGCTTAAGTGATGCGTAGCTCAGTGACTGCATCCATCTACACTAGAGCTAGGGCCGCAGGACATGTGGGTAGGTGGACATTGTCAAACATAACATGTAATCTTGATTAACTAACCAATAGTTTGATCAGTAAACCTTAGATTATAAAATGTCCAGATTCCGTGATCAAAACAAAAGTAACGTTTTTTGAACTATTTTTTTTCCATAAAATTAAAGTCAAAGTTCGTGTTTACCTTACGCCACAAAATGTAAGAAGTCATGCTAGGCCCTAGCAGTACTGTTTTTGAGATAAAAAGTACCTTGTGTTCGTTTGGTACACCAGACAACGTGTGTATAATTGTGCAACATTTTTAACCTACTTCAAAAAAAGGAGGAGGCTCTTAATTTGGTCGGTTTTTTTTTTATGTATGTACATCGATTACTCCGAGGTTACTAGTCCGATTAGTCTGATTATTTTTATTTGGTCCCATAAAAATTTCATCCAATTTGGTTCAGTACTTTTTATTCTGTGAACATTTTTTTTATTTCCGCTATGTGGATGATGTGATGATCTTTATTTTTTGTGTGTTTGTTACGCGATTACTCCGCCAATTCCGACCGATTTTCAAAATTCTTGTTTAGGATAATCGGTTCAGCGGTCTAGGCGTGAAATGGTAAACAAACAAATGTATTTAGGTAGTAATTATATTGTACTGTAAAACAGTGTAAAACATATTTTTGCCTTTTTTCCACGAAAGAAGAGACTTATGTATTACAAAAGCTACCCTTAGATATAACAGTCATATATTGCTACCCTTACATATAACAGTCATAATGCCACTTCTCGTCGTACACCTACGTTGGTAGCGCTGCGTGTACTACCCAAGAAGATATTACGCAGATTACACATCAGCAGTAGAAACTATACAGGCTGGAAAAGAAAAAGAAGGAAAAGTGTAAAACATTACGCTTCCACCAAAAACACAGACTTTAAAGCTTCAACATACCATCAAAAAATCCACGCTATATTTAATGTCAATTTGGACCTTTTAAACATAACTGAAACAGAACATTCTCTGTTTTAATACGCTCAATAAATAATAAAACGGCAGACTTCATTGCAAGTTGAATATAAATTGTGTAATTAAACGTAAATGCTTCGTATAAACTAAATACAGAAGCGGGGTTGAACAGACAGACATTGTATTACTATGTATAGCTATGTATATTTATTCAAAATGGACTACTTAGATATTTATATGAGACGGTTGTAGTATATGCGGGCTCTCCAGATGCTAATGTAATCGATTATTTTCTTTCTTTCTTTCGTCAATCGAGTTTAGAGCTTTGCTTTTTGTGAGCTGTTTAGCGGAGCGTGGAATTTTAATTTACATCGTTTCATGTAAGAAAAAAAGGCAGTTTATTTTATTGTATGCATAAGTTTAGACATGTGGGTTCTAAATATTGAATATGCTAGCTCTTGCCAGCGGCTTCGCCCGCGTATTGTAACTCTAAAATTATCCTACGGGAACGTAATACAAAAATGAACGGTATCCTATGTTTCAGATATCAAGATCATCCGGTTTGACGTGATTAGATTACAAACATCCATACATCGCAATTTTCACATTTATAATTTTAGTAAAGAAATATTGCCGTCAAGTCTTGACTGCTCCGGGAACACGCTAAGCCTGTTATTTGCTGATAATTTTGAGGTATACCTTAATTGTCCAATGGGGGCAATATGGGATAAGATATGTAAAAAACATTATTAGTAACTTCAGTCTTTAGTTAATTTTGTCTGAACTTTATAGACTTCCTCGGAGTATGTAGCGGATGGAGCAGTCAGTCTTCATACACGTACCACACTCAATGCACATCGTACGACAGTAACCAATCGGAAACAGCGACGCCGGGTTCATCTAATTACAAGCGTTTATTTCCCCTCGCTCGATAATTCGGTGATGAAGGAAATATGGGACTTATGTGAGCATTCCATTTAGATGCTCAGATGTTTATTCTGTGTCATTGTTTGGTAGAGTGATTGTAACAGCTGCCGTTGTAAGCATTGTATAGAAGGAGATAATTTATTTTTAAAGTTTCTTTGTTGTAAATTATTATAAACTGGTGATTTAAACACCATTAATTTAATGGTATGAAGGTAAGCATTTTTGAGACTGCATTGCAAAAGTCGAACCTCGTAGAAGATGGCGCTACGGAATTAAAGACCAGGTGGCCTATGATGATATCTTAAAGCTTGAGTAGTTTCACTGTGTGAAAGAGACAGAGCTATACAAGTCGCCTAGTGCCATCTTGTTCCCACACTCACGCTTGATTGATTGGTAGGCCACCAGCAGTTCACACTGGCTCTGGATTGGAAGTGCTGGAACTCACGGAAAGGGGACCATGCCCAGCAGTGGGATGAAGTAGGGTCATACAAGATTTTGTAACTCTAATGCTATGTAAAATACAGCTGTTCTACTCCATCTCTTGACACATAACGCTTTGATTAATTTAATTTTAAAGTCAGAATCATAAAACCTAAAGTTCTTATCTTAATTGAGGACCTTCTCTTACGGGTTTGAACTGACAACCCTGTGTATGAGAGTCAAAGTTTAAACGTAACGGATCAATCACAAAACCACGAATCAACTATAAAGTACCTTCCTTTTGACTCGCGTGTCATTTCGATACGCCATGTTCACAATAATGTACACTAGAATGTACAGCTAGCTATATTCCTATGTACAGTCACTGTTAGTCGCATGCGCAACTTTGACGACACGGTTGGCGCAGAGGCTAAGCGATCGACTTCAAATATTTGTATAGGTAATATACAAGAAGATCTCCATCCAATGAGTGCCGGGAGGTGGACGGCGCCGCCGAAGCCGGCCCAGAAAAGGTGGCAAGACGACCTAGACGCTCACCATGAGAGCTGGTTCGAAGCGGCCCAGGAAAAGAATTCCGGGAAGGAATTGGGGGAGGCCTTTGCTTAGCAGTGGCAGTATAGGCTATAAAAAAAACTACAAGTTATTCCAGGTATGGGTGTTTATGACATTGAAAGTTTTTATAGAACCTATGATACAGGAGTATTCCAACGGTTTTAAAAGAAAATGAAAACTTAAACTGCTGTTTTGAGGTCCTGAGTTCGATTGTCACGTCGGGCAGTGTTATTGTTTTCTTTTATATGAACTTTCTCAGTAGCAGATAGGGTATTTGGATTCGAGTCCTGGTAATTACAATAAACTGGCAAGCTTATAAAGGAGCGCCCTTTTACTTTGAACTTAAAAGTGATTCGCGAAATATGGGTGAATGAATACTACTGCATGCCCACTACTTCGGGAATTACAAACGTGATCTTATGTATATTAGCAGCCCGAAATCAATTGACTCACGTCAATTAAAATCTTTGCTTAGTTAAAACGCGTTTTCTTTATTCAACATAATTATAATATGTTGATGCAGAATGCTACAGTTATAAAGATTATCTGTGGAAAGAAAAAATCGATCGAATGATTTGAACCTGCGACCTGCGGAATCAGAACATCCGACACTCTAGCAACTTACCAAACCTTTACAAATTCCATTCTTCAAAAATATTTTTATTATGAACTTTCCGGGAGAATCCCACATGTAAAGTATCTCAGGGTACACACATATAACTGGTGGTGACTGTACACATATCTACATTGGTCTGACACAATGCTCCGACTGACTCACAATAGCGAATTATGTATTATTTTAAATTGACGTAATTGAAAAATATGCAGCCGCTCGCGCGCAGCGCTCGAATAAATTGATTCATACGTATGTATAATAATAACAGCGACTAAATAATTAAATAGATGGGACTCGATCGGACTCGCCGTGGTAATTGCCTACGAGCATTATTTAAAACGTGCGCATTGATTGCAATGTTAAAAATGAGATACAATAATATGATAACGTTTCTTGATTCTTTTATTCGAATGCTTATAAATATTAACTGGTTTTTAAAGGGGCAAATACATTTTGTTAATGCTCTGGTGGTTGTGTAATTAATCCTTAAGGAAAATGTTTTATCTTAAATTTACTCTTGCCAAACTTATTTGTATGACTTCCAATCCTTACAAATATCTACCTTCTCCTATGTATCTATGATGGGTTCACCTCCGCTGTTACCGGATGCAGCTGGGTATCAGTATATTGATACAGCAACTGAATTACCTACTGGTCAAAGCGAAAATATAGTAAGACTAAAACATCGTCTGCCAAGCCCTTTCCTAATTGTATTGTATTTTACATGGAGCGACTGCCTATCGGACCTCCACAACCCAGTTACTGGGTAATAGACGTGACTGTAATTAACGACTGTCAAAGATCTACAAATGACAGCCGGGACCAACGGGTTTACGTGCTTTCCGAGGCACGGAGGAAACTCGCTATAACAAACGGTCACCCATCCACAGACCAACCTCGGCAAACGCGGCTTAACCCGGAAGATCGGCCTGTGCGGCTGTAATTATTCAGCCACGGAATCCTCCTCTATAGTAAGACTAAAACAAATCAAAATAAAACTAGGAACAACTAATTTCATAGCAGTCTATTACATTAACAATGCTATCTAGATTGTTCTGACCTAAAAAATCGCGACAGTTCATTAAACACTGTGATCGCTGTCATCGCTACTTACCTCCAGCACGTTTATAGCGTGATGAGTCACATTTAATTGGTACAACAACAAATATACGTAATGTTGGGCTTGTTTGTTCTATGACCGGACTCAGAGGGCCAACGTACCATGTCGTTCACTAAAACGAATAAAATGGACGTTATTAACAGGACCACGTTAGATACATTGTACGTACACTGGCGTGAATAAAAAGTGCACACAACGTGGGAGCGTACACTGGAGTTGTTCTTATCGTTAAATGTGCGGTTCCGTAGTAAGTGAAACTAGTACAGGATTCAGATAATATTTTTGACGCCCTGTAAATTTTTAATTTAGTTTTTTTTTTGTAAATACCTATTTTACTTTTATTTTTGTATAGTAGGTTTGTAAATGTATTAAAGTACAAGATAAAAAATGTTATGAGAATTCAAAGTTTTACGTGTCTATGCAGTTAACGGAGGCCCTAGCATGACTTCTCATGTTTTTGTGACGTAAAGTGAAAGGAAACTTCAATGTTAATTTGAGGCAAAAAAGTTCCTAGTTCGTAAACCAGAGGCGCTTTTTCAAATTTTCTATACTGCGTTTATTACGCTGTAAATACTTCGAGTACTCTGTAAATAAAATACAGAAATCTTGTGATAAAGTATCTATACACAAATTTTCTACCAAAAACTTGTCCATGATGAAAAGTTGAACTCAAAACCAAGACCTACCGTTTACATGTCTAATTATAATCAATAAACATAATTATTTTCCGACTAGCAAAAGTCCATAAAAAAACTTTCTTCAAGGATAAATGTGTAAATAAACAAACATGCTTTCCATATTTATGACATTTGAGTTGTCCCTAAGAAAGCCAACAGGTTCAACTTTAAAGTCACGGAAAACTAAAATACATTCTTACCATACCCATACAACACAGCAGGAATAATTTTAACGTTGTAATTAAATTTCAACTTTATCTCATTCATTTAAAAGCTATATTTATATGTGTGGTTGATTAAAAAGTTACCGTGTGTTTACAAACGAGTGTTCTATAGAGCTGGTTGCGCTTCTCACTTAATTAGCAACTTACTTTCTTAATATACATAACTGTGTACTTGTATACATTCATATGTGTAGATAGTATACAGATATGTGCATAAACCAAGTCCGGTACCACGATATACTCGATTTTCAATTGTCGACTTAGATTTCGAATGATTCATTAAACAAAAAAAAACAGGACGCCATTTATTAATGGCCGCTTGCAAATGACGTCTCGATGGCGCTTACGCTACGTTAGTGTTGTGTTAAGTTTGCGTAAAGAGTGTATGTTCCTATTATACCTCGTGTCCGTCAGTGTACCTATAAGACGGACACTGTTGCCTTACTCCTTTCGCTTCATCCAAGCCATACATCCTAATCAAAAGTCTCCATTATGGAACTACTGGATTTTTTTTCTCCCAGTAGTTCCATGGAACTAGAATACATTTTCACCAAAATCCTATTAGTTCCATTACTTATTTTAGATACATACCCTTTTGAACTTAGAGTTTCCTAATACTTTTGTTTCTAAGCTTTTCATTCGGAGTTATTCAAACACATATTACTTCGCACTTATGCCAGACTAGTACTTTTGTTGGTTAGTAACATTCTTTCAAAAAAGACAGAATATCAGTAGTTCCATGGAACTACTGGGATACGGCAGTTCTTTATATGTGAGTTCGCTCCATCTTAGACCTCATTTTTGTTTGAGGTCAAGCAAACCTACCTATACAAATATCTTTACTATACGAATAATCTTATAAAGCTGAAGAGTTTGTTTGAAGGCGCTAATCTCAGGAACTACTGGTTGGAGTTGAAAAGTCTTTTTGAGTTGGATAGTCCATTTGTCGAGTAAGGTATCTACACTAATATTCCGAAACCGCCGAAACGTGGTCTTTCACAATCGGCCTCATCTCAAAGCTCAAAGTCGCTCAACGAGCTATGGAGAGGGCTATGCTCGGTGTTTCGCTACGTGATCGAATCAGAAATAAGGAGATCCGTAGACGAACTAAAGTCACCGATATAGCCCACCGGATTAGCAAGCTGAAGTGGCAATGGGCAGGCCAAATTGCTCGCAGAGCAGATGGCCGATGTGGTCGAAAAGTACTAGAGTGGAGACCACGGACTAGCAAGCGTAAAGTAGAACGTCAACCAGCAAGGTGGACAGACGACCTTATAAAGGTCGCCGGAAGACCTTGGATGCAGGTCGCTTCCAACCGGTATGTGTGGAGATCAAAAGGGGAGGCCTATGTTCAGCAGTGGACGTCCTACGGCTGAGATGATGATGATGATGATGACTAATATTCTAAAGAGAAAAATAATTATTGTTTGTATTGAATAGGCTCTGAAACTACTGAACCGATTTCAAAAGGGGAACATTTTTGTATGGGGAGTGTACCAGGTGCAATCCGACATTTTGTTTTTTTTTTTCAAAATGGCAGCCACGCATGAAACCTTGATAAATCAATAGATCACATCAATATAAACATAAAATGTAGAGATACGAAACCTCGTAAAACGTCAAGTTTCCGTGTTATGAGCTGTCAAACATTATCACATTATTTTTTATATTTTAATGTTTATTAATCAAAAAGGATGCTTCCGCAATAAAAATAGTTGAATATTAGTTTTTCAAATTGCGTTAAACAAAATAATCCTATCTAAAAGCATGGTTATAAGTTAGATGGGGGGATCCGCATGCAAAAGCTAGTCTAACATATTACTGAGGTAGGGCCTGCGCCTTCAAGTAGGTCGACCGATCCATTTGATAAGATATCTATCTACTTATTGTTATTCCACAATCCGCTATTTATCCTCATGGTGCACGCGTGATTCTTACATTGTGAATGTTTTTTCTAATAATACTAACAAGCAACTGAAAGACCAAATGTTTTTAGGGTTTCGTACGTAAGGGATAGGACAGCGTCCACCTTAGGCGCGGGCCACATAGAAAAGACGTGAGACGCAGACGGGGCGGAGACATATGTCTCTTCGGCGTCTCTTTCATACAAAATGTATAAAAGCGTCGAGACGTAAAACACACAGAAGAGACGGGGTGCGGACGCGACTCTCATACATTTTCGCACGTCCGCGACGCGTCCTCGTCTTACGTCTTTTCTGTTTGGCCTGCGCCTTACAGCCCAACCGCAGTGGTAAACGCCCACGGCGACGGACGTCGCTAGACGATCTCCGGCCACTGTAGGCGCGGGCATGCGGGCGGCGAGTAATGGGCGACTTGCTGTACGACCATGGACCATGCCCGAGTCCATGGCGCGATGTGTTCCACGCGCGCCTCAAAGAGTGTCAGCACAATGACGGGCCCTTAGAGGACCAAAGCCTGCCGGGGTCGCGGGTCTAACGAATTACCGTGACTCCAGAATGTAAAGGGCTATAATAATAATAATAATAAATCTTTATTCTCAGACCAATGGATCCATAAAAAAACTTAAGAACTAAAACAAAACAACTTACAAACTTAAAACACGTTACATCTAATACTAAAGCGCATATCTGAAAAATGGCCTATGTGCCGCTATCCAGTGACACATTATTGGGCCATCAACCCTGCCGGCTATAGTAGCCACGAGGCTGTTGGGGCTGTCACGCACCCGGCGCATCAGTGATGCGATTCGCAGGCGCAGCAGCGAGCCGAAATCCGGAACGCGTGCGTCGGCGAACATCCCCGAAGCGCTACAGAAACGCGGCAACCCCAGCAATACCCGGAACGCGTTATTATATTGGACTCGTAGAGCACCGTACGAGCCTTGTGTATAACCGACCCACAGGGCGCACGTGTACAGCGACTGGCAGTAAGCCCTGAAAAGTGTTATTTTAACCTCTGGCGTACACCGCGCGAACCTGCGGGCCAGCATGTTACACCTGACAGCCAGTGCTCTACGTTCCCTTTCCAAATCGGCGTCATCCGACAGCCTATCGGTGACCCAGTGCCCCAGGTAATTTAAAGCGAGTGACTCTTTTCAGCGGAACACCGTCCAAGATAACCGATGGAACAACATCATCCACTTTATTTTGAGCCCTAAATACTAAGAGCTCGCTTTTAGTTGAGTTGTACCTGAGACCATGAGTCACCGCATAGTCTTCACAGATTCGGAGGAGCCTTCTTAACGCACTGATTGATGGGCTCAGCAACACCATATCGTCCGCGTAACTAATATTGTTCATGCACTGTCCGTCAATGGAGCAACCGATTTGGGTGTTGCTGAGCTCACATATCAACCGATTGACATACAGGTTGAAGAGCCTGGGTGAGCTAAGCCCCCCCTGCCTCACGCCGCACTCCAACCTGTATGCATCAGACATGGCACCTGCCCATCTAACAAAGTTAGACTGTTTGCTGTACCAGTACTTTAGTACAGCAATCAGTCCCCCAGGAAGGTCAGTGTCATGGGAAAGTTTCCTCCAGAGGCAGTCATAGGACACTAGGTCGAATGCCTTGGAGAGATCCAAGAAACACGCATAAACAGGTGTTTTTCTTGCTGTATAGTAATGGACGGTATGCTTGAGACAGAGGATCGCTGTTTCAGTCGACAAATATGGCCTAAACCCGAATTGGGCGCCATGTAGGTTGATATATTTATCCAACTGCCTGTCAATCAAACCGTCCAATACCTTCGCAACAATGGTCGCCAAGGAGATAGGCCTGTATTTGTTCTTGTCACTCGCATCTCCAGTCTTATTTTTTATTATAGGAACGACAATTGTTTTCATAAGGTTCTCCGGAAGATACGAGTGACTATAGAAGGACACCGTAGATTTTAGTCAGTACAAGTCCGACAGTCCCTCCCGCTCCGCCCTGGGTGGGCGCTATATTTATATAGGTATAAAGCAATGATATTATAAATAAAAAAGAGGTAGATATCGCACTAGCACGCACAAATTGTAGAGGACAAAGTGAGACAATTGTTGCTAGTTTTTTATTTGCTATCTCTTTCTATCTTAATACGTTCCGCATTATCTATCGCTGTCGTAGTTTTAAATTACTATAATAACAACGCAACGATATCTGAACGCCATTCAGTGTGAACATGGCGTATCTTTCTTTATAATATCATTGGGTATAAAGCCTATACTTGTTTGTCGCCAAAAAAAATGTTTAAAGGGCTCCCATACAACAGACACGATTTTATAGTTCATGGTACGAAACCCTTGGTGCGTCAGTCCGACTCGCACTTGGCTCGGTTTTTTCAATTACCTAGATTTAAGTACCGTCTTCGACATTGTCATTGTAATGTGAGGTGCTTGAACTTGAACTTGAACTCGGCTTCTCAACGGTGGCTGGTGCCAATTTGTTCAGTACCATATTTGGGTAGATTAGACCTTTACTGTGTTTTTTATAGGAGCATGCTGATGCTGGTGACCTGTCAATGTCACATTAAAAAGGAATTTCTATCTTGCACATCTTTAAAAAGGGTAGCTAGGAACCAGGTGCACTGTAAGCACGAAACCCGTAGTTCCGGTCGATGTTTCGGATGCTTTCTACTCCATATTACTTACGGACACAATATTAATCAGTGGCACGAGCTAAAAATTGGTGGCAACACGATTGCACAGGTGTCCCTACTCCCGATGTGTTGTCAAAACTCATGAATTGGATAATAAGAGGGGGAAGAAACGGTAAGTTTCGGGCGGGCCCGTAGTTTCTTTGACGGACTCAGAGTAGACCCTTAGATGTGGAACTTCAACGTGTCGTTTGAGAAACGCTTTTGAAGTTTTAAACAGTTGTCCTGTTTTCTAAATGCAATCTATTTGGATTCCATCCAGCCAGAGTTTGGTATACAGATACATTGAAACTTATAAAACACAACTTTAAAAAATCATTTAAAATTGCTGCCCTGCATAACTTATTCTTTTGCTGACTCTATAAACCTAAACGACGTCGTTCCAATGCAGAGTTGTAGTGTGTATTAGTGTTTTGCCCTGGTTCTTAAGGAGGAACCGTTACTGCATCCACTAGTGAGTAATTTTAACTAAGAATAAATAATGTATTTATGGAATTGTTTGAAGCATGTCACATAGGCTTTCGGACCGCTTTCGCTTTTTTATATGACAGGATTCGGATCGCATTCGCTTCGCCCTGTCTGTTTGACAAGCTTTACTGTGGTACCACAAAATTTTAAACGTCTGTTGAACACTTGTCTATAAAAAATGTCAGATTATGACGTTGAAATAAGGTCCGTTTTGCAGGCACACTTTTTTAAGACAAAGTGTTCAACAGATGTTTAAGTTTTTCTAGTAAGGCTGTTAAAGTTCACAGATGATGTACTTCTGTTGCCGCTATAACAACAAATCATCATCAACTGCCTAGCCTTTTCCCAATTGTATTGGGGTCGGCTACCAGCCGAACCAGATGCAATTGAATATCAGTATTTTATATGGAGCAACTGCCTATCGGACCTCCACAACTCAGTAACTGGGTATTACGATACCCCATGGCAATACTGGTTGTTAGACTTTCGAGCTTCTGACTGTATTGTAAAAGATCTACAAATGACAGTCGGGACCAACGGCTATACTTGCTTTCCGAGGCACGAAGGAAACTCGCTATAACAACAATGACCAAAAAATAAGATAAAAATATCTAAGGGGACTTCCATACAACAGACATGACAGATTACTGCCAGCTCTTTGAGGCGCTCGTGGAATAAGATGCGCCGTCGACCCGGGCGTGGTCCGATCAGACGGCGAGTCACCCATGACTCGCCGTCCGCATGCCCAACGAATTTGGATGATAGTTTATTATCTGGATTAACTTTTAATATAAGTTTTTTGTCCCGGTAGGCCTTTCCCACGAGTTCTGTCGAGTTATACGTAGGTGAAGCCGATAGTGTCTTATAATCTTATTATAACCCACACAAATATATAAATAACAGTAGAGAGACTGCAACTAAAATAAAAACAAAACAGTTCCAACTGATCAACGAAACTCCACCATCCTCGAATTCACATGACAATAATATTTTTTATTGTTATTATAATTTTATTTCATCAACAAAAAACATGTTAATAACATACGGAACTGCTTATATTGAACATAATTATAGTAGTGGGCTCTCGGTCCGATGGGTACGGGGTTCAGTGCCGGGCAGGGTAAATACCATGTCCAAACATTTTGGCTATCGGGCGGTAGGGTTGGCAAACCACACGCTCGCTGGCTTAATAGTTGAGTTGTACGAAAATAAAATGACAGCGTGAATTTGAATTGCATTTGCATACGGAATTTTAGGGTTAAGATTGACGATGAGTTTTTATAAATGAGGCAAAATTGCTTTTTACAGCTATTAGGTGTAGAGAGTGATCACATATCTGATAGACATAATATTGCTGATGATTTTCACAATACTAAACGTTGCCTAAATTAATCTATACTTCTATACTAATATTATAAAGCTGAAGAGTTTAGTTGAACGAGCTAATCTCAGGAACTCCTGGTTCGAATTGTTTTTTTTTTCCAAATGTTTTTTCAACTCTAGACACTGGGCAGAGCGTTGAACTTGCAAAGGATACCTGATTTTAGGTAACACCCAGGTGAATTGTGGACACCAAAGTTGTCCACTTTGTTCACCTCGGAAAAATATCTGGGTGAATAAAGGCGACTTTTCTTACGCGATTTAGTGGACTGTGGTGTCCGCAATTCACCTGGGTGATATCACTCAGGTGATATTTTTCCGACGTGAATTGAGGACACCAATGTTGTCAACTTTGTTCACCCAGGTGATATCACCCAGGTGAACAAAGTGGAATAAAACGGTTTTAGGCATAAATTTAGATTTAGCAAGAGTTAGTGTAAACACAAAGCAAGAGTTAATGCCCACGCCCAAAGGACCGAACCATAGTTTTATACAAGAATCAAAGTTCTAAGTCCAGCCCAACCTCAATTAACATCTTGTCCTACAACTCCCGTAGAGACAGATGTTTGAAACTTAGTTTAATAGATAGGCTGAGTGTTCTCTAAGCTTTAAATTGACCTAGTTTTAGTGGGGTTGTCGTAAGTTCGTCACACAATTAAATGCCCACAAAAAAAAGTTTGTATAGACTAGCCAAAATATCCCAAAAATGGGGCGAATTTACAATAATCAAAAAAAAAAACTTTTTTTTTTCTGCACATATAGCAGAATAATTAAATAATAAAATCCATCAAAAAACTACCGAAAACGAGGTCCCAATGTGGAATCTGAGCGATGTACTAGCAGTACAGGATCAATACTTTTTTTCGTAGGGAATTATTTTTGTGGCGATTTTACAACAACCCCTTTAGTGGGACCTAAGTAATTTTGGATGGAATTCAAGGAATCATAGACAACACCTTTTTTATCGTGATAGAATCATCGAATGAGTCCTCCTACCGGGCCGGGCCGGGAGGGACTGCCAGACTAGTACTCACTAAAATCCACGGTAATCCTTCAATAGCCTCCTGATCCGTTTTTGATCCGAACGCAGTAAATTCATACAAATGTGTGTGTTGTTCACATTCGATAACTTTCCGTACAGATTTCGAAAAACGGATCCTAAAGGATTCCTGATCAGGAAAACTGATGTATGTGGCCGCCCTAATACATTACTAAAACCATTTTCCCGTGGGGATAGCCACCTACTACGATCCTTACATAGGTACTTCTTTACCCTCATCTTCATTCAAACACCCATCTAATCGCAATTTTGATGAAAAACATGCAAATTTCTAAAATCAAAGAGTCTGCACCGCCGTCTACCCAAGAACATAGAAACAATATAAAACTTTAATGTTACCCTACGTATTTAATATAACTGTGAATTATACATTTGTGTATCATTATTTATTACGATAATAACATGACTAACATTCATAAAGAATAATATAGACATATTATTTTAACATATAATACACACGCGAGCAATTATTGTGCTCACCAAATAACATATAAGAATACATATTATGAATCTAATTTGAAACCGTCAGCGTACCTTTATAATATAATAATATATTATTGCTTTAACATTATTATAGGTTCAACCATGAGAATGCAATGTGTATTTTGTATACTGTTAGGTCTGTTAGCAGAGTTTAAAAACGATTTCCTCAACATAAAGATTCAAGGTCTTCGATTTTTAAAACTAGATATTCAGAGGGTCTAAAACGGCCAAATAGCAACATACCAAATGATTCATTTCGTGAACGTTTACTACCTACAAGGGCAGTCAGAGCAACTCATTTTGCAAATTGTACACACGCCAGCAGGTCAATCTACCCGAATCTGTCAAATATCTTTATCTTTATATTTATCAATCGAACATTAACCTTCCACTATTGTGATATAGTTGAAAATCTATTAAAGAACTTTGACAGATTGAACTAGCTTGATGTGCTGGCGTTTGTACAAAGATGCACCAAGCATGCAATGTCATTAATTGTTTAGACTTAGAGGGATAAAACCACACATTACATCGATGCGTTTTTATATACTCATGGGGACAGAGTATATAATGATATCTTATTACAGCTGAATACAGAAAAGAGTCATTATAAGCTATTATTTGCGCGCGACATCACCTACTTGTAAAGGGTATTTTATGTTGCCTTAAGGTCAGTGCACACCCAGACGGGACGCGACGTAAATCTATACTATACAATATTATAAAGCTGAAGAGTTAGATTGTTTGAACGCGCTGATCTCAGGAACTAATGGATCGAATTGAAACATTATTTTTGTGTTAAAATTCATTCTCACCGCTGTCAGCTGGTAATGTGTCCAAGAGACTGGCGGTGTTGTCTCTTTGTATGTCTATGCACCTCTGGGCAAGGTAAAAAGCTCGCTCTTGGGTCACAGGAAGTGTCAACAAGTATTTTTTTAACAATTCTATCCTAATTGTTATAAATGTAATTGCTTTTGATAAAAAAAAATCTATGATAAATGGAGAACTTAAGTAAAAATTCTCTTTTGAAATTGAAAGCATCGTCACATGCCCCTTAAGTTAAAATATGTATGCCAAATAAATATTTTGAATGCACCAGTTGTCGTCCAAGCGTAGTGGCTTCACTCCACCACGATTTATTTTAGAAAGGCCGTAAAGTAAATAATGTGTAGTCAGTCGTTTACTATAAAAACAAAGGGGGAAGGTTTGTGACGATCAAATAAAAAAAGGTCGGTCTCTGAAGTCGACTGTCCAAATTCTCCAACTAAATATTGTCATCTCTTTATTATTTTAAACAAAAATGCTTTACTCACCTATATTTAGACGATTTGATCGATGTTTTTTGGTTTTCTTAGGTTTTAAAAGCAGGAAATAGAGCATCGCCATCACCTTTAAGAAGTGACCACATTGTCAACGCGGATTTGGATTGTCCTGTTCAGAAAGCGCTTATGGCCCACAATCAAAGTTTTTTGTTTTTATCATAAAACCGGTAAGGGAGGGACTGTCAAACTCGGACTGACTAAAATCCACGGTGATCCTTCAATAGCTTTTTACGTTCTAGGGCGTTAAGTTGGTCCTGCGCCTCATCTCTCTCCGGTCGTGTCGGATTGCCGTCTCATCGGAATTATGAGAGCAAGTGAACATAGAGTACACCTGTGCCTGCGCACGCACTTGTGCACTATAATATGTCCCGTGGCTCATCTCCGTTGAGATGGCCGCCATGGTCGAAATCTGACAAGAGGACTAGAATATTAGAATTATTCCCGTTGGATCCCACTTTTGAATCCCACTTGAATATTTTTCAGGTTGGATCCCACAAAAAATTAAAATGTATTCCCGTTGAATCCCATAACAAAAGAAAAACGTTTTATTCCCGTTGAATCCCAAAAACTATTTCCGTTGGATCCCACATGCTTTAAAAAATCTGAATGCGAGTAGGTACTTTCAACGACAAAATTACTTTTGTTTTAGAACTTTTTTTTTTTGTAAAATTCATAAATTAGTAACAGAGAATTAATCTTTAAAATAAAGGTAACACTTTTCTTCTGAATTATTCCCTTGCGTTCCAGGTTCACGGTTGCCTGATGAGACAGTCCCGCAAACAATGTGTAATAGTCGTAATGGACTATAAGTACTTCTGATCAAGCCAAGATGATTCCTAGTCGATAAATGTGGTATCTGCCAGGAGCATCCAATCGATACTTGGTTGAATTGCACTATATCTATACCAGCAGTCGAGGTGGCCCGCGGTGATTGTTTTAAAAACTGAAGATTTTCTTTTATGAATAAAATAAAGTTTTTTTTTGTTTCATTTTTAATACTTTTTTTAAATTGCTACGCCCACTATTACGTGATTTTGCCACTTTGTGGCCTTTACCTACCAAAAGGTTGCAGACCGTTGGTCTAGACAATTAACAGTGCCTTATTTAACTAAGTTTTTCAAAATTAGTTACTACGGATGGCTGTTTAATTAGGCCGAGAACTAATTTGATATCTTGATGAAAAGAACACAAAATTCTGAAATACCAGTAGTACTAGTACTAGCTGTTGCCAGCGTCTTCAAGCGCTACAACTCGAAAATTATCCCACGGGAATATAAAATCGGGATAAAAACTATAATCCTATGTGTTAATCCAGGTTATAAACTATCTGTGTACAAAATTTTAGCCAAATCCGTTCAGTGGTTTTTGCGTTAAAGATTAACAAACATACCTACAAACACATACACATCCATACATCCTCACAAACTTTCGCATTTATAATATTAGTTCTGAAATATTATTTTCAAGCGCTACAATTTGTATCGGGCACACAGCTAAGGAATTCCAGGATAGCTACAACTTTGGGGTCTTTGCTCGTGCTTCACCTTCCACATCTTTGCTTAGGTACCATCAGACGAGATACTGGTCAAACGCGATCCTATAGATAATTAATTAAAGTATGTTTAGTGGAAATGGTGAGAAAATTTTATACTATTTTTACCGACTTCAAAAAAAAGTAGGTTATCAATTCGACCCGTATGTATGTAATATTTCCAGAACTGCCCAGTTTTCGGATATGTTAGTCTATATCAGCGTCTGAACAAATGTGCAAAACTTCATAAGTGTATGTATGTATGTATGTTTTTATGTTTGTGTTCGCATATCTCCGGAACTGCAAGTCCGATTTAAGTAATTCTTTTTGTGTTGTACTAAATATTGTTCAACTTAGGGAATATTGCAAGTTTCATCAAAATCGGTTTAGTAGTTTTTGAGATAGGGACATTTTTGCCTATTGGATCGTAGATTTTCAAAGTCGATTGTATGTTTGTTCACGATTATCTCGCGTTTGGCAGCACCGATTTTCATGCGGTTTTCGGAAAAGTGTTTGTTACATTCTAAGGAAGGTTTCTTTTAGTATATAATAATAGTGGATACCTCGTGACTTTGCCCGCATAGATCCGTTTTTGTTGCTCGCTTGGATACAGATTTCTAAAGACGCTGATTACACGAAGATTTTTATTGATTATCTGAACTAACTAATAAAAAGGGTAAAATAAAAACTTTAAAAAAAAGTACCGACTTCAAAAACAAATACAAAAAAGTTTAAAATAACTTTTCTTTCGGAAGTCGGTGGCAATAGTCAAAGAAATAAAAATCAAAGCCACCGACTTCTGAACGAAAAGTTATTTTAACCTTTTTTGTATTTGTTTTTGAGGTCGGCACTTTTTTTAAAAAGTTTTTATTTTTTTATTTGTAAGCATGAAGTTTGTTTCGGAGCAGGTGGCAGTCTGGAGTTCCTGCATTATAATAGGGGAAAATATGTGTAATCGACTTTCAACCTTATCCCCTTTGTTTTATAGATGTTCAACCTCCAGTATAATTATCTACCGAAGTTGAAAAGCACGTGTAACTTTGCAACCACGGTTTTATGCTAGGTTTACATACTGTTAAAGTTTGCTACCTAACTATGAAAAGGAATACTAAAAAATGTACAAAGGCAACGTTTGTACGTATAATAATGTTTATTTTTATGTAAATATTTATGGGTATGTAGATTATTTCAAATCAAAAGTTAACTTATATCAAAACCACTAACCTAGGGTCAAGTAATTTTATTTTCTAAGAGGTTGAAGTAAGGAAAAACATATGGAGAAACTACAAAACAGCTTTTATAAGTAAGACAACAGGATGTGAGGAGGTGCGGCATACAAGATACAGCCTGCTCGGCTCGTAACTACCTGCATAAACACTAAAATATAATTATTATAATTCAATATGTTGTTTGTACGTAAAAAGCATGTCAGCCATCTTATATTTTCTAGTTTTATATCTAATTATATGTAGATATTTACTAGGAGGTTAGCAGGTCCTGCATTTTAAGGTACAATTCTTATGCAACCGCAACTGCGGACCGCAATGCTGCGGTTGCAACAATGGACTGCAGCAGCCGGTTTCTATGTATTTATAGTTGTATACTGTATACTACTTCTATGTATCTATGCTTCTAGTAATATCATTATAATTATCATCTAAGGTACCCTAATCAATATAGATCTTAATCCAATACGACAACACACTCCAAATAATATCGATTCGGCTAAAAAAATATGCGTTTTTTGTCCTAAAATGTAAATACAATTGTATTATTCTCATTTCGTCCCATTTTAAATTCCTTGTACTGCCCATAAGAATTAATAAAAATACAATTTCGTCAACTGTACATTTGAAATACTCGTACTTGTAAATTGGGACGAAACTTTAATAGTGACATGGGCCGAGTCTAGATTTTTTTAAACTGTGGTCCGAAACTTAGGTCCAATGCGAAAATATATTATCTTATGGCTATCCACAGTTATAAACAAAACAAAATCAGCCAAACTAAAATATGAGTAAGTATAAGTAGGTACTAAGTATGAGTAAGTATTTTTACACCAACAAATCTACTTTAACATGTTAATGTGACTTTTAATCACCTACTTATTTTATGATCTTGTAATAATAATGTATAATAAATCTTGGAAAAATAATTATAACACAACATAGAATTTTTATTGTTACCCTGAATATAAAAATGGAAATCTTGCAAAAGTAATTAATTTATAATTATTAATGATGAATTTAAGTACCTAGCTACAATTATTACGAGTGTATTATGTATCGGTATGTAACTCCCAGTATAATTATGTTATGACTTACTCTAGTTAAGTAAAACTTTTTTTTTTAGTTGTATAAAACACATCTGCTATCATTTCATTCGTAGAAACAAGAAATACAAAAACCGTAAACCATAATGTTGATTTAATAATCTATTATAAAAATCTCGAAAGGTATATTTATGAAAGCAGTGCAAACAAAAACGAACCTTAAGCTCCAGTGAAACAAAGGTGATAGTTCTTTAGAATAAAAGATAATATGGATGTAACAAAACTTATAATTATTAGACATAATGATCGCGCGAACGGAAAACATTAAAACAAAATACAATATTATTATTTGTATACGTATAGAATTCATAACAACCATCGCTTTACAATGTATCAGGAACAATAGATATTATTGATAATATACATTTATACACACACACTTCGACGCAATAAAAGTTGCTTTTGGAATGCATGGAGACTATTATTAATAATACTATAATAATAGGTATCGTGATCTGTGAGATGTAAGGTAATGATGGTCACACATTAACTCTCATTTGTTAGTACTTTGTAGGTGAGTTTATATGTCACGATTAAACTGCGAAACTACTTAACCTATTATGATAACATTTGGCTGACAGATACGAGTAGCTTAAAGCTCAGAAATATACGAGAACTAAAACTGCACGGACTTTTATTTAAATCTCAAAACTATGAGAGTACTAGATAAGTAAATCTCTACTGTTTTAACTTTTAAAATGTATACAGAATAAAAATAAACACTCAAAGAATAAACCCCATGCAAAAAGTTGGTAGAAAAAACGGTGAATCCGTTTTTAACTGAACTCCGGCCAGCCGCTAACCGCCATCCTTAACCGTTTCATTTTGTAAAGTATAGTGAGGACGAGTCTTCGTAGCCGACTACAGACAGCAGCAGCAGACGACTACTGGTTTCTAATGTATTTCTATGGAATACAGCGCCAGTGAGGGAAACCTTTTTACGGTGGGGCGGTGGGCGATTAGATCAAGTATAGACAGTATAGTAATGTTTAAAACACCCTACGAGGTGCCACCAGTGACGAATTCGCGAATTTAAAAAGTAATTCAAGTCTTATTCGTGCCGCCCGCCGCACCGCTCATCGCTTACTCGGGCCTGCTGTTGAACTGCTACAATATAGGAGTGTCTACAATAGTAAACAAAAATGCAAAAATACTTTTTTCACAGTCGGTGAGGCAAAGGAAGAAAAAAAAACCTCTTCCTCGTCCTCGATTGAACAATGTCCCAAAAACCACAGGTTGTCACTTTGACAGGCAGGCCATCACTACAGCCCCAAAATATATTATGTAAATACGGGTATTTGTGTGTCCAAACGAAACGGAAAAGAAAAAGTTTTTAATTTCTCACTCATTTACCGGGGTTCGGTAAAGGATGTTGTTTTAACGTTCAAACATGTCATATTGAGGCACCTGACCTGACGAAGAAAACGACTAGGTTTCGCATGTTTTTTCGCTTAGATTACAGAAATTATTCCATATAAAATGTAACTACTGATACTGCTAGGCTGCATCCCATTGCTGGGCAAAGGCCTCTACCCATGACTTCCAGTTTTCGCGATCCAGGGCCAAAGTGGACCACTGATCGTTGTGTTTGTCCAGCTCATCCCGCCATCTTCTACGAGGTCTGCCACGACGCCTTATGGCTGATAGGGCTCCACAAACTTGGCGGCACGGTTGGTGCAGGGTGATTGCTCTACTGCTGAGCAACGAGTCGCGGGTTCGATCCCCACACACGGAACAAATATGGATTATTCCTAACCTGACCAGAAATCCTAACCCGGTTGCGGGTTAGGTTAGGAACTTGAAAAATTTGTCCCTAACGTTACCCTTTTCCTAACCTGACCCGATGTATTGTTCATAATTATCATAACACGAATTGCAATATGGTAGTTTTCTTAGAATAAAAGTACCTGTGTCTAATCGAGTCTGGGTGTTTATGTAAGTATGTGAGTTTCTATGTTTGTAAACGTACCCACGATACAGGAGGAAATTCCTAGTGTGGGGGGCAAGGTATTAAAAAAAGTGTTTATTTTATTTTAGCCCTCAGCTCATTGGGCATGCGGCAATCGCCCACGACCAAAGTCTGCCAGCGTGTAATGTAAGTACAGTATGACATAATTAACTATGAGATCTCAGATCAGCTACATTTTACGTTCTGGCAGGTGTTCCTAAGATGTACAAACGCCAGCAGGTCAACCTACCCAGTCAAATATTACCAATCGAACATTAACCTTCCACTAACAGTAATAAGGTTGAAAATCTATTCAAAAAAATTGACAGATTGAGGTAGGTTAATGTGCTGGGCGTCTGTACATATTCTGTTACTGTCTGCAACCTAACAGAACTAATATTAAAAGCCTAAAATGTGTTAGAAGGAAAGAAAATAAGTTTGACAAGCCTCAGGCACACATTGTTACATTGTTTATTATGCTTGTTCGCCTTAATTGTTACTTACGCCGACTTCATTAATGTTGGTTCAGAGAATTATACGGTTATCAGAATAGTTATCAGCTTATTTTTGTATAAAATTTGAAAGGGTAGGAATAGGAATTAAAAAAAAAAAAACAAGAGAGATTAGTCAAAATATATAAAAAATTCTGTGTATGCAGCATGATGAAATAATAGCGGGATATTCAGGACTTAAACAGTAATAACAGTTATCATGGTCCCTGCAGGAATGAATGACACAGGGTCAGAGCACACCGCCAACGTTGTTACACGCTGTACGATGCATAAGGTTGCACCCCTAGATGCAAGTACAATCGACAAAGTTGAATTATGACCCACCATAAGCTTATTTTCTTACAGACATTCAAATACAATAAGCACATTCGCGTAAACATACATAACCATGGTAACGACTTTGATATTTATTATTTTGACGGATTCAAACAATTTATTGCCAAAATGGGTCATGATTCAACTTTGTCGATTGTACTATAGAGAAATCTCGATTTGTGCCCGATTGATGGCCATAGACTTGCTTGCTATTCACATGGGTCTTAATTGTGAGCTACACCTCTACCTAACAGTTTTCTAATAAGTACAAAAATATCCCAGTGTCGAAGGGGATATTAAATGGGATGTTTTCCTACCACAATGCACTCGATTCCCATACTTGACGTTTCAATAAATAGTGTCTAACTAATAATATTAGACAAAATGCAAGTTGTTTTACAGCAATTCAAATAAGTTCAAGATAGTTCTTTCCATTTAAAATTTCTTGGCTAAAAGCAAACATATGTCAGGGTAAACTTTAACTGAGAAAAAATCAAAGAAAAATAATGTTGGAATATTTTCTAAGTTAGTCTCCATTTACTTACCTCGTTTTCCATTACAGTTTTAGAACGATACCCATCCTTAATTGGTTGTCATATTCATAATGTTGAAAGGCAAATTGAAACGTTTTTGTAACACGACGACACATTGTGGTTACTTTAGATATTAAAAAGTTCATTAGCAGTTCGATTGTTTGAGTTGAAAAGTGGCACCGCGCGGCGTCGCACGACGTCGTGCGGAGTCGCACCCCATTATAATAATCTGGGAGAAAACGAGACAGAAACAATATTAGAAAGGAACAATCGTTGCCATTACGTCGAATAAAAAGAAAAGTTATTATATTTTTTATTGGAGAGGGCCCCCGCCCCCCGCCCGCCCGGCCGCCAAGAGGGTTATTTTTATTTTATTTGAAAAGTTTATTTTCCATTTGTTTTAAGTTGTATATTCGCGAGGCGAGGGTGCGCGCGGCTCCGGTGGCACGCACTCGCTGCTCAATGACTCACTAATGCGTACAGTATCATTATATTTTTATATTTAAACTTTTGCTTGAACAACATTAAAATGAGAAAAGTTTGTTGAGTGTTATTGTGATAGAAAGTCTGCTCGCGGGTCCGCCGACGTTTTTGTTATTAATATTTCATAACGTGCTCCCAGAAGCGGTTAAGTGTTTTAGAAGGCTGCAGGCATGTTTTATGAGGAGCTACTTTTATGTTAATATCAGCAAAGTTTTCATTACAAAGGAAATACCTATGTTATTTTTAGTGAGGAAATCATTAAAGAAATTAAGTAGAAATATTTCAATAAGTTGAGATTTGTAGTAAGAATTTTTAATGGAGTATACAAAGGTTGTAATATAATTATAGTAGCAGTACAGACAAACCGATGAGTTTCTATTATCTGTGCGGAGCGAGCGCCGCCGCCGGGTGGCTCGATTCGCTTTCATATCGTTTCAAGTGTTAATATTTGTTGGTTTATTCCTTCACGAACTTCCCAAGCAAATTAATTTTATATAACAAATCATTTTTCAGCTCCGTTTTTATGCATTTCAGAAGTGAGTAATTGAACTGCGAGTGTGTTCAATAATAATAACGAAATAGGTAGTTGAAGGATACTTATGTTTGTATTTTGCAACATACTATTAATTACCAAAGCAACTAGGAACAAAACACTAGTTAGAGTTAAAGTATCATGTCATGTTCAAGCTAAAATTAGGTACAGAAACAAGCGATATTCGATAAGCAAATTAGAATCAGCTGTTTAGGCTGTAAACGTTCACGATAGTACCCAATAATAATAGTACGAACGGTGTGCAGTGTGTACCAGGCCGTAATTAATTACTGTTGCTTGCAAGCTTACAATGTATATTAATTAAGCGTGGCCACCTTTAAACTCGTACAGTCAAAGCCGATGATGATTTCCGTATCCATAGTTAACACCATCTAATCATATTTCCGACCGTTTAAGACTACTTTACGGAGCACACAATACGCAAGTCAAACAAGCTTAAAATGCGTGTAATAAGGAGCCCTTAATCGTACAGTCGAGCACAGCGGGCGCATCGCGTGTACGTGTGGCCACGACCGACCACGATCGACCACCATTGGTAAAAACCACGGAGTCGTGTTAGCATTACTCTTTACACCACCAAAGGTAGTCTGTTTGCCACCAAAAACGTGGTAGTCTATATTTTTAACGAGTAAACCCGAACAAAGGCGACTACCTCTCACTGGTGAGCCACACAGAGCGTAGACTATTGACATTCAACACGAATGCCACATAACAATAAGGGCGAGTAAAACGCGTCTAATTGTCATAAAAACACGAACGCTGGACGCCCAGTAAGACTTGGAAGTGATTATTCTTCATCCATAAAGCAGTTTCACAAGGGTATGTGAAATATTTAACTTAATATTATAAGTAAACATTAAGGTTGGCCGGCCAGAATCCTAACCGTAGACAGTGCATGAATCATCTTGGTATTTTAAATCTATTTTTATTTTTTACATGTAATCATGAAGTATCTTTATGTAATTTTTGGCCGAGACTTAATAATTAAGGTTCCTGATTAGCAAAGTCAGTATTTGATATTGTTTTTCGTTTTAAGTTCAGGTTAAAAAAAAATATTTGCTGCATTACACGAAACTTGAAACTAAATAATATCAGCTATTTATTTACGTTAGTGTAAAATCTTTGAAACAGTTATTTGATGAACTTCATTATTTATCGTTTAACTAAATAAAAAAACTATTCCATTAAACAGAGGAAACAAACAAACAAATCAAAATGTAAATGACTAGATAATGTGTTAAAACAATAAGTCTACAGAAACAATGCAGTGAAAATAAAATATCTGTGTGAAAACGCTTTTTAATAGAAAGCGTTTAATAAAATACCTAAACAAAAGTTTTTATTATTCCAAACAACAAAGGAAAAGATTTATATTGTGTAATAAAAGTTTATAAAATATAAATAAAACTCTTTGATGTGATTTCGCGTTAAAAGCTAGAGCACCGCAGTTTTATAATATCTTTTGTGGGCACAGACATCTTAGAAATTGCGTAAACACTGCTTAGTTTTATTGCTTTTGTACGTACTTCTTGGCTTCATTTGAATGAAAACGTAGATATCTACTTTTTATACACTTAAACTTGAGGTTGTAATTCAAATTACTGTGACTGTAAAAGCACCATGAGTGTACTTTAAGCAAGTATTTTAAGTATAATATATTAGAATGTAGTCCTAATCATTAATGTGAAATTGTCTTTGAGTCGGAGCTTGCAAGGAGTTTATTACCAGCAATTAATTAGCCATCTTTACCCAATTAAACATAAAATTGCTATCTATATACAAGAAACTGTATCCCTGTACCCTGTTTGAGCTTTTGAACTTTATAGCCATAGATAAAAAGTTAAAAAGAAAATATCTCATCAAGTGAAACAAAAATTTACAAGTATCAAGATGTATGGCGCGCACTAACCAGTGTTTCAATTAGGCACTATGCATAGTAGTAGATGCCACGAAGCTCTTTCACACCGAGGGGCACTGTGTTCTCGCTTTGTTTGACCATACATTTAAATACTATAGCGCAGGTTCGATGCGTCCGGCGTAAAAAAAATAAACACGACCGACTCAAATATTTGGTAGCCTGATAATTTATTAGTCAGGGGTCTATCCTTGGACCAAAGTTTTTGGTTATAACCGATAACGCAATCCCTCAAGGCTGACATAGTCTGACGGTCCCAGATCGAGAGCAGTGGAGTTCAAGATTGATGTGTAGTTTTCGCATTTTGGTATTTTGCCAACCCCTGCAAATACTGGTATATTAGTCAGCGCTTTTGAGGCTGTCTCCTGAGTTTATGAAGTAGGGTAGTCGTTGATGTATTGTCTTATTAAAATAATAAGAACAGCGTCTTTTTAATGTTAAAAGCAAGTATGCGAACCAATAAATGGTTAATGCCATCACATTACACCGTACATGGTGTTGGACCACATGACGTTTTTTTCCCTTTTTTCTCATCGACATAATTGAAGCTACTCGTTTGACAGGCATTCATACCTTTTACTTTCACACCTTAGTACGTAGGGTTGGAGCTCCTTAACCAACCCTTTATTACAACATGTAGACATTTCATTAGACGTTCAAGAAATAAGATAAAAGTTATGAAATATGAGAGTAGGGAAATAAAGTAAGTTACAAAAATAAACCTGACGTAATCGTAACGAATTAATTAATTAGCCGAAAACGATGACTAAATTAATGAAAGGGATGAAAATTAGCAAACAAAAACTATCCATCAATTTCACAAATTGCACATCAGTTATTGTGATAGGTAGGGACTGTAGGTAAATAAGTTATAGTGCATTGTCTTACATAAACAAAGACATTTAACTATACGAACGATACACGGGACAACGCGAACAAAATCGTAATCTAAGATTCGTCTGCTGTCTGTACAAGTGTAAAGACTCACACTTTGAGATATAGAATCTCATTTATGAAACATTTATCTTCCTACAACCGCTCTATTTTATTCCTTTGCCTATTAAAAAAAACCACAAGCTCACTTGAACGTTTTCGTCAAAAAAAAACAAACAGCTTGAAACAACATCTAATTGTTGGTCCAAACTCAAGACTTCATTTGTCAGCGCGGTTAACCATACTGGTTTAGCGCCAGATAAATAACCACTTAGCTTGAAATGGAGTTCCTAAGTGGGTAATCTGTTGTGGTGATGGAACCGGTACAATATGACGACCAATTATATTAGGAGCGTCGAAGACTCAATTTTTGTTTGTGTATCGAGACAAAACACGCCACCGGTGAGTATGGAGTGTGTACCTTCTATTGAGGTGGGGATCTGTGATGGCGGGAAGCGATTTAGTGGCACTCTAAGCCAGAGTAGTTCCACTGAGTGAACGAGGTGGCGCTAGATGACTTGTATAGCTCTGTCTCTTTACCTCACTAGAAATATTCTGGCTTAAAGACGTCATGGTAAGTCACCTGGTATTACGGTTAAATTCTAGGGACATAGAATTAGCTGCTAACAAGCCAGAATATTGCTGTTATAGTAGAGCTTTCTCAGAACTACTATTATAGAGTTGATTCCGAATGTTTAAACATTTTTATCTATTGTAAAGACATTGAACGAAAAACGCCAAGTACGTAATTAGAAAAGAAAACTAAGCCCTACCTACACCTATTACTGCTGCAATGAATTTGATCGAGCATTTCAACCAAATTCGGTCTGGCCAGTTAACATTTGAAGACACGCACGTAAAAAATTTTTATAAAGGTTCTTCATTACCGCAAACGGTACGGAAGACTATAATATAATATATATTTTAGAGTTCATCTGGTAACTGAGATGGGAATGTGAAATAATAGCCTAAAAGAGAAATAATTGTTTAACACATTCCCAACGCGGAGAATCCTGTAATCTATACTTATAATAAATCTGTAGAGAGGTCAATTCTGTACATGAAATATATTTCCAAAATAACTATCAGGGGGTGATTAGGTATCGATACTGATGCCAAAAATGCAATTAATAAAATTATTGTCTGTCTGTCTGTCTGTCTGTCTGTCTGTCTGTCTGTCTGTCTGTATAACCGTTATAGAAACAAAAACTACTCGACGGATTTTGACGAAACTTGGTACAATTATTTTTCATACTCCTGCGCTGGTTATAGCATACTTTTCATCACGCTACAATCAATAGGAGCAGAGCAGTGAAGGGAAATGTTAGGAAAATGGGAGAAGTTACTCCATACACGCTAATCTTCGGAACTACTGGTCGGATTTGATTGTTTTTTTTTTGTTTTATAGCTATTAAGTCTGGGCAACATATTGGCTATAATTTATCTTGGAAACTTGAACACCTGATGCAGAACTGCAATAGATCAGCTAAACTATAAGAGATACAAAAATAGCGCCATAGCAAAAATTGTTTCGCGTGATGAGCATTTTCTGCTGAGAAAATAAATTTGAAGATATGGAACACCTGATGTGGAACTCCAAGAGCCCAGCTACACTATTACATATACAGTAATGACGTCTTATCAAGAGTTGTTCAGCCTGATGAGCACTCTCTGTTGTCGTATAAAAACTGAAGATCTGGAACACTTGATGTGTAACTCCAAGAGCCCAACTACGATATTTGAATAACATCTTAGCAAGAGTTGTTTAGTCTGATGGGCATTTCCTGTTGACTTACAAAAATTAAAGATCTGGAACGTCTGGAATCGTCACGTGCGTCCCGTTGTTTTCCCGTCCCCAGGCTCTAAGAATTCGACATCAGACGTTTCAGATCTTCGATTTTGACGACCCCATTGTCGCTGGCATAAGCAACAGGATGCGCGTACGAAGTCGCTGGCAGAAGCTAGTATAATAATAATTATAATGGATGATGAAAATCCTTCGGATTGGTTAAGAAAAAATAGTGTTTAGGGTGCAGAATAATGCCTACACGAGGCCATAGAACAAAAATGACTATGAGATAAATAAAGTGTTCTTTAGAACAGCGGGTATAAAACGGTTACTGTAAGCAATATTCCTAATGATTTCCTTCGTGGATTTCCAGCAACATCATTGCCTTTAAATTTTAGTACATACCTAGTGTTGCGTTTTAAACTTAATGTGAAGATTGAACGATATATACAGGGTTGGAAAAAAACAGTTTTTTTTTTTCAAATTAATTCCACCTTATTTTTTGATGTCTAAAACTATAATTATACCAAAAATTAATCATGTTTCATTTCTAGACTACATCTTTTCAAATTTGCCCTTTGTAATGAAATTTTTACGAAAATTGATCCATGGAAAAAAAACATGATTGTGATGTTTTTTTTTTTAATATTTTTAAGCAGGTATTATTTCATTACAATGCCAACAAAAGTTAAAATTATGACAAAGCATAAGCAATGGCATTAGACTCAAATGGTTTTAAGTGAAACTATTTAGACTCCTGAATATTAATTTATTTTCATTTTAAATGCATTCATCCGCCTTGAAAAGTAGTTGAAACGGGTAATAAAAAACACTGTTTAATTGCAATCTGTTTTAAACACTGTTTTAAACAGGTGTTTTAAAACAACTTGTTTTAATCATGCCAACCCTGGATATATACAAGTTTCTATCGCCCGGGCTATACGAGTCACGTTCACTGAGACCCCACCTCATGCTGTCTCCAACTTTACAGTTAAATTCAAACAGAGCAAATAAAACGCAGACTAGATCATTCGTAGACAAAACAATCACCTTTTTATGTTCCTTACAATTTACTCTAACAAAAAAAGTTAAATGCTATTCGAAATCCTTGATATGTTAAAATAGATGTTTTTTTGTAATCTCTATTTGTTTTTTAGTATAATTTTAATGTAGTATCGAGGTTAGAGCTCGTGCCAAAACAATGTAGCATGATGAATGGGCCAGTTACGAACACAATGACTAAATCTTGTTGTGTCCGCTAGAGATGCGCAAGCGCACGCGACTGCCGTTCGCATTCGGCTCCGGCGAAACTATCTAGTTCATTCGCCTTTTATTTATAAGTTTTTGTTAAGTACCTTATATCTTTAAATTAACAACTCACAAACGAGCAGAAAAATGAGAACAGCAAAAGACCAAAACTAGTGTGCCATACAAGTAGTTGGTGTATGTAGGTAAAATATTGAGCAGCGATGTACAAATCGAAAATTACTGAATTTGTTTGGTGTGAAACTGCTATCGATTCAAGTAAGTACCTAAAACTTTCATAAAAATTAAATATTTGTATTCGTCATCGAATGTTCAGCGAATCTTTAGCATCTCTAAAATGAAGCAACAAGCAAATTGTTATTATTCCAATACAATAAATTATTGTGCAAATAAAAAACAATATCAATGTAGAATGAATAATGCGCTCATCGTGTTATTATTATACGTACACTTGACTAATTGGTAATAGTTATAGGGAGGCCAATTTAATTAAATAAACACACATTATATATATTTTTTTTACTTTCACTACAACTTAAAACTATCAAGAAAACTAGTCATACGAAAATCAACTTAACACACGCTCCAAAAATTTGCTATTCTTTAAATGAAAACAACGTCAATTGGAAACAAGGAATTGAATAGACTTGATATTCGCATTTCAACAATGATTGACGTGAGGCATCCTTATTTAAAAATAGAACACACAACAAGTAGGTCAATCAAAAAAATATCATAATTATTATTTATAAACTCGAGATACATCTATACATATAAATAAAATTGGAGTGTCTGTTTGTAATATTGAAATAACCGTTTTTTACTACACGAGTACACGCATACGAATATATAATATGTATAAGTACGGTACATACACCAAAATAACATTTTTTACTATTTTTGTCTGTCTGTCTATCTTTCTGTCTGTTTATAATAGCTTATCTCTGAAACGGCTGGGCCGATTTTGACGGGACTTCTATTGGCAGGTAGCTGATGTAATAAGGAGTAACTAAGGCTATTTTCATAAAAAATACATGGTTGAGTTCCGACATCCACGCGAACGAAGTCGCGGGCACAGCTAGTTATTCATTAAATACAAGGTAAAAAAATAAATAATACAAAATCACGAAAGTTCATATCTGTTCTACGTGAACATATATCTATATAAAACTTGTACAAATAGCAGGTTTGTGTGCTCTACCTACCATGAATTGTCAATGACTTATTAAAGTCAATAATTGAGAACAAACATACGGACAAAATAACTAGGAGCGGAAACTAGTAGTTTGTGAGTATACGAGATGGACAGACGCGATACACCGTTCAGCTCCACTCATTTAAATGTACACACGACTACACCCCAAGCTATAAGCTTGGTTGGTGCGAGACCAGGATAAAACCACTTTATCCTGGTCTCGCACCAACTGAGCTTATCGCACATTCTACGATCAGCATAAACTGGTTTTGCATAGCTTGATGTGCAGCCGTGTGTACCACAGTTAAAACAATAAAAAAAAACAGATTAACAAACACGATACTTTCAAAATTTTAGACAAACTAACAATATAGAAATTTTTCAATATTGAACTGGCTTCTCAAAATAGATGCAACGGGAATTTAGAAAAAAGGAGAAACTAAAAACTGAATATTTCATAAAACTGAACGGAATAGTTTTCTCGAATTTTGGTTCCCATTCCAAACACGTCGAGCTTGGAAAAGATAGACTAGGCAATAACAGAAAAATCCGAAGTTTTTTTTATTGGATCTATTTTAGGAGCTGCCTTTTATAATTCTTCAATGTTGAATAATTGTTGGAATCTCTCACTGGCCAAAGGTACTTAACCCATATTTAAGAAACATAATTATTACACCAGAACACATGTGTTCTTAGGGTTGGCACTGGTTTGTTTTATGATTTTTTTTATTTAAGTCGCCGAATTTTAAAACAGTCACAACTTCGGTTCTGTACATTATGCATGACTAAACCCTGAAGCCAGGACTCCTCACCAGATAACTCCTCAACAGTTAACAGCATTGACACGAAACTTTGTGTACGCGTTTTAAAGAAAAACATGATTTTCGTTATATCTTTTATAACTTTTATTTCATTTTTATTTAGTAAATCAAATTAAACGCCTACATATTTTTGAAATAATTATTGCAAATCAATGTTCTATTAAATGCAAAAATTAGACAAAAAAAAGAATAGTTTACAGAATTGACTTTTTAATGTGAATGTTTGACAACCCTAACCTCAAATTACTATAAAACAATTATTTTTAAGACTTATTTAAAATCCCGAATTCGTCTGTTTTTACAAGATTTATAAGACATTTCAGTATGTTTGTTTATTACGAGTATTTCGAGGAAACTGATTAAAATAAATACTAAATAATTGTTTTCTTGGCAACTTTCTCATTACTGGAAGTTTGATTCGAATATGAATTTATCAAGAACTTAAAAACAGAGTATTATTAACCGACTTCAAAAAAAGGAGGAGGTTTTCAATTCGTCGGAATCTTTTTTTATGTTATTAAAAAAAGAAATACCTACCTACAATATTTTTATTGTTATATCAAGGAGAGACATGCAATTAACATTGACGATTAGCTATCTAACAAACATACCAAAACTCCATCGACATTTAAAAAAACGGGAGCGTTATACATTTTTATTATAGTACGCTCTTTTAACTGTTATAATTAATGTACGGTGTAATAAACGGGGAACATAAAAAAACGTATAATGTATAGACGGCAGTTAAAAATATGTTTAACGTTACATACTAACGTTTAAGTGCTGACAAAACAATAGAGTTATCGCAGTGGCATCTACTCGGATGTACATTTTATTATAGAAACAATTGTTGCACTAATTATATTAAATAATGTTAATAAAAATATTCTCGGTGGTAAAAAAGGAAGTTTTTTTTTATTTCGTTTTTTTACATTTTCGTGTGAAGACGTAGTAACCCTTCGGTGTTTGAATTTAAAACCGTCTCTGGAAACCCTACGGAACTCTGAAATGGCTTTGGACTAATATTGATCAGGTTTCCTAGATTTTACTTCACCAATGACGAGTGACGTCCTTTAACAATGTTACTTGCGAGGTTTGAACTCCCAACCTCGCACTTGAAAGGGGGAGGTGCACACTTCTAGGCCAACACAAAACAAAAAAAAGAAGTACTAAACTGTTTCTACTTTTCTTGTCTATGTCTCAAGTCTGCTGGCAGTTTCTTATGGAGTAAGCAGTATCTTTGTAGCTTTCTGTATTAACATATTATTATCTGTGTAAGTTTTTTTTTAGCGTGGTACAATCATCATAAATATGAGTCCTCTCAGTACAAGCCAGGAGGGACTTGTACTGACTAAAATCCACGGTGTCCTTCAATAGCCCTTTACGTTCCGGGGTCACGGTAGGTCGTTAGTCCCACGACCCGATTTTCTGTATGAACACAAATATATAATTAAAATAAATAGATATAAAGCAAAGCTGACATTGAATCTATTAAGGCGTTCTTCTAAGAAATTAATTAATTTGGGGTTCCGTCAAAAATTTCGCATTTCAAAGAGGTTCCGCCACCAAAAAAGTTTCGCGCCGCACGTATCTTTGCAAGTTACACCAACGATCTATACACGTCATGTAAATATATCCCATAAATAATCCCTTATTAATATACGGGGCGTATATTATTTACGTACGTTTTGAGTGGCCCCTCTCTCAGCCCCGTAGGGTTATTTTCTTATTTTTAGGACATTTAAAACGTGGGATTTTAGATTTTTTTAAATCTATTAATTTTTTCATTTAAGTTTTTAATATTAAGTATCATAAATGTTTACAAACAGTGCCCCCTGCAGAAGGTAAATTAGGTGACACAAGACCCACGTAATATTGTTAAATGCAATTCGTGGAAACCAAATACAACTCTAGGCTGATATATGTAAGACCTTCTAGGATGACTATAAACTACCGTAGACCAAAGTAAAGTGACAATATATGGCAATTTGATACTGAAATCTTACTGGTGAAATCATCTTGTGATGATTTTACCACGCAAAAAAAATATAAAAAAAGGTTCTCAGTTTTTAATACAGTTATAATATGCGGTCGTAAATGAAAACACTAACTTAAGTTACATAGCCATTTAAGTTACTGTGTTTACATTTATGACACCAGTAATACAGTGCAATGGATTGCAATACTCTACAACAGCGGTTCTCAAACTTTTTGGTGGCAGAACCCTTTTGAAATGCGAAATTTTTGACGGAACCCCAAATTAAAAGAAAAAATTGCATTCTTTAATAGTAGATAGTGTATACTAAGCTCGTAGAAAAAATCGAGGATGTATGAAACAGTTTCTTATTTTTCATCAATCGGTTGATATTAGGTTTGATCGAAGAGAATTGAAGTCTTTTATCAAGTCCGACATTGAGTCTAATGCGGTATTTTGTTTTGATAGCTGCATAGGCTGAGAAAGCGTAATTGAATGCATAAAAAAACTGAATCTACACACTGATCAATAGAAGAGGTGTTTAATCTCATTGTTACTAGGATACACGCGGAGCCCCCACAGAGGCTTTACGGAGCCCCAGGGCTCCACGGAGCACACTTTGAGTATGGCTGCTCTACAAGTAAAGTCCAGCAATTATATTAAGGCGCTCCCTCACCGGGAGCATTCGCATGTAATGTAACATAGATCGACTTTGAGCATTACATTACAATACTACCTCCCTGACTGACGAGCATTCGCATACATTTTCGTATAGATTTGATACGAGGTGCGCATTGTGATGCTCGATTGTCTTCCGTCATTGATGAAAATGTTCGAATCTGTAACGTTACGTTACGTTACAGGTGAATGCTCGCGGTGAGGGAGCGCCTTTAGAAGAAACCCAAAAACAGAAATCTGTCAAACAACCGAATTGTTGGTTTGATCAAGTCATGAAAGTGCAGTTCTAAACTAAAATGGATAAAACTCTTACGATATTGATCAAGTACCGTCTTATTTTCTTACAAAGTAGTAGGTACAAAAACCAGTACCAAGTCTAAAATTCCCACAGATCCATCGCCAATGAACACTTTTACGATAAAAATGTCATCTCCATTTCACGGTACATAGTGCGGTACCACTTTGTATGTAATTTTGATCTAACTATAGATAAGTTTATTACAAGCGGCGCGCTGTATACATATATATGCATAATAAAATGGGGATTAAAAGGTTTTTGTACAACTTAATAAATTCTGTAATACGGTACAGAGTATAATAGAATAATTAAGCAAATATGTACAGACGAATGCTAAAGTGTTTTCTGCATTTCACGCAATAATTTTTTTCTTGTACACCATGCAATTTTGTTTGACATTTTATTGTAACGGTGTTTAGTCAAAGCTGGTGAGAGTACTTTTATTCGTTTTTATTTTGATGAGCTCGTCCCCACTCTTTTCCCTAGAGGCGTGCGGGACCAGGGCTTTGCAGCCGAGGATCGAACGACAAACTATGGTCGGATATCGTTTTTCCTGCTCTATAATGGTTCGTTTAGTTATTTCTGAAATAGGTGGCCACCTGTTGGAGCTAGGTGTGGCCTCGTTCGGTCGTCCTCCGCGTTACGCATGCATGTGAGTGTTGCTGTAAAGTCAGCAGTCATAATGTTGGGACCAAGTAAAACCTACTCAGGTGAATATTACGTATGTGTGGTCAACCCAAGCGTACCAGACAGCGGACTGACTGTGGACAGAAGACTGAATGTGGAAGGAGAACTTGTGGGCATAGGAATTTAAAAAGATGTGCATCAAATTGTGGTGTCCGCAGTCTGGTCCGGAATCCAGCCAGCTCAATTTGACAGTACCATGTCAATGTGGTATAGTTCTCTTTTGTCCCGTTTCTTTCAGTCCTGTATGTGTCTTTTATGATATTTGTTGGGATAGGGTCCGCCGATTATTAGTTTAACATTCTCAATGAAACTTATCAAAATATTGTTAGAAAAAATGTGGAGTCTAAAACTTTTGCGATCGTCTGTACAGTAAAGAAAAAACATACCTTGTCTTTTGTGTCCATTTCATGTCCGAAAAAAAAAACAGTTTTGTAAGTAAAATTCACAACTATACGTACCTGTAACAAAAAAATTGCAGTTTTAATAAAGGATTTATTAATAAACACACAAGGAGTAATTTTGTCCCTTTATCAGCATAAATTGCTTCCTATTATGGCCATCAAAGGACGATAATTTCATTTATTTTTATTTCTGCCAGCACAAACACTGTTTTCTTCATACCAGTCCTATCTGGTAAATACATATACTCGTACTAAGTTTACTAGATAGTAGAAACATCTTATGTGATGCCTGTAAAAATCTTGAAACTAAGAGCCCATTTCAGTAATGAAACTAAACACGTTCAGCAAATCTAAACGGCGTTTCACAGATCGAGTTTGTAACACTGACAAGTTTATTTCAATAAAATTGTAATCAATAAAATATTGTGATGTAATGCATGCATAATAAACCTGTAATTTTCGCATGCCTACTGCAGGTGAGATGTCTTTGTACCACCCATCAATTTTAACAGCTTGTAAAACCATCTCTAGCGAATAAATGATTCTATTCTATTCTATTCTATTCAAGAATGCCGTTTGGATAGTGAAATTAGTTCAAAGAATAATTATCCATATGTGTACAAATAAAGACGCTCGATTTAATTTTCCTCGCCATCAGAACGCGTATCGACATTCCGATTCGATACAACGTACATAACTATACCAAATAACGTCCATTATGACCATTAGTAACAGTATTAGTGACATTTTTAACGCTACACTTACAATAACACGTTTGTTTACAATAAAACTGATTAAATATAATGCATTATTGTATATATAAATGGCGGTGCAAATCGCGACGTTGCAAATTGTATGATAAGATTTTGAATCGACCAATCGAATAGCGTTATCGAATTATTTTGACTAATCGATTTTTTATTGATTTTATTGCTCGTTTGTTATATTTTATGATTCGATTTGATAAGCTGTGATGTGTAACTGCTTACTACTTCAATCTACATTCATTTAAGTCGGAAAACAGTGTCATTAATGTTAGATTTATTTGCCATTAATTCTCCTGAAAAAATATACACGGTCACATGACAGTAACGTATTTCTAGATTTCATTTCGGGTACTTACATTATTTAACTGTACATTATGTTTTAATTTAATACTGAAAAAAAAAACTGCTAATATAAAAAATAATGCGTAAACCTTGCAATTATTTTAACCAACTCATGAAATAGTTTAATACACAAATAAAAAACTAAGTACGCAGATACGTAACTAAATTATTTACGTAAAATACGTTGCATATACATCTGTTCGTATATTTAGTATAGATTACCAAGTTTTATATTACGTTTTTAAGTATACATTAAAATTCGTATCGGCAATAAAACTTCCGAATTACTCGTAACATAACGTTATAGTTTACATGAATATAAAACGATAAAATAGAAAACGGAATAACAGGAGAAACGAATTACACATTTAATAAAGGCAGGCAGATTTCGTAAAAATCTAACAAACAAAGAATGGGTGTTATTTTTAGATAAAATTAACGCACATTATGAGCGTACGCGCAGCTCCCGAACGTGAATCATTTTTATGTGTGGCCCAAGTGTTAGCGGGCGAAGAATAGGTCTACAATGCTACACTCAAGAGACAGTTAAGATGATATAATTTGTAAATACAACAGAGATTACCAACTATTTTTCTCATATTTAGAATCACAACATTCCAATTATTTTCGCTGTGATTTTATGGTTTTTGACAAAATAAGATTACAAGAAATCCACGTTCAACTCGGAGTTGAACGTGCATTTCGAAACATTGGTAAACTTTATTTCTTTTTGTCCACGTTCAACCCCCAGGAGTTGACCGGTCGACAATGTTTAGGGGTGAAAAAAGGACGAGGGTAGTAATTGTGGGGGTTGAACATGGACTAAACCCAATATCCACGCAGAAGTTCAAAAACAATAGATCGCTCAGCTACGCTCCCCGCCAACAGTGGAACCCCGTGCCAAGCCCAAGGTCCACGTCATCGCAATAACAAATATTTTCCACTGATTCTATTGTATATTGTTGGCTTTTCCTATTAAAACATTAGTTTCTTTTAACCTACTTCCAGAGATAATGGTTCCGTATGAACTGTTCAAATGTTTATTTATTACTTGCTTATGCCCGCGGCTCCGCATGCGTGAAGTTCGATAATAGTCCTACGGGATCACACCATTGGGATAGAAAGTATCCTATACATTAATCCAAGTTGCACAATCACATTTGCAATTGAAGGAACAAGGCGGTTTCAATCAGTACGAATCTGACAGTTCCGCTCCACCCAAAACCCGGACTCATTGGATGATTTTCCTCCCAAAAAAAGTAGGTGGCGGTATGTATTTTTCACTCTATCCATATAGGAAGTAAATATGTACCCTTTACTCTCAACCGGGTCTGCATTTTAGGCCAGACGTCAATAATCTTGATAAAGCAAAGAAGTTTTGTGATGTTAGGCACCCCTTCAGGGTCTGGCTTGACTCGACTTGATGATATGCCTGTCAAGTACCTCGTCTGAGCTAGTCTACGGATGCAAATGAGCTCTTCTTGAAGGATCATAGTGGCTAAAGCTGGTGGACCCCAGAATAAACACATTTCATCGAAACTATTACCATTTTAGGTTTCGGAACAAGGCTTTTTTGCTACTTTCTTGACAACTTGAAAATGTTGTAGGATCGGCAAGGCGTAGGCAGGAATTGCTAATGACGTTGCTAGAAGTTCACGAAGTGAATCGCTTAGGAATATTGCCTGTGTCGCCGCTTTAAACCTGCTATAATACTTGCCTAGTAGAAAAAGGTGTGATTTTATGGTATGTATTTATCAAACAACGTAAAAATTGCCTAATTTGGCTTTTTGCCAGCTACATGACGTCACGGACACTTGTATCTTTAATAAATGATGGAATGGTACTTGTGTATGTACCGGTAGGAGCGGGTACATTGATCTGGTGAGATCAACTCAAATATCACAGTGGAGTTGAATTTCTTCGAATTGTATTTGATTATGTACGAGTACATAAGTATTGAACTGCAATTTATTAGTTTATTTTTGTAATTGACAAGTTGACTGTTTTATATTCAGCTGGCGATTTGATCAGCTTACAATTTAATACCGTTTAATTTGAAGTTTATTAAATTAATAGAAAGAAAGAAGAAAGTTTTGCTGTTATCTTGGTCATATGGACATGCAACCCGTCACTGCCTGGCACTGTCCCACAGCTGGGCTGCTGGGAAAAGATCTCCCTATATCTATCCAATGTTTCTTATGTCTCCAATGCGTTTCTTAGGTCTGTCGGTGAGACGCCCGTCTTCAGCAGTGCTATACTCAAAGATTAAATCTTGTGTGGCGCACTTCTCTAGCATCGATACAACATTATTTCAGTTGGTATTCACTAAGCTAGAGACAGCGACGTGTCGCGACAATAACACATGGTCCTATCACAACGACGGGCTCAGCGTAGCGTACAGCCTGCAAACAGTCCTTTAAAGAATAGCATAGCTGGTACTGAGTGATTATTCTCGCCTATCTAGCTCAATTTATCCCAGAAGTACATTCTACATAGCCTTTACTGGATAAAGGGAGGCCTTTGTCCATTAGTGGGGAAGCAAACGCAAGGGGGAGACCCCAATACTTCCAGAACTGACTTTGCCTATAGAAATTTCAAAAGGAGTATGTAAGGAGCACACCGAGTGGCATTCTTGTAGTTTCTGACAAAAAGAAAAGACATAAAGTTTATGTAGGAAAAAAAAACACATTTAATTCAGTCATCTTATCTATGATCAGTTTAACATTACTTTCTAAACATAGACTCAAACGCCCTATAGAAAAGGGGTTATGCAGAGAAACGTCGAGATATGCAAAACAACCGGTAAGTCCGTACAGTAACCGACCAGACAACATTTGGTATACTGGTACAACTATGTAATAACCGCCGTGTCATTATAATATTATAAATAATAAACGATTTGCATTCGGCTTCCTTCAATTATAGCGCTGGTTTGTATTCCTGGCACTGAGCTAGTTGGACCAGTGAAACTTATACTAGGTATACTTAGGTCTAGGCTACTTTTTCTTTTTTATCATGGTAAAATCATCAAATGAGTCCTCCCACCCAGGGCAGGGCGGGAGGGACTGTCAGACTCGTACTGACTAAAATCCACGGTGTCCTTCAATACCCCTTTAAGTTCCGAGGTCACGGTAATGAGACAAGTTCCGCAACCCCAGCAGACTTTGGCCCTCTAGAGGCCCGTCACAATGCTGACACTCTTTGAGGCACTCGTGGAAAACAACGCGCCGTCGACCCGGACATGGTCCATGGTCGGACAGCGAGTCGCCTTTACTTGCCGCCGGCATGCCCAAGGTAGGTAGGCTATTTTGTAAAAGAGGAAAAACTACTAATAAAGAGTAAATCCTACTGCGAGGACACAGGCCTCCTCTCTGTGAGATCCCAGTGGGCCATCCACCACGCTGGCCCAGTACTTACAAGGTGGATGTCACATGTCTTCGATTTTTTGGTTCTAGGACATACCAGTTTCCTCAAGATGTTTTCCTTCACAGTTTTTTATGCAGTGGTGATGAAATAAATTACACGAAGTAATGCGCCTGGCTGGGTTCGAAACCACGACCCACAACTTGTAAGTTGGGCCCGACTAGGCTACCACTTGTATGTGAGTTCAAATATTTGTATAAACGAATCCAGAATCATGGTTGGAGCATGGTAGAGCGATCAAAAATGTGTTCCTGTTTGTCGTGAGTTTGATTCCCGCATAAATCCCGCACGGCTCAAATATTTTTATGGCCTACAGGTAGATAAACAAATAAATTGTTTATTTACTGCTTACAATTCTGAAATCATTTTATGAGCTTACAATTATTGTTAGTTACGTCTTAAATTATGTCTTGAGAATTATACTTTACACATAGGTATTTAAAAAACTCTGACACTCAAGTTAAATTGAACTTGTAGGGGCAACATACTCGTATGAACCGTAGGTACTACATTTTTTTTCAATAATTTACTTAATTTTATTGTTAGTGGAGAGATCTAATTTCACTGTTTTAAAAAATGCATGACTTTTAAATGTAGGAGTGACTCGCTTTATCTTACAATTATTTATTTTTTAAATCAATGTATAGATTCATGTTTCTCTGACTCCACTATTTATTTATAGTACAGTTATACAGACTTAATGAATAATAAGTTACTAAGAAGAAATGTATGATAAATGCAAATAAAAAATGTTTACCTTATCAATATTTCCATGTAATAATATAGGAAAAAAGATACTCTTGAAGTCAGATTGTACAGTCAAGAGCAATAAAATGTATACAATTAATTATTATCACGATTTTTCTCTATTGATAAACATAGTACATTGGAAGTCATATCGGTATGAAAAAATCTCATTTCAATATCAAAAGGGAAGGTGTTCATTTGCGGGACCGTCTGTAACCGTGACCCTAGACCGCAAAGGTCAACTGAAGGAACAGGATGGATTTTTAGTCAGTAAGAGACAGACAGTCCCTCCCACTTGGTTATTTTACCACCAAAAAATAGTGTTGGTATAACTACATTTCTTTGGTCAAAAAAGTATTTTAAAACAATCATAAAAAAAAACATAATTTAAGTGATTTTATCATGGGAACATTGAAAAAACCAACTAACATTTCATAAATCTAGGGTTGCCATCCGTCCGGGTTTCCACGGATTTGTTTTAGTTTAGAGGGCGTCCAGGGAGCGTCCGGGTTTAAAAATTGAAAGTCTTGGGCCGCGCGACACACGACGCAGTTGCCACGGTGCCACAGAGTACTAACAGAGAGGACACTGTGCGGTGTAGGTATGAAACGGCACGCTCACACGCGCACACCGCGGGCGGTGTCGCTACATGTGGCTGCCGCGCGCCGCCTCCGTATCGTAATTATTTTTCTTACGTGTAATCACGTACAAGTAAATAAAGATAATAAAATATGAAGACAAGCAAATACTGTATAACGTTTGGTTGCCTAAACGACAACAGTGATAAAGGCCTCGCGTTTCATAAACTACCGCGTGACGTCGAAAGGTGAAAGTATCGAATGTTTATGATTAGTGTTATTCCCACATAATGTTTATGAATCTAGGGTTAATTATTAATTAACTACCTGTTGTGATGTGCTTATTTATTATGTCATTCAAGTACATACGTTCCGCTGAACTGATCATGGTTAGGTAGGTTACAAGTTTGGAAATGTGTCGAGATACTCGGGGGGTGTGGGCCTACTAGACGACCGAGATAAATAGACGAATATCAAACCTGACATCACTCTCACTTACCTTATCGCTCGGTAGAAAGTAGAAAGATGTTTGCGTTGTTATTTACTCACGTTCAAACTCAGAAAATGGCCACACTATGCATTCAAGGTCAGCGATCGTAATTCGTTGCGCGACTTTTTTTACCATTTACAAGGACTCACAACGCAGGGCCTGTGACGTAGGGATGGCAATCACAGATCGATTAATCGAAAAATAGATTTTTTATAATATTCTTTTTTGTTTTTGTAAGATGAAATGTTCAAAATATTACAAGAATAGGTAGAAACGATACTATAATTATACATATATTATTATTTCTAACGTAAGGTGCCGTAGGTACTATGTATTAACATTCTGTGCTACCAATCGATAATGTATGTAGTAATGTGTGTAGTATGTAGTAACGAAACCAAAAAGATATAGGCTGATGATAAAAAAAATCCCTGAAGAACATTTATGTTAATAGTGTAATATAACAAATGCATAAAATACACCTACCTACCTAACTGTGCCTTCTAAACTCGCAAGTCGCAACCCTAAGTGAGCTTGACCGGCAGCACACCGATAGCAACATTGTAATGCCGCGGCGTCGGATAAACCAAAATAAACTCTCGCGCGTAGCCATTCAGTACAATTTTGCTTGTGCACGGGAAGTTTAGGCTAATATAAAAGTAGGTGGGCGGTACGGCTGCAAGTTAAAATGTGCTTTATTCTTTCGTGCATAGATTTTACATTTGTTTGATTGTTTTTTGGAAGAGACCGATCTGTAGTAATCTGTGACGGTGCGCACTTCGACTCGCGTCCGGGTTCTGGACTCTAAAATCCAAGGTTTTGACGCGTCTTATCCTGGTTTCCAAATTTTAGAGATGGCAACCCTACAAAGACCAAATGTAATTATGTAACCCTAATAAGACGAAATTGCAATACCTAATAAAAAAAAAAAAAACAATAAAAGCTAAACTTTTTTTTATCCCCTCGTTGTATACATATTAATGGTCGTGACTGTCCGTACACTCACATGTACAAACTTCTACAAAACAGAAACAAAAACTATTTGTATATAAAAACTATCTCGGCTATAATACTTTATTATGGTCGAGTGGAGCAAAAATGTGTGGCAATTACTAAGTTTTCTAACCGCATCGTATCTGTAACGATCGTGATAATGTGTCATAAAGGCATCGCAAATAATAAGAAGCGATTATTGTACGTTTGAACAGTAACGGTAAAAAATGGTGGCGCAGTCACGGGCGGTAAATGATATGTGACTGCGAAAGAAAGAAAGATATTGACCCGAAGTAGAATGGATTAAGGGTAAGGATGATTGCCCGGGTCGATGGCGTATTCCACGCGCGCCTCAAAGAGTGTCAGCACGATCTAGAGGGAAAAAGCCTACTGGGGTCGCGGGACTTTTCAAATTACCGTGACCCTGGAACGTAAAGGGCTATTGAAGTACACCGTGGATTTTAGTCAGTACGAGTCTGACAGTCCCTCCCGCCCTGCCCTGGGTGGGAAGACTTATTTGATGATTTTACCACGTAAAAAAAGGGGTAATGATGATGATTGTAGCCTTGAAGAGGGTAAAGGCCTATCCGCACACAACAGTGCCGACACGTTCCGTACCGTACCGTTCCGTGACGTGCTATTCATATATACGAGTGAACGAACATCACTGAACGGCACTGACACTGATGAGTACGGATAGCGTCGTACAAAATGTATGGTACGATATCATATTTCACTGACACTGATCGATACGACACTGATCGATACGGCACTGATCACGTCACGGAACGGTACGGTACGGAACGTGTCGGCACTGTTGTGTGCGGATAGGCCTTAAAGCTTCTGGTGTACTGAATCAGGTGGCAAGTTCAAGACCCGCTCGTAATAAAATTGTGCTTTTGACAAAAAAATCTTTGCATTACTTCCACCTTTAAAGAGATTTCAGGCGTGATAATGTTCAATGTTGTGTATTCTGACAAATTCAATAATATCCGCCAGTGGAAATTTATTATTACTTATTAGAAGTTAGGGTGAATTCACACAGAGACGCGACCCTATGCTCACATTTCAATAGAGCGACTCAAAATTAACCTTATTAACGACGCGTCATTTCACCTTTGTAGTATGTTGAATGCCATACAATCGCTGGGCCAAACATACATTTGATTGAGTGTCGAAAGGGAGAACTCGACTTCGTGGCAGGTCCAAGCGAAGACGGTGAGATGACTTGGACCGATACATGAAGGACTGGACCACAGTCGCAGAAAGTGAGGCCTTTGCCCAGCAGAGGGACACTATGGGCTGGTATAAATAATAACATTTCACCTATATGATGCGAGACATACTCTAACTTTATTTACCCTTTTTTTTAGCGTGGTAAAATCATCAAATGAGTCCCCCCACCCCGCGCAGGGCGGGAGGGACTGTCAGACTTGTACTGACTAAAATCCACGGTGTACGTCAATAGCCCTTTATGTTCCGGGGTCACGGTAATGAGATAAGTCCCGCGACCCCGGCAGGCTTTGCCCTTCTAGAGGGGGTCCCGTCATCTTGCTGAAGCTCTTTGAGGCGCGCGTGGATCACAACGCGCCGTAAAAGAGCGGCCAGGGAACTTTATTTACCTTACGAAAATATACACATTTCCAGTAACGTCGCGTCTCGGTGTGAACTGACCCTTATCTAAGAATCTACCTCATTACTTATTCAAGTCATACTTGGATTCGGACATCTCGCCAAACTTTGTTACTTTGAAAACTTGATTCTGAATCTGCTCCTAATATTAATACATAATTAATTATTTAGAATTAATTTTTTGCCTGACCAGTATATTGAGAACCCGGGATCTTGGAGTTCCTTTATTAAGTTCGCATATTAACACTGCATTAAACTACATTCCTCAGAAATTAACCCTAATCTGTTTCCACTAAATCAGTGTTTCCACTGCTGGGTCGTGGGCCTCTGGGAAGTGTGGCCCATAATTTAGAATTGCTGGCCACCCTCACCCACCGGCGAACCGACCTTGGCATGTGCTGCTTTATCTTGAAAACCTACTATTATAACCAGAGCTCGGAATTAGGTATGGTTATTTGAGTACCTGCATCGAAATGTTGATATAATATGGATCTTCCCAGGATTTCTAATAGACAATCTCGTGTGGAAAACAGTATTACAAATAAATAATGATAATAAAGACATCCTGTAGACAAATAAATTGTGTGAAAGTGTATAACTTTTTTATTTCTGGGATTTGGGGCATATCCACTTTGTTCTTTCGCTGCATGAAATCAGTGTAAGTACCTACATGAATAACTCTACCTAGTTCCAACCTATGTTTATAACAATTATAGTTTCTTGCGAACGAGCTTTTTGAGAACAATACTGATTAAAATATTTTTTTGCGCGTTCTATCTGTTCTGGGTAAGCTGGCTCTATCGTACGAGTCTGCTTTGTCTCAGTCACCTTTGACCTGGACTAGTCATGAGAAAACCATCTCAAATTAAAAAATATGCAAATGACAATCAGGGTTCGAACCATCGACTCGCAAGTCTACCATTTTGAACACACCTCTGCTCTCACATTCGTTGAAATAGAAAACAGTGGTTGCATTCAAGTCTAGTTTTTGTGCCGGAGCCGTCCACCCCACGATTACAACAAGATATACTTCACGGTCCAGTGACTGCCATGATAGTTGCTCGTTATTAGCAGTTTTGATCGGGTCATCAATTTGGCCCTAGCGTTACTGTAACTTGGAAAACTAAAGAAACGTTTCCGCATCCGGCATGGATCTCAGCCTTAAACAGAGACTTTAACTTTTGACGATTTTACCACCTTAAAAAAACCGGACAATAATTGCAATTCGGATTATCGCAAGAAGGGTTCTAAAAAAATAATTAAATATTTATTTTATTGTTTTTTTTTTTTTGTATTTTGTTGATAAAGCGGCAACAGAAACACATCATCTATGTTTTCAACTGTCTCACTTTCACGGTTTATGTAATACAACCTAGTGACAGACGGACAGACGGTTAGGGGTCCTGTTTTAGTTTTAGGGTTCAGAACCCTAAAAATAACAATGATGAAACATTGTCATTTTTAACCCCTCTAACTCTTTCAAGGGGTGAATTTTCTAAAACGTACATAGTACACGACATTCATCATCATCAGCCTATAATGTTCCCACTGCTGGGACACAGGCCTCCTCTCTGTGAGAGGGAGTGGGCCATAATCCACCACGCGAGCCCAGTGCGGGTTGGTAGATGTCACATGTCTTCGAATTGTTGGTTCTAGGACATGCCAGTTTCCTCACGATGTTTTCCTTCACCGTTTTGAGAGCAGTGGCGATGAAATTAATTGCACAAAGATTTTTTTTACAATTCGTAATTCGGGACCGATACCACTGGGCCACCACTGTACACGACATTGGCCATCAGGAATTTACGTTGACTACGGCCCACGTTTACTACGTTACACGTAGTAGCAAAACGTAAACGTGAAAGTTTGCGTTACGCTACACACCTACGTAAGCTTATCTTGGACACACATGACTGCGTTGACACGACACTTTCAGCAAACTGACAAAAATATTCAGTTACGAACGCTGTGTTTAAAAAGAGTGAAACTAAAAGTACTGTACAAAAAGTGTTTATCGATTTAAATCGTTATTTTAACGATGGTTTTTTATTTAAAATCACAAGATCTACATTTAAAAGAAACCAGCCTAGTTCTCGTTTTGCCTGGTGTCAGAAAGACTAACAGACAGGCAAACAGACGAGGTATCAGACGGACAGTGAATTCTTCGTGTTGTCAAAACTAAAATCGAACGAATCGAGAGGATTCGCCATGGGTAGAGAACTGTTAAACTCGTAATATGCATGGCCAGGCCAGGGTATGATATTCCCGCGACTTCGGCAGGCATTTGGCCCATCGAGCCCCGTCAGTATGCTGTCTTTCTTTTTTTTTTGACTACGCTGACCGCCGACATAAAGAGGACGTCTACCAGGACGGAGCGTGAGGAGGAGGATTGCCTCTCACACATGCTCGCATTTCTATTTCACAGGAGGGGTCTGCTTTCTACTACACCCCTCGCTCCGTACCACGGCCTGCAAAAAGGCAGGATGTGAGTGGACACCGCAGCCGAACAGCACCGTATGCTCCACCCCGGGCCGTCCACACAATGGTGACGTTCGGGCGTATCGTAACCTTGAATCCAAATCAACCGCGTCTCTCCAGCAACTCCTCAAAGAGTGTTTACCGCCACGATTGTGGCATGCCCGTTTGTTCTCGGCTTCTTATCACACTTGCCTAATCGGATCGGGTGAATATTCCACCTTGAATGCAATTACAAACTTTCCCCACTTGTACCGAAATGTACTTTTGTGATTTTTGTTTATCATCATCAGCCTATTAATGTTCCCTCTACTGCTTGGACACAGACCTCCTCTCTGTGAGAGGGAGTGGGCCATAATCCACCAAGCGGGCCCAGTGCGGGTTGGTGGCTGTCACATGTCTTCGAATTTTTGGTTCTAGGACATGCCGGTTTCCTCACGATGTTTTCCTTCACCGTTTTGAATGCAGTGGTGATGAAATACTGCTACTCGTAAGTCGGGGCCACTGTTGTCACTTTTCTTTATGAATTCATTAAAACTACTTTAATTTAGGTATAGTTTGCGTCCACTAGCAAGGATATTACAACTTTAATTGCCGGCGAACTATCATTAACTATTTTTCTAACAAGGGCCCGATGGTGCACTGTCATATAATTTTTATGCAGTGCGGTAATTGCTGTTTTTAACTCTTTTTCAATGAACCAACTGTTATGAAGGACAGGCGATGTAAGTAATTAGGGCTCTAATGTGGTTAATCGGTACAATTGTACGTTCATTTTAGTCAAGGCTGGAGGCACGGGAGTATAGATACTTAAATGTAAATGGTTTTATCATCTTTCTATCATTTTGTGGGTTTTTAACAGTTGTGACTGTTAGAATTTTGTCTTTTAAAATACAATTGAACAAATGGATTTTAAAACAAGTGTAGCGTTTTATGGTTTTTTGGGAGCGTGGTCATTTCAGTCATTCAGTCGCAATAACACCGCCATTTTGATTTTCAAAATAATTTCCGAACACAATTTTACAAAAGCTTATCAACAGCATAGGTAACTCACCATCTGCCTAGCCTTTTCCAATCTTTATTGAGGTCGGCCTCTAGTCGAGCCAGATGCAGCCGAACATCACTATTTTACATGGAGCGACCGCCCCTTGGACCCCCAGAACCCAGTAACTGGGTAATACGATACCCCATAGTAAGACTGGTTGTCATACTTGTGAGCTTCTGACTAACAGTAACGGCTGTCAAAGATCTACAAATGACAGCCGCGATCAACGGCTTTACGTACTTTCCGAGGTACGGAAGAAACTCGCTATGACAGTCACCCATCCACAGACCAACCTCGGCTAACGCGGCTTAACCCGGAAGACGGGACGGCCTGTGCGGCTGTAATTATTTAGCCACAAGCTCCACTAACATAAGTAAAAAACGGCTAACTGCAAGTTGGACTTGCAAACGAAGGGTTCCGTACCATTATTTATAAAACGGCGGAAAAAAATATGTCTATTTTATGGGAGTTTCTTAAATATTTATATTATTCTGTTTTTTAGTATTTTTTTATAGCTGCAACAGAAATACACATCTGTGAAAATTGCAATTCTCTAACCATCACAGTTCAAGAGGCACAGCTTGGTTACAGGCGCCCCCAGGTTAAATCACATGACATCTGTCAGACAGACGGAAAGCGGAGTCTTAGGCTGCCTGTCCATTGATGCGGAGCGAGCTGGCGGAGCGGAGATTGCACCATTGAAAAGTCGTGGAGATTTAGTACAATCCTATTGGTAAATATTTCCCCGTTTCTCCGCTCCGCCAGCTCGCTCCGTATCAATGGACAGGCAGCCTTAGTAAGAGTCCCGTTTTACCCTTTGCAAACAGAACCCTAAAAAAGAAACAAAATTAATAATACCATGAGCTATTATAAAAATATGTATATTAAAATGTACAAAACACGGTCCATAACTAACAATTACACGGTGTTATCGTCCAATCTACAGTGTATCTTTTACACCAAAAAAGTGTCCAAACTAAAAATCTATTGCGGGTAAGTAATTAACAATAGTATGAGATACGGTAGCACCGAGCTACGGGCCCGTGAAGCGATATAATATGAAGGTAGCACCTTAGATTAAGAAATCCGTATAGAGGCGGCACGTAAGCCGACTCTATCACGCGCCACTTTTAATGTAGGTTTGTCAATTTTAGCCTATAACAAAAGGCCTAAATACAGAGTTCAAGAAACGATTTATACAATAAAAACTATTCTTAGCATTCTTCTTAGGGTTTTTAATACTATGTAACTTCATCTACAATCTATGTACAATCGACAAAGTTGAATCATGACCCATTTTGACAAAAAATCGTTTGAATCCGTCAAATTGACAAAGAACAAAGTCGTTACCATGGATATGTATGTTTACATGAATGTGGACCTAATTGTATTTAAAATCTGTAGGAAAATAAGCTTATGGTGGGTCATGATTCGATTTGGTCGATTGTACATAAGTGTCACATAAAAAACACGAAAAATAGTAACATAAAAATTCTAATTTTAAAAGTTAATGCCATCCCATTGAGTTTAATTTTTTTTTGACGGAAAATTAGTTCCTACATTAATAGTAATTACTGTGAGGGGGTGTCAATCTGAACCTAATGCTTCTATTATTATTATTTTTTAATTCTGCTTCTTTATTATTTTCATTAAAATATAGTTTATATTAAAAAAAAACTGGTTTCTATCCGCAAGACTGACTAGTAAGTAGCATCTTTTATATACATATAAATAATTGAATCCTATAATCCGTGTTCCCGTCTATAATTTTTTAGTCTATGGTAGATCTTAATCTGCTCCCGTCGCGCCTGCGCCGCCACAAACACGTGTAGAAGCATGCTAACCCTCCGCCGGCGATCACTGATACTGCCCGCTGTCAGCACTCAATACAGATCTGACATAAGTTACGTCACCTAAGAGATGAATGCGCGGGCGCAGGGTTCAGTAGTGCGCGCTATCGTTTGTTCTTGGCTTTTTAAGATTTTTTTTTTGATGAGTTGTTGAGTCGAAATCATTTTTTTTTATGATTTTACTTTTATATATTAAAGTTTAGTTTTTTTGTTAAGTTTTTCAGTTTAAATTATTGTAAAGCTTTTTAAATCAGCGTAAAACATAATATCACCTAAAATTTTTAATTGTGGTCAATAAAAAGTTTGATATAAAGAAGAACAATTATGTAATAATTATATTCATGAATGTACCATTAGAGGCTTCCAGGTTTTAAAACCATATCCATACCACACCATATAAATGGTTGGCAACCATCCCTTTTGATCCTTTTTGAAGCGTATTAGATATTGATGGTTATAGGTCATAAAAATAGTTTTTTCGTGCTTTCTGTTGCATAAATGCGATTTGCACCTATGATGAAAGTTGTAGATTATAAAATTTTCTACAACTTTTGTCTGAACTTTTTTTAATACGATCAACCGTTTTTAGGGTTCCGTAGTCAACAAGGAACCCTTATAGTTTCGCTATGTCCGTCCGTCCGTCCGTCCGTCCGTCCGTCCGTCCATCCGTCCGTCTGTCCGCAGTTTAGCTCAGAGACGCACAGTACTAGAGAGCTGTAATTTGGTGTAAATATACGGATTTGTTGTGCCGAAAAAGTGGTAAAATAAAATCTCGTAAAATATTTTTTTTTAGGGTACCTCCTGTACACGTAAAGTGGAGATGTTTTTTTTTTTCTCGCGTACCCCTTAGTGTGGGGTATCATTAAATAGGTCTTTAAAAAATATTGATAGTTTCCATTAACAATTTTTTGATAAAAAAATTCGTTTGTGAAATATTAAGCTTTAAAGTGCTAATTTTTGCTCGACTCGAGTGTCCCCCCCCTCTACCAGCTAAACGGTTATGTTTGGGGGTGTGAAAAAATTCACAATAGTAGTATATATAACGAAGTTTAAAAGAAAATTATCATGATTAAGTAGGCTTTACAACTTTACGAGTAATAGTCGACCAACTTATAAAATGTACTTGGATAACATATTTTCTTAAACAAAATGTATCGGAGAACATGTTCTTCAACTGCAAATGTAAGTTTGTCAACTTTATTTTTACAGCTTTAATAGGTATGTTTTTACGGTATGTTTTTTGGGGATAGCTAGGTTTTTATCGTCAACTATTTTTAACTAACTTCAAAAAAAGGAGGAGGTTCTAAATTCGTCGTAATCTTTTTTTTTATGTATTTTCCCCGATTTCTCAAAGACTCCTGGACCGATTTTGAAAATTCTTCTTTTTAAAATTAAATTCTGCGAATCAGTTTAGTTAGTTCGCAAAAGTATATTGATGGGCAACTACGGAACCCTACACTGTGCGTGGCTCGACACGCACTTGGCCTGTTTTTGAGATAGAGCGCGAAAAGTGCGCGCGCAGCGCATAAGTAATCAGTAAGTTGTGTTGTGTTGTATTTACAGCTTATTATCTCTCATTCCGAGGTTTACCCCTTATTTTACCTAATATGACTGGGCTACCACATTTGTAGTGGTGCACGGTCGGGTTCTCATCGCGTTTTTCTTCTATTTTTCATTTTAAAAACAAAATTGAAGCGTAGATCCAACTGAAAGAGTAAACTCCATTAAGGACTTATTCGACATCGGATATAAAAGGATTTTAAAGAACACAGTTTTACGGTTTTAATCCAATACTTATTTCGGGTTTCCCAGGCAGACAAAACTTGGTTTAAAATAATTTCTTTCCATACTACATAGCTAAGAGAATAAAGGTACATTTGTAAGCCTATAAGAGTACATAGAGGCTTACAAATGTACCTCCAACACATGAACCTACACCAATCTGTTATTCTTTAATAGATTTTCTACTTTATTGCAAGACGAGAAGGTTCATGTTCGGTTAGGACTGTCTTTACTAGTGAGTGATGTTACGTATATTTGATTTTTGACATTCGCGAATATTCAGTTTTAAATCAATCACGTTTCATAATTTAAAGTTTTATAAAATATAAAAACACACCCACCTATTTTTAAATTTTGAAACTTTTAACTTATTTTTACTTCCTGTCTGTAACGAGAATGGAAAATGAAATAGTGCCTTTAGTTTATGGAACTTTTTTTTATCAAATTAACGTCTAAGTCTCCGTTTCCTTTACGTCACCAAAACGTGAAAACTCGTGATAAGGTCTCAGGTAACTACTAACTGACATTTAACCGTAATGTGTATATGTAACACACAATGAAGTTCCGTAAGAACTTTCATTGAACTTTGTATAAAATACCAACAAGTTTATAAATAATTTTAAAGTAAATGTTAATACAGGGATATTGCTGTCAATATCATGCTATTCAATTGTTTATTTTTATTAATATTTCACAGAGGCTAATCGGTTGGACTGCCACGCAGTGTGTCGCGGGTTCTATTCTCGCAAGATATTCTATGCCTACAAGTTGACCTGGGTCTGGGTGTTTGAGTATGTGAGTTTCTATGTTTGAGAAATTCCTAGTGCGGAAGTTATATTCTGGAAAAACACATAGGATATATTTTATCCCGATATAACGTCCCTCGACCATGGACCATGCCCGGGTCGACAGCGCGTTATGTTCCACGCGCGCCTCAAAGGGCGTCAGCATAATGACGGGGCCCCCTCTAGAGGGCCAAAGCCTGCCGGGGTCGCGGGACTTATCTCATAAAAAAAAAAGTAGCCGTAGTAATTCACACTCGATCGAAATTTTAAGTGTGAGTATGGTTTAATAGATACGGCTCGGTGACAGTCGGACAGACAGCGGAGCGTTCACAACAGGATTCTACTGTGACACCTTTTAGTTACGGAACCCTTTAAAGATAAATCCTTCCTTTATTTATTACTCTTGGTTTGTTTTGACCTTGGGTCTGAAGGTTTAAACCAAAAATCGTGTCACTTTCTCCCGTTTCCTAACTAACACCATGTTATAATTTCGAAATTAATTTTGTTAGTTCGTTTATTACCTTTTTCGCCTAAACCAATGTACCGATCGCCCTGAAATGTTGTTTAAACGTTGTCAGGTGTACCAGTACAAGGACATCACCAAATGAGTCATCCCACCCAGGGCAGAACAGGAGGGACTGTCAGGCTTGTACTGATTAAAATCCACGGTGTCCTTCAATAGTCCTTTACGTTCCAGGGTCACGGTTACCAGATGAGACAGTCCCGCGACCCCGGCAGGCTTTTGCCCTCGACATAGGGTACCATCTCGAGGTATATACTCATCTAGGGTTTCATCTCGACAAATAAAACTGTTTCCGAGGAATACTATATTAAGCTTCTTATACCTAATAATAACCGGTGCCATGTTTCTCTCTAATCATGGCTCAATTATATTGTTACAAGCAGAGTAAAAGAATTTATAAAACTATAGTTTCCGCCAGTTAAGTGTGGAATGAAATACGTTGACCCCCGTGTACCAATAATATATTATTTCAAAACCATTCGAAAAAATGTAAAGAAAATGTCGTAGAACGACCAAAAGCAACGTATCGTGGTAAGAGGCGATCTTGACCTTATATTTTATTTTTGAAATTCGAACGATGGTGTTATGAAATTCGAACGATGCATTATTAGGATCAATGACCTTTATTCCAGACTTATTTGGCGGTGACTATAGCGACCAGCCCGGCTCCTCACGGGTGCCTCTCTACAATATTTTGCATGTTATCTAATATCTTTAAACGAGCAATTCTTGTATATTTAGGTATATATAATCACGATCTCGGAAACGGCTCCAAGGATTTTCATGAAAGTTACAGATTAGGGGTTTTTCGGCTCAAAGAATCGATTTATCAAGAAAAGCTCGGTTCCCAAGATATAGACATTTTAAAAACCGAGCGAAGCTCGGTCAACCAGATATTATACATATAAACCTTCCTCTTTCATCACTCTATCTATTAAAAAAACCGCATCAAAATCCGTTGAGAAGTTTTAAAGATAAGCATACATATTACACAGGGCCAGACAGCGGGAAGTATGTACGGTATGTAGTGATCTTGTTGAGCGAACCCTCGCAAATTAGTTGGTTACGAAATAATCTGTTTTATCTTTTCTATTACCCAATAAAATCATCCGAAGTAAGCTTCTTCGGTAATAATATCAATAAACTCAAGATTTTTAGGGTTTTTCTTAATATTGAAGTCGTATCGATACACCTGCTGTTCTTGTAAGATAACATTTTTATAATTATAATAATCATATGCAAAATATTAACGAAGCTCAGATCTTATTAAAAATACTTTCCACATAGATTATATTCTTTGATATTTAAATTCATATTTAAGTTTTGTGAGGCTTAACTACACTAGCTAGACTGAAAAGCGAATTATATATTATAATAAAGTGAACCAGCTCAACAATACTTTCGACAGTTTTCCATAACGCAGAAATGGTTTACAATAATTGCCAGATCGTGTTTTTAAATTTGTTGTTTTAACCCTAAATAGGTTGATTGGCTTCACCGTCGACATTATCTTCGCTTACTATTCGTCATTTTATTTCTTTTTTTTTAGTTTGTGGTCAGAAACGTCAATCAAGTGAAACGTCAAGAAAAACAATCACCGTGCCGAAATCTGCCGAATTGAGACAACGTTGGACGATGCGGGGAGTTAGGTTTATTTTCGTTACGGAACTTCTTTATTCGGTCGCTGCACTCAGAGCCCGCGATAAAAGCTATGCAATAGCTTAAAAATTGGTACTACGGATACGGAACCCTTAGCAAAAAAAAAGACTAAACATGTCAAGATAGTATGAGAAAAAATATTTACTAACTTGATTCTAATTTGTAAGACTGACGTATTTGTTTTTTTATGTACTCAAGTGTTATTTAAGGCACTTGTCTAAAAACTAACAACTTGATATTCTGATGAGGAAGTAAGTACAAATCGGTACCGGGAAAGTACGAGTACCACTCATATTTATAAATAGTAAGTATCATAACTTGCGATTATGACGTCGCATTTTTTTATCATTAGCCGACGACGTCGATACATGATCCTATAACGTTTTAAATGTAAATTTCGACTTTAAAAAACTTAAAATGTTTGCCCGTTCAGACGTTGATAACGCAAAAAATATTCATAAGGGATATTTTAATTATAATTTCACATGTATTCAAGTTATTTAATCCTACCGGAGTAGGATCAATCGACAGCGGTCCAGCGGTAATATATTGGCAATATGAATAATTTTAATATTAAAATGTAATTCGATTGAGTCCATGAGATATCGTTGTACGGGACGTGTCGATTGCGTTAGCGATTTTAATGTATCCGAGTGCGTGGTGTTGCCTTTTAAAATAATATGTTACGATTATATCAATTTATTATTATCTCGTCTATGTTTGCGATAAACTGGGTCCAGCTGCCAGTCAGTTCAGTATAGTAATGTCGATTAAGTAGAGCTGCTTTAAATATCCACTGCAGGAATTTGATCTACATCAAAATATATATTTCCCTTCAATGTTATTTTTAAAACGTATTACCACAAAAAATAATGAACACTACTTTCGCAATAATATGTAACATTCCTTTGATAACACTTTAATTACACCAATTAGGTGTGTCCAGAAGAAAGTCTTCGACTAAACCGTATCTACTCTCGATTCAATCCATGTTTGAGATACTACACCCGCCATTTTGTTCTAGGCCCGTAGGGAAACTATTTACTTCTATTAGAGACCCACTGTAGTTGCCCTGTCATTGAGAATGAGAATAAAAATAATCCACCGTTCGCCACACAAGAAAAATATGAGAAATCAATTGAGGGAAATAAAACGCAATGGTGCATCACAGCCCATCCCATTATTACATAGAAAGCCTGTAAACCTAATTGGTATACGATTTGTTGGGCAATTAGTTACTCAATAACATACTGAACCCACTTTCTCTACGATTTCCAATAACAGAACGATGGTTGACGGATATTGCGGTTGAGTGCCTTAAGGTGCCTACTAACCGGAGCATTCTGTAATGTTACAATTACAATAAATGCTTCGATTTTACACGTTACAAAAATAAGATAATGATGGCGTCTCGTGTTCAAGCTGAATTTACTGTCAAAAATTCTAAACTTACACTTTTTTTTAACGTGGTAAAATCATCAAATGAGTCCTCCCACCCAGAACAGGGCGGGAGAGACTGTCAGACTCGTACTGACTTAAATCCACAGTGTCCTTCAATAGCCCTTTACGTTCCAGGATCACGGTAATTTGATAAGTCCCGCGACCCTAAGCTATCAAAGTAACAAGTGTAAAAAGACATACCGTTGTGTAATAACGATTGTTGCCATGGCAACCACTTTGTTTGTTTCTCAATAGTTCTGAACTTCAAGAACTTTTAATTTTATAGAGTAGTTTGGTAAATCCGAATATCTGATGTCAAAATTCGTATTTGTAAATTATTAAAAACTTCTTTAGAACTTTGCCGTCCAAATTGGGTGTTTATTTTTTGTTACTAGTTGAGCTTTTAATTTTCCGGGCGAATATAACTGTTTTTCATTTTCGCAGTTGCAAAAGTAGGTGTAGATCGCTATTTTTTTCGGAAAATAGTAGCTATTGTTTTGATACAGTCGCGTATTTTGCGAAAAATCTTTACCTTGCTTCAATGTTTAACAATTTTTTTTTTTTAATTTCCCCACTATAATAATTACTCTACTACTGTATCGTGGATGCGTTTACAAACAGAAACTCACAAACAGCCAGGCCCGGAACATCTACTTGTAAAACACATAAGTATTTGTTCCGTGCGGGGATTTAACCCTCGACATGCTGCCCAGCAGTCGATCGCTCAGCCACTCCGCCAAACTTGCCGTCAAATGTTATTTTTTTCTGTGGGAATGAAACTTCTGGAAGATATCGCTATTAGCGATAAGATCCCATAATCATTGTAACCATAAGCATAACTGTGAAAAAGTGGTGTTATGGTGTCCAATGAAGTACATTATATCTATCTATACGTGTAACGTTAAATGCGCAAAACCTCTCGTGGGGTAACTCAGCCCATGTTACTGAACAATGTTTGTTCTAAGACTTTTGAAAAATTCATAAAAAAAAATAATGATACTGATGGGCCCGATCAATTTCTCATTTTGGATGAAAAACCAAAATTTTTTTTGCGAATTTCCAAAAGTCTTAGAACAAACATTGTTCAGTAACATGGGCTGAGTTACCCCACGAGAGGTTTTGCGCATTTAACGTTACACGTTGTATAAAGACTAGCTGTTCTCTGTGACTTCTCTCCGCTGCACGGCACCCACTGGTCGTAGAGTCATATTATATAGCCTAAGGCCTTCTTCAAAAAATGGATTATCCAACACAAAAAGTGTTTTTCAATTCGAACAAGTAGTTCCTGAGATCAGCGCGTTCGACCAAATAAACTCTTCAGCCTAATTTTATTAGTATAGATTGTTGGGGCAGTAGATTTTCATTTACGCAGTATGTAATAAGTAACACGTTAATGTTATTTCAAAAAGTAAACAGTCGTACTCTATGATAAGTTAACTAAATCTCTGTACACATGATTGTTTGTTTGTGTGAAGCTACTTACTACGCACTTACACACACACACACACTGCCTTTTTAGTAATATCAGAGGAAACTCGACCAACGCGAATAACGAGAGTTGGATAATACCTATTACTAAAATATTCTTTCAAAATCATTTTACCAGCTTTGTTTATTACTATGGCCGAGATAAATAGTCGTTGCTAAGCTCCTGTTGAAGGAATTATTTCAGGACGCAATACTTTGGCTTAGCTAAGCCAAGTATCTGATTCCGTCATAAATAACGTTTCTATGAGCATTGCTTGGCTTGGTTCGGGTTAAGGCTTAATACAAGCGAAAGCAATACTTAACTGTCACGTTTCAGAAACGTTAGAAATATGCTGGATAATTCAAAATATGTCATAAGTCATAAACGACCGAATTCGCTTTATTTTATTACGGGATTAAATATTAATAATGACCACCATAAAATGCTTTGATACCCTTAGCTACTACACTTCAAATTGTATTCGAACACCAAATATAGTAAATGATCACCAAATCTATACTGAATGTGCACCAAATCTAAAACTCGCTTTAGCAAGATTTTAGAAACACCCCGAATTTCGGTTTGGTTAGGTTCCTTTAAACCTTGCACACAGAAAAAGAAGCCCCCCGAAGCGGGGCTTCGTCGACCCTGCTTAGGTAGATTTTTTTTTTATTACACATAATAGGTTTATTTCTTTACTAGCTTCTGCCAGCGACTTCGTACGCGGATCCGGAACAGCTTATGCCAGCGACAATGGGGTCGTCAAAATCGAAGATCTGAAACGTCTGATGTCGGATTCTTAGAGCCTGGGGACGGGAAAACAACGGGACGCGCATGACGATTCCAGACGTTCCAGATCTTTCATTTTTGTAAGTCAACAGGAAATGCCCATCAGACTAAACAACTCTTGCTAAGACGTCATTCCTATATTATGTTATAGTGTAGCTGGGCTCTTGGAGTTCCGCATCAAGTGTTCCAAATCTTCATTTTTTATACAACAACAGAGAGCGCTCATCAGGCTGAACAACTCTTGCTAACACGTCATTACTGTATATTGTGTTATAGTGTAGCTAGGCTCTTGGAGTTCCACATCATGTGTTCCAGATCTTCAGTTTTTATACGACAACAGGGAGTGCTCATCAGGCTGAACAACTCTTGCTAAGACGTCATTACTGTATATGTAGTAGTGTAGCTGGGCTCTTGGAGTTCCACATCAGGTGTTCCATATCTTCAAATTTATTGTCTCAGCAGAAAATGCTCATCACGTGAAACGATTTTTGCTATGGCGCTATTTTTGTATTTCTTATAGTTTAGCTGATCTATTGCAGTTCTGCATCAGGTGTTCAAGTTTCCAAGATAAATTATAGCCTATATGTTGCCCAGACTTAATAGCTATACAACAAAAAAAAAAAAACAATCAAATCCGTCCAGTAGTTCCGAAGATTAGCGTGTATGGAGTAAATTCTCCCGTTTTCCTAACATTTCCCTTCACTGCTCTGCTCCTATTGATTGTAGCGTGATGAAAAGTATACTATAACCAGCGCAGGAGTATGAAAAATAATTGTACCAAGTTTCGTCAAAATCCGTCGAGTAGTTTTTGTTTCTATAACGGTTATACAGGCAGACAGACAGACAATAATTTTACTGATTGCATTTTTAGCATCAGTATCGATCCCTAATCACCCCCTGATAGTTATTTTGGAAATATATTTCATGTACAGAATTGACCTCTCTACAGATTTATTATAAGTATAGATTACTATAAGAAGCACAATTTGGTGAACATTTATCCATTCTGGTGGAAATTTGGATTTTTTGGTTTTAATGTAGTTACTTTTCTGGTAGGCGTTTAAACACAAGCCTTACAAATATTCATACAAAAATACAAATCTTTCCTCTTTATAACATTAGTGTAGATTAATCTAATGTTAGACTGAGCCGAATTTTATCAATTAGTTAAATTGATATTAATCATTATTTATAAACTTTACTTTATTACAAAAGTATTTTAGTCTATAAATTATCATCTTCCTTATCCTATTTTACTTAGGCTTGGCTAACACGTTTTTTTCTTCCAATCTACATATACGTCTGACCCCTATCAGACGTCACAGTATCATTTACTCCTCTTTCTTTCTTATCAATCCTTAGACAATCCATCCATCTTTTCTTTGGCCTTCCTCTCCATCCATCAACAGTCATACTCATCACTCTCTTAGTCACATGAGTGTCATCCCTCCTCATCACATGTCCATACCAAGTTAGACGATTCGCTTTCATTTTTTCTGTAACAGGCGCCACTTTCACACTTCTTCTTATACGTAAACTCATTCCTTACTTTAGCCATTCTTGAACAAATACTACAAAAACAGAATTATTATTTTTTATTTTAAATCATAAATCATAATAATTATAATTAAAAAAAAAAAAACATAATATGATTCCATAAACGGAGTACCTGTTGACTTGTACTTGAGTGTGCAGTGTGCACACCTCTTTCATTTTTTCAGTACTGAAATTCAATTTTCCTGTATTTACCTATGTGTGTAAATTAAAGTATTTTTTTTATACAGATTAATACTCAAGTTATCGATACAAAAGCAATAAAACTTTGAAAATATTAATAATCGTAACGAGATATTTTATAATGTTCAATTAATATTTATTTGCCCGTGAAATTAAAAAAAATATATCGGTTGAGATTATTAAAATTCACGCAATATGCAATTCTTCATTATTTCACATTAATAATATGTATTACTATTTGTTAGGTTATAACACTTTTGTTAGGAATGAGGTTGAATACACCGAGGTATTGAATTTCTTTTCAATTGAATGTCAACGACGTAGACGACACGTCGCATGTCGCATGGACACAGGGTCGCATCTCATTGCCTGTGAACTGCGACTTAAATCTTACTTCCATGCATCTGACCATGATTCCTAATATCATGCCAGGGTCAAGTTGTGATCATAAAAGATACTCGTACAATGTATACTGCAGTATTTTTCGCAGCATAACAATCATGAATATTTAGTAAGGTAACAGCAAGAGCCTGTTTATAAAGTCAGCGTTGCATTGAGTGTAACTCGTCAAAATATTAATATTTCATTAATATAAAGGTCTATTCAAGATAACGGCGTCATACGCATCGATGGATGAATCAATGAATTTTTTATTCTAGGGCATTCGATTCGAAATTTAAATTTGACTGAATGTCTTGCGCGGTCGTCGATCTGATGTACTCGATACTTCAAATCATGCGCAATGTGATCAGTCGATTACAATATTTTTTCATGCATGTCCGTGATGAGATTCGTGGTAGAGGTTAAAGGATTCCGTACCTGTACCCTTAGCACGAGTTTTCAGTATTTGAGACGTAAAGTAAACTGGAACTTTGACAATTTCAAATTGTCAATTTTCAAGGAAAATATTAGTTCCTTCTTCGCACACCGAGGCGCTGTTCCATTTTTTCATACAAGAAACGCTGTAAATACTGGAAAGACGCTGTAAAGTAAAAGAGTGAAAAGTCGTGCTAAGGGTACTGACCTGAAAAGGGTTTAAGTTAATCCATACTTAGCGTATAGAAAGTCCAGATTCCTAGCAGGATTGAAGATAAAAAAAATCTCCTTCGCTCGATTCTTACGTAAAACAAGTGAACTAGTCCAAGGAAAAAAATTAAATGCGTAAATTAAGGCGCTCTCTCAAACATTTATAAAAAATGGCTTCGCGGAAATCGTTACGTTTTGTTTTGAACACGAAATCTGGATTTTGTGTAGTAGGTTATAATTTCTTCTATAATTTTTTTTTCCTTCTTAATGAGAAGTTGAATTTAACAGTAAACTAACTAATAAATGAATTCTAAAGCATGTAAGTGTAATGTTTAGACCATTGTTTAAATATTTTTTTCTATTTTAGAAGTAGGTTCGTAGGTTATTATAATGCAAACTTATGCGATAGCAGCTATCCTAGTTGATTTGCTGTCCTATTCCGACGAGTTCCCTCTTTTTCACACCACATCTTGACCATCAAGGTCAAGATGTCATCAGGCCATTCATGGGACCACTCTTTCTTTTAAAAAATGCGTCTCAAATCCGTTGTCAGTTAAAATAATAAGATGTTACGTTAAATTCTTAAAAAAAATCTGTTCCATGCCTACGGGATTTTTATTCATTAATTCAATAAACCTAATGGATGAGAGTAGGTATCTACGTAGTTAAACAAATACATACTAATGTCTTATTTATAAGGAAATTATTCACGTTTGGAGCTCAACTAAATCATGGTTGAGGATAATTTTGTTTCGTTTCATATTCTTTATTTTAAACCTATGGAATAAAAGATCTTTTACTTTTATTGACTATAAGAACACTCGCACGTAAGTCACTTTAATACAAAAAAAAACTAAATTGAAATCGCTTCCTCCGTTCGGACTCTATGGTGCCACAGACTGACACGTCAAACTTATAACACCTTTTTCCGTCAGGGGTTAAAAATGAGGTCTTTCTATACACAATTTCGTAAGAGCAATGCCAAAATGTAAATTCTAAATCATATTTAACCAATGAAAACACGATTTTGTAAGATCATCGCTTCATATACAATGGTTATTTTCAGTATGTATCAAAACGAACATACTTACCTACCCAAATCATTACAAAAACAACCTTTATTGTAACTTGCAGGCACAACAAAGGGATATATTTAAGAATATTATCATAAGTCCATTACACAATGCAAATGATATCTTTTTACGTTATCACCGTACATACAATGATACAACATGCCTTACACAATTTGTCTAGAACAAACTTGGGCGGTACTTTAACTCATTAAGCTTCGACAAACATCGGATATCTCTTTAATTAAAAAAACACGGATAACAAAAAAAAGTGTCAGTTCCTATGAATTAAGGTTAAGTTTTTATTGACACGTCGATTCTTGTGACCGCTGGTGTGCCAACAACTTTACGGTGTGACCGTGGAACAACTAAAGTTTGTCAGAAAAAAAAATATTTGTCAGTTGACGTGGCGAGCGTCTTTTGTTTTTGACGAATTCGTCTTTTCGTGGATGGCTAGTGAATTATTGTCACACAAAAGTGACAATTACAAACAAAACGTTTTCTCTAAAGACCTTTTTTGCTGTATATTTTCAACCGAATAAATATTTATTTTTTGCCTAATCTGAGGTATATTAATAAAACTCACGTGCCTATTTTCGCAGTTAGCCATTTAAACGATTATCATTACGATTTGTCCAGTGTTAATATCGTTACAGTAAACACCTAATTCCTAAGAAGATATTTCAATAAGTTTTAAAATGTTGAACAACTATTGCAGCATTAAAACCACGGTATTTACGCATAACGGCTTAAGTCCAACATCTAAAGATAATATCTTAGTTTAAACAACAGCTAATACACGTTGTAATTACTTTATCTTATCTTTCCGTAATATTTTGCCGCTTCAGCGAAAGAGTCGGTTTTTATTTTGGCATTTGAGCTAAAAAGGCAACCTAAATTTAAAACGCATTTCTATGCCGCTGATCCCACGTATGTTAATATTGTACTATAGGCGACAAAAAAGCATGTTTTGCTGACGAGTGTATACTTTAAAGAAAATCCATTTGATTTATCTTTATATTTTCAGGTCTGTAAATCGTGCTTCAAGATAACTTTTTTTTTAATTTACGCTGCCTAACAGTAATCAAGATTTGTATGAAAACAATCGGATTTTGTCTTCATATTAGGATTAGGAACGAAAAATTTAAATCGAACAACAATGGACAGTTGAACTTTCAATAAAGACAAGGAACCTTTAATTATAACTGTAGACTAAGAGTTTCTAATGTATAATGTTGTAAATGATATAGCTAAGTGAGCAGGCAGTCATTTGGCAAAAATGTCCCCTGGGGTCGTCGACCCCGTGACCTTTATACCCCTCTTGCACTTATTCGAACCCTTTACAGATACGTAACACCGTTCTACTAATTATTCATACAATTTTAAGGAGACAGCCTTTTAAAACTTATTTCTGTATATTTTTCTGGCAAATGCCGAGATGTATGTTTTTTCTTTTTTAACAATGATTTTTTCTAATTAATAACTTAGGTAGGTACTTGCGGTTTTTTCTGACTCACAACTTGCATTTTTTTTTATTCTGGGTTTCGGTTTTGGTACGTTTATTTCTCGTTTGACGAGGGCTACTAATAATTAGTTAAATATTTCTTTTTTAGAGTTAATTCTTATAACAAATCATTGAGGAGACACTCGTGTTGCCTTCTCTATCAATAGCCCGAGTAATAATGTAAATACATATTTTTTAGGATTTTTAATACAATTTAAGTATAAATAATAGATAGTTAAAGTAACAATTTACTATTATTTTGTATGAAAAACTTAACACATGATAAGGAAAATTGAGTCATAGACAATGATCATGGGCCGAATCCTGTCTATGGGCTGGTCAACATAATCAAGACCATAGGAAAATTAGTTAAAGCGACCGGAGTCATGTTTGTGTTGGGTTCCGTTTAACTAAGTTATGTTCACGGCTCAATTATTGAGGCATCGGTAGACTGACCTAACTCTAAAGGCCTTGTTTTACCGGTGTGGTGAACGCTTATAAGCAACTTTGGATAGATTAGTAATCATAGTAAAAGCCCCTTTTGGAACTGAAGCCTTATCATTTTCACGTTTTTGTTATGCAATCACAAAAACGTAAAGATTTCATTTCATTCAAACTTTTATTTCCTCGTTCGTACACTAGAGGCGCTTTTCTTTTTTTTTTTTACAACTTCGTAATACTTCAAGTACACTTTATGGTGGTCGCGTAAAAGGCTATCGAAGGACACCGTGGATTTTAGTCAGTACGAGTCTGACAGTCCCTCCCGCCCTGCCCTGAGTGGGAGGACTGATTTGATGATTTTACCACGATAAAAAAACCGGCCAAGTGGGAGTCGGACTCGCCCATGAAGGGTTCCGTAGCAGCAAGTAACATAATACAAGTATACGTTATTGTAGTTGGTTGTAACTTTGAAAAGTAAATTGCGGTTTACGATTTATGACGCTTAAAAAAAACGAATTACTCGATCTCGTTCAAACCATATTTCAATTGAAGTTTAGATGGTAATGTACATCATATATTTTTTTTAGTTTTATCATATTCTTATTTTAAAAGTTACAGGGGGGGACACACATTTTACCACTTTGGAAGCGTTTCTCGCGCAAACCGTTCAGTTTAGAAAAAAATGATGTTAGTAACCTCAATCTCATTTTTCAAGACCTATTCATAGATACCCCACACGTATGGGTCAGGAGAAAAAAAATTGATTTGAGTTTCAATTCTAAGTACGGGGGGTACCCCCAAATTTGGTTTTTGTTTTATTTTTGTGTGAAAATCATAATGCGGTTTACATAATACATCTACGTACCAAGTTTTAACAGGATAGCTCTTATACTTTCGTCAAAAAGGGCTGTGACATGAGACGGACAGACAAACAGACAGACAGACAGACATGACGAATCTATAAGGGTTCCATTTTTTGCCATTTGGCTACGGAACCCTAAAAAGTACACTTTTGGTAAAATACGGATATCTTGTGCTTTTTTAGGATTTTCTTCACATTTTAAGTTTTCTTTTGAAAACTAAGAAAAAATTTAGAGGAAATATATATATATTTTTTTATTTTTTAACACAAAAACTACTGGATGGATTTGTATGACCTTTGGTACATAAAATAGTTTATAACCTGCATTAACTTTTTCGATAAATGGACTATCCAACACAAAAATAATTTCTCAATTCGAACCAGTAGTTCTTGAGATTAGCGCGTTCAACCAAATACACGCTTCAGGTTTTACATGGGACTCAGATATAATAGTGGTTAAAGTGTACTTTATATACCTCTGTCTACCCCTTCGCTGGCCTTTCTGTACAAGCGTGAAGTTATGTATTAAGTAGAGTGAATAACAAACTTGTAAAAGGTTAAATAAATTGAGATACGAACAAAAATAATTAAAATAGGTACCTACGATTAAAAAATTACGTAACTCTACGGTAAATGTGTTGACAACATTATTAAATCTAATAAATCTTTTGAGTTTTCAAAATAATGGATACGTTTTTTTTTCATTTGTTAAATCAATGCATATTTGCAAAGAATAACTTTTGCTTGTGAAGTATTGGCAATTTTATGTCATCTTCGTCAATTCTTGTTTACGTAACAAAAAACAAAAACGACGTGTCAACATATTTTTGATAATCTGACTATTAATATTCGAACCCCTTTAATATCCCTCTCACAGTGAAGAAGCCTGTGGTCCCAGACGTGGGAACATTATAGGCTGATGATGATGATGAACTGACTATAGTTATTATATAATTATATATATAAATAATATTATATATAATTATATAATAAAAATTATACTTAATATAATTATACATAATTATTACTATAAAAATGTAAAGTTACGTTTTTTGTTCTAAAGTTTTACAAGCGATGACACATACTTACATAGGTCTAAGAACATAAACTCTAGAAAAGTAGGTCGTACAGTCACCGGTACTGCAATAAAAGGCACAGCTTACTCATATATCGGCTAAAATAATGGCCAAAAGCACTGAATCACGATCATTAAGAATGTAATTACCATTTTATCTTTATGAGCAATGAACGCGAAACTATTGTTACAGCTATACAATATTTACATTTAAAATTGTTGTTAAAAATTTATTGCACCGATGCTACGCGTGGAAAAACTAAACAGGTAGGTATTTTCTTTAACAAAGGGGTATCGTATCACAAGATTCGGTCCGATTCATGTTGTTTCAAAAATTGTATGATGTGAATGTCTAAATAATAATAATTTCATAACATAAAACAAATAATATGAGAACAATATGCAAAAAAACATGAATTTAATTAACTATTTAAAAGTTTATTTTATGTTAACAATAAAGTTATGTTTGTTTGGAGTTGAAAACTAATTATACCATCAAATTCTATAATTGTTTTCCTAATTCATGATATACATATAGCTCATCTTTTTTGGGTTTATGGGCCGAGGCTTCAAGGGCAATATCTTTTCAGGGTCGCTTTATGATTTATTTACTTGGTCACCCTATTCGATATGTGCTAAGTTGGTGGTGGGGACTCTCAAATCGATCGCAGCGCGCGAAGTGACAGAAATTTAAATTAAGGGACCCACCCTATATTGGGGTCAGCTTCCAGTCGTACCAGATACAGCTGGATATCAGTATTTTAAATACAGCAACTGCCTACCGAACCTCCACATCTCAGTTACTTGGTAATACCACAGGTAATACGATACCTAATGGTAAGACTTGTTGTAGACTTTTAGAGCTTCTGCAATGACTAATAGACATAGTAACCTATTGATTAATATTTTTCCTCTCCGCTACTGTGGACGATCGAAACTTTGCTTTTCAGAGGAAGAAATAGTGCATTTACGAACAAATTCACAGTAACAGTTAGCTCCAATAGATTATTGAATTACTACTAGATACGTCATTACTCTTACGCTTAAACCCTAGTCCAGTGCAGTGGCGTAGCGAGACTTAATTTGGGAGGAGGGGCACGACGAATGTGCGAGGCCCTTTTTTTAGGACGAAAAATGCAACTTGCCTCCGGTGTACTCTCGAGGCCACCTTTTTAAAAATGACTTGGTTTCCCCAAGTCCAAATGTGATTGTGATGTGACAGAGACATGACCCTTGCGAGGCCTCTTGAACTCTTTCAATTCCTAGTAACAAATAAAATGTTAGCAGTGTAAACGTGATCGTTGTGATCCTTTCAATTCCCACTTATCAGACACCAGAAGTACTCGTATATATTATACCCAATTGTAGGTCATGTTAATTTCTTAGTAGAAATTAAGTAGCACTGCTTTACTGACTGGTAACCGCCGTTGTCAAGTTTTTTTTTTCTGTGAGCGCGAGGCTCCTTCAAATGCGAGGCCGGGGGCTAGGGTCCGCTTCGCCTCGGCCTAGCTACGCCACTGCACACTGCCCTAGTCTACGAGTACCTAAAGTAATACGATATTCATAGAGAGAAAATTGTGCTTGAAAGCTTCTATACTAGTTCGGAGTTTAGTTTAACCCTTAACCCCTTGATGCCTGTAAGGGGTAACGGGTATCGTGGGAGCGTCTGGGTTATCGGGACCTTGGAACGTAAAGGGGAACTGTAAGAATATGGTGCATTTTAGTCAGCAAGTCTGACAATCCTTACCTTCCCCACGCAGGACGGACTGTATGTGTATACTCTATTTCATATGACATTCATTGAAATGAAATGATTTTAAGGGCAATTTTGTTCAAAATTTAATGCTCGTTTTGATTAACGTCATTATTTGGATAAGAATTAATAGCATGTTTATAAAAATACCTTCGCAAATAATGCTTTAGTTTAAAACCCGTTTGATTTCCTTTAAAAGGTTACAGTGAGTTTTTTATCTTAAAAGATGGATATGCCGTCGCGGACTTTATTTTAGAAATTTGAATGAGGTACAATTCCATCATACATATTTTTGCGTAATTTAAACCGTTAACGCAGTGCACGCAAGGGAAGCTCTCATTATGGAATATTTTTCTCACTTTTGCAACATTTTTCATTGCTGCTCTGTTCCTAATGGTCGAAGTATGATATTATATAGCTAGCCTTCCCCAATACGTACAAGTTCCTGAGATTAGCGCGTTCAACAAAACAAACAAAAAAATTAACTCTTCTGATTTAAAAATCGAACTTTTAAATCATGAAGAACTTTGAATTTCCTTGATAAATGTTGAATTACAAATTCTCAACTCCTAGGTAACGTTTTGGTGTCCGTTAGTCCTTAAGAAGATTTAGTTAGTGCCGAGGATAATACTATTAAGGTAAACGGCCCAGTAACCGTGAAGTTTTGAACTTCATTGACTTTGCAGGTATGCTATGGTAAAACTAGAAGACTTAAAAAAATTATAATTACATGACTAGAGAGATAATTTAAACAAGTTTTATTGTAATATTCTTTTTTTTAATTAGTTTAAATTTTCTTTAACAATGAAAGAAAAATAAAGAAAAAAGGGCTAATTGTACCAGTACCCGGTAGATTTGTACTAGTAAACGTTAAATTGTCCCTGAATCCGGTAATATTCAATGCGAATTTGAACTCTATTGGTTTACGTTAAAGTTCACAGTAATACTGTTTTTGCATTTCTGTGTAAAATAAATAAAGAAGGGCTTATCCAAAGAAAAGACATTTAATTGTATTATTGAAAATTTTTCAATTTTTCAAATGTATTTGTGGAAATTATTAAAAGTAATAGTTAACATCACGAAGTTTAAACGCAGTCGCGGGAATTATTCCATTACCGTGACCCTGGAACGTAAAGGGCTAATGAAGGACATCGTGGATTGTAGTCAGTACAAGTCTGACAGTCCCCCCCGTCCTGCCCTGGATGGGAGGACTCATTAAATGATTTTACCACGCAAAAAAAAAAGTGTTCATAATACGCGTAATTTGTCATCGAACGTCGACCGTGAGATACCGAACTGCCTGGCAGCAGCTGAAATTGAGGCTGCTTTTATGACTGCTTATTATTATCAGCTTATTGCCGTCCACTGCTGAACGTAAGCCTCCCCCAAAGCGCGCCAACCAACCTTCCCGGTCCTGGGAAGTCCGCATCCATCCGGACTGACGAATCATCGACCCATCTTGTCGCAGGGCGTCCTACATTACGTTTGCCCATTCGCGGTCTCCAGTTTAGCACTGGCGTGACACGTGGCGGGCCTACTTCCACACTTCCACTTCAGCATGCTTATTCTCAACAAAGTATCTACACTATTTTGTTTGTAAGCTTTCGTTCTATCGGGCACGCCGCAATCGCGGCGGTAAGACCCCTCTTTGAGGAGTGGCTGGAGAGGCGTCACGGCGTCCTCACCTTCCGTCTGACGCAGGTCCTCACCGGGCACGGATGTTTCGGGAGGTTCCTGTGTCGTATGGGGAAGGAAGAAACGCCTGGGTGTCACCACTACGAGGATCGCCCAGAGGACACGGTGGAGTATACGGTGCAGGACTGCCCCGCTTGGGCAGAGCACAGCCGTGTCCTCACAGCGGCGATAGGCGGCGACCTCTCGCGCCCGGCACTGGTCGAGGCCATGCTGCGGGGCGAGACGGAATGGGAAGCGGTCGCCTCCTTCTGCGAAGCAGTAATGCTAGCAAAGGAGGAGGCGGAACGCGTGAGGGAGAGGACAGCGTCCACCTCAGGACCCAGCCGCCGCGGGAGACGCCCACGGCAACGGACATCGCAAGACGATCTCCGGCCACCGTAGGCGCGGGCATGCGGACGGCGAGTAAAGGGCAACTCGCTGTCCGACCATGGACCATGCCCGTTTCACCGGCGCGTCGTGTTCCACGCGCACCTCAAAGAGCGTCAGCAAAACTGACGGGGCTCCCTCTCAGAGGGCCAAAGCCTGCCGGGGTCGCGGGATTTTATTTCCTCACCGTGACCCCGGAACATAAAGGGCTATTGAAGGACACCGTGGATTTTAGTCAGTGCAAGTCTGACAGTCCCTCCCGCCCTGCCCGGGGTGGGAGGACTCATTTGATGATTTTGCCACGCTAAAAAAAAATAAAAAAAGCATGCTTATTCTACGCGCAATGTCGATTACTTTGATACTCTGGCGACTGATCTGATGACTGATGTGATCTGATGACTTCGTTCCGAATTCTATCCGTCAAAGAAAATCCGAGCATTGCTCTCTCCATTGCACGCTAAACAACCTTGAATTTGTGGACCAGGCCTATGGGAAGTGTCCACGTTTCGGCTCCGTAAGTCATTACGGGTAGGACACACTGGTTATAAACCCTGGTTTTGAGGGATTGTGGGATCGATGATTTGAAGATATGACGTAGATTCCCGAATGCCGGCAGCCCAAGCGTATACTTCTGGTTGCTTCCTTCTCGAAGTTGTGCCAGCCCAGTTGTATAGTTTGGCCTAGATATATGTATTCTTGGACAACCTCGAGGGCAGCACCATTTACGATTACAGGTCTCGGGTTGACATGACCATTGAACGTGAGTTTGGTTTTGTCTAAATTCATTCCGAGACCCGCACGTCTTGAAGGATTGCTTAGGCTGTTCAGCATTACTTCCAGCTCCTGCAGAGATTCTGCCATGATGACAATGTCATCCCCAAATCGGAGGTTTGAGATGTACTGACCGTTGATATTTATACCACGTTTTTTCCAATCAAGCGTCTTGAAACCGTCCTTCAACGCGTTTGTAAACACTTTCGGAGAGATGACGTCTCCCTGTCTTACCCCTCGACGCAGTTGGATTGAATTTGTGTTGTGTTCTTGTACTTGGACGGTCATAGTTGCGGCCTTATACAGACATCTCATCACCTCAACGTAGCGGTAGTCGATGAGGCATCTCTGCATTGACTCCAGAACTGCCCAGGTCTCGACAGTATCAAAGGCTTTCTCGTAGTCCACATACGCTAGGCACAGAGGCTTATTATATTCCTCGGGTCTTTTGTATTAGGTATTAACCTGAGGATATGTCACATACATATATACCGAGTCCACGCTGCTGTAGCCTTTTTGGAACCCGGCCTGGAAGTCATCGAATTTTTGGGCGAGACGATTCGAGATAACTCTCGAAAACAACTTGCAGACATGGCTCAGGAGTGAAATCAGCGTGTAAACGTGCGCGTTTTAAGAAGCGCGTGTCACCTTTTTATTTGTCGGGTATCCCCAGATCGAGTCATGTTAGTTTTCCAGGTCCATGTCCAAAACCTAATCAATTTTACCAATCACTCACCACTCACCTATCAATCAATCACTCCCAGAAGCGATAGTAAATATGTTACACATCAAAAACTAAGGAGGCGATTGAACCCAGGTGATTACAACACAAACAAGGAACATAGAAACTACATTCTGTTGATTCGAAGGAAAAGAGAACTTAACACAAGGCAACAAGGACGATTTCTTTATTTAAATGCAACTTTTAATGCAAGTCTCAATATCCGGCAAATGTATTCCACAGTTTTAAAGGAAAATGAGACCTATTTCAAAGCAATAAGTACACAATAACGGGTTTCGGTACAACGTGTATTACCGAGTTCACCATGTACCAATATCCGGTAAAAAACTTACGATTTTAACGGGTACCGGGTCAAGAAGGGTTTGTTAGTACCCATAGATGTGAACGGCAAAATAATTTATTTCTCAATTAGATTCACCTCAATTTATAGGATATATCGCAACATAATATACTCAAATATATCAGAAAATTAACACTGTTGCCATATCATTATCCGTCGCAGTATGGCTAGCTCATCAATGCGACGTGGTGGTATCGTAGTTCACTGACAGAACTTCGAACTTCCATAATATTTTCACAAAGCAAACTTTTGTCATCTCATAATTTTGACACCATTAAACTTTTTGGGCAATGTTGCCATTACAATTGTACAAAATATTACCGAGAAGGTATTGCCATTCGCAAACTTTACTTTATTATTGGTAGAAAAATGCAATAATCAAAAAACTTACTTGTTAACGGATACTGGTACACTAACGGGAATAGGTACTTTTACCTTAGTTGCCATTCTAGATCTCAAGTGCACCTTATATGTCTAGGTCCAAAGCTTAATTGCATACAAGGTACGGATACGTACTTACACCTGAAAATTAATTTCATTAGATCAAATTATGCAAGTAGCCTTTACCTGCATAATTTGATCTAATGAAATTAATTTTCAGGTTAAATTAAAGGTACCTGCATTCAATATAATCTGTTAAATTCAGTAGCATGGCATACCTACACACATTATTATACTCCTGTTTCTAATCTAATTAATTTCAGAGGCAGGCAGTCAAATGCAGACACAGTAATGGTTAACCTGTATTGATTCAAATCATCCGTGATTCAATACTGATGATGAATCTTCATTACAGTAATTATTAAAATCTTTTAAAATTCTGTAGCGAAAATTGTACAGACTAAGTCTGTCTCGGCCGTCACTAATCTATACATTTAAAGTAAGGAATTGAACAAAAAAACGATCAGAAGTTTGACAAAAGCGATGTTTTTGAGTACAAAAGTTGGGATTTGAGTACAAAAGTTGGGATTTGAATCAAATAAATAACACAAGTTGACAAAAGTAATCTAAAAAAACACAAAAGGAATTTACATTAATTAGTTTCCGTTACACAAAAATCAATCAAATAGTGGTGAAACGCGAGCCAGTACTAAATAATAAAAACAAACACTGGTCCTAAATAAAAGCTAATCAACTAAAGTTCACCTCTCAGGAGACTGGAGTTCATTATTCGGTTTGTTTATTAAATTAACCGTGCACATAATCACAAGACAAGTCTTTTTTTTCTACTTTCTATAGGCAGTCCTTATAATCCCTCCCTATGCTGTTTTCTCCCGCCATACTTTCATAACACCATCTAAGGCCGAGACTCCACCAAAGCTGTGCGAGTCGAGACGTGTTTTGAACAACCAATAGAATTGTGTTGCGGCACGGGTTGCGGAGCTGTGTCAATAACTCTAATGTCTCGGCCTAAAGTATTCAATCAGTTCTTAATAAAGTACGATCCATATTACCCCGTCGCCTCCCACACATTCCTAATCCCAACTTACAATTTCAAAACCCATACAATGAAAGGGGTACCATAATAAGATACCCCAAAGTCAGATCTAAGCAACACAACAACAAGCATATAACTTAACAGAAGGAACTAAGCACAATAAGTTCCGTTCAATATCTATAACAGTTCCGATTCTGCTCAAAAACAGTAAGTTTCCCGGAACTGTTACTTGGAATACCGGAACGGGTATGAGTACTTGCACTAGTTCGGAGACCCAACTCTCAGGCGACTCCCTAGCTTCGTGAGACTTTTATCTAAAATATTTTAATTACATTTATTTATTAAAATAGTGGTCGGAAAATAGTGGGAATTCAACCAAAATTTATTTAAGCTAAAAAATGTTCAGCTCTCTGCTTTTCTCTCTTCTATACCTACATAATTATAAACTTTAACTGTACTGTACCCCATATCATACTCGTTTATTATTTAACCATTTTTAATCAATCAACTCGCCAGACTTTATCTTCATCCGCCCGTAAAATTCCTAGGAAACTAAGTTAGATAATGCTTTTTTTTATATGAACACACAAATAACATGACTTAGACTTACCTTGCTAAGTTTTAACTAAGCTGTGGGTGTAAGTTATAATGAAGCCGATATACATTACGAGTCTTAAGATAATTTTTCAAGTTTGTGAAACACGCTGTTAGATCTAGATATAAGAACTTGGGATGTGCAGCAAGAGATAAGCAACTAAATGGCTAGGTTACTTAAGACGACTGATTAACAGTTAATCAAACTATTTGTTCGAATTCTACTATCTTGACAAACGCCAACGGCTGTCAATATTATTGACGTATGTGTGCTGTACTGCTGTCAAACTGTATTAAAAAGTAAAAATACCTGGCATTCTCGAACTACACGTGCTTTTCTAAAATTAAAAATACCGTTGTAAAGTAAACTGAACATGGAATCTAAAAGTAGGTATTTATATTATATATTGGTCGCAATACTCGTAGTCCCCGTCGTAGTGGACATTTTTAACAATTGGTTAAAAAATATTTGGACTTTTAACAAATATTTTGCAAACACTGGCTCTTACTTCAATAAAAAAATAACGATATTATTGATTAGTTTCGCGCACATTCCTCGATACGCATTCTTGCACATCTCTATTCAGACGTAACGACCTTTAAGTTTTCTAAGTGTACCAAAAATGCGAAAAATAATGTTCTCCATCTAGATTCAAGTAATAAAATCGGTCACCTTATCAAAGTTACTTCGGCCATTGGATATTAACAGAATTAATCGTACACCAACTATAATAAATAGGCTTATCAACTGGCATAAATTAATCTACTACTTAATACTATATTTTTTTTAATTCTCTCTACTTACATTTTTAATTACGAACGTTAATTGAAACCTGCATGCTCGTGCTACTGATTTCATATGCGGAATTAAAGTTAACTAGTTTGTTCTAGAATTAAAAAAAAAAAACGAAGAGTATAGCTAGGACACGATATTCTGAGTGGGATCACTAATCGAAAAAGAATAATCAATAATTAGATTTGTTGCTTTTCAATTAAAAATCTTAATTAAAAATTATTAATTTCATTAAGAACTAATTTTCTAAGATTTCTAATTTGCTGATTGTTGGAATGTTTTTATAACGTTTTTTTTTCTGGTAAAGGGGTTAGGTACCAATCAAGTTAAGAAGATAGGCAACACCCATTATCAGTGTGATAGCAAATTATCAGTTATCACTAATCACCAATCTGATTGACAACCATCTCCATAAAAGTGAGGTGGTGTACGAGAATTTTTCTGTGTAGTTTTTTATACACCTTGAACTACTAAAAAAACAGTTTAAAAAGATACCTGTCATGAAATAACACGATTTATATTGAGTACTTTTTCCTTAATTCATGAAAAAAAGGAATATAGTACCTATAGTCTATATAGATCTTGTCACTATGTCAAAATGCAAATTCTTATGTTGCGTATCGGTCAGCTCAGACCGAGACGTGACGCTGCGCGCACTTTTCAATAGAGTTATTCAAAATGTAACTCTATTTTAAAAGACATTAGATACACCTTTCGCAACGCAGCTCGACGCCGCACGTCGTTCAAAATCTGACTTTGTTTACTACAAGAAAAGATACAAATTTGAAGTAGGTATCGTTGCGTCACGTCGCTTCGCGTCGCGTCTCGGTGTGAACTGACGCTTAGTGACAAACGTTTTTTATATGACATTAAAACAGAGACATTTCAGGTAAGTATGTATTTGAAAAAAAATTAAATCAATAAAGAAAATGTCATACAATGAATTATGCATTATTTTTTACAAACGTACCTACTTACGTAATGAACACGTTATTGAGAATACAAAAATATTCGAATTTTAGAAAAAGAGAATTCGTTATAAAAGCGAGCTTTAAGCACTTGACAAAAGCTCATCGAATATAATTCCATTTTAATAAGTTTTTAAATAATAATAAAAACATTTAACAAATTTTTGTAACTACCTCATTTCATATTATTTTATTTGTTCAGATTATGTGGTGTGACTATTTATATTAAAGCTATTTAATTTTATCTTTTTTCTAATGTAAATAAAATTCATGAACAGATATGAAAATAAATGTCGTAATCACTTTCATTTAGGTACTCAAATTTCAAAAATACGCTTTCATATAAAATGCTAATTAAAACGTAACATTTTTTATTGCAACAATTATAAAAATAAAAAAGTAGCTTCTAAAATCATTACATACAATGTATGCAACTTTATGCAAGTAACTATCAAGTAGAGGTAGACAGGTGATCTTGGAACTTGCTCGAAGGCAATTGATTCAACGTCGCATAAACTAGTCGTAACCAATCGTGTAGCTATTTGTTCAAAGTTAAGTTCAAATTACCAACGCCTCAGGTTATACCAGTCGAGAGGGAAAATCCTCCCACGGAAGGGTTGAGGGAGATAGGTAGGTACAAGCTCTTAAGTGGACGCGGTCGCATCAAACGAGATTTGGGGAGGACTAGAGGTGCTAGATGCGACTACAAATATTTTGGACCGCCAAAAAGTATTCGAAATATTTTATTTTGTAACCAAATATGATAATGTGCTTTTCACATAATTTTTCAACAAAATTTTCAAAAAAATAAAAAACCTTCTTTCAATGAATCGATACAACCTCGGCCTCAAAGACGCGCTCGCCCAATCACGAGTAACTTCTGAACTTGACAACAAGCCGAAAAACAATGAGTTTCGCCCCTCGCACGACTATCCGGCTTCGTCATTCGGCCTGCGCCAATATTCGGCTTCGGCATATCCATGAGTCGGCCCCTCGTTTTCCGACGATAATGCACTAACAAACGCTGCTAAATAATGTAACATTTTTTAACCAAAGTAGGCAGTGGAATAACGCAAACATTTACTTATCTATGTTGATTGCATTGCTAATTGTACTGAAACAATATCCTTTTGTTACAAGAAAGACCTAGTTTTGGTCGCGAAACGCTAAATTATACAACTTTGCACTAACAATGGACGGTTAGTATTTATATTTTCAACAAAAAATTATGTTTCTACAACTGCTCGGTGGTTTTGTGAACCTTTCTTAGTATTTCTTGGTCGTTGTTATAAAATAATGGTTATTATTCAAATGTTGGAGTTAGATTCGAAGAACATACGCGGATTGTAATGAATTGTTTAGTTCAGTTCGAATGTCGCGAATTATTCCTTACGGCCCGGCTCCTTTGAAGTAGGTGAAGGAAGTATATTTTGATGTATTTTTAATTTGTTTTGTGGGCAGTGGTGGACCGCTGGCTCGATATAACCGAGTACATTAAATATTCTGACTCTGAATGGTTAAGTCGGACCTTTTAGTCGGCAAGTCGACTTGCATACGGTATGGTTTCCGATGCTCTAAAATTAAGTTGCTTTCGAGAGTTGGGTTAAATACTGAAGTAGTGGTAGGTACCTATGCTCAATGAATGCTTTTTAGTTCAACTTTTTTCCTTTATCGGTTCAATTTATTTACGTACTGTTATTTCTACAACTTTCTCAAAATATCTAAATATTTACTAGCTATACCTACTGATTTAGCGAAACAGGAAGCGGGACGCGTGAGGGAGAGGACAACGTCCACCTCACGACCCAGCCGCATTGGAAGACCACGGCAACGGACGTCGCAGAACTATCTCCGGTCACCGTAGGCGCGGGCATGCGAACGGCGAGTAGTGGGCGACTCGCTGTCCGACCATGGACCATGTCCGGGTCAACGGCACCTCAAAGAGCTATCACCACAATGACCGAGCCCTTAGAGGGCAAAAGCCTGCCGGGGTCGCGGGACTACGAGCTACCCCGACTCCGGAACGAAAAGGGCTAAGTATTGACAGACAAAGTGGATTTTAGTCAGTACTGTCTGACAGGGCAGGAGGAATCCTGTCCTGCCCTGGGTGGGAGGACACATTTGATGATTATAGGTAGGTACAACGCTAAAAAATACCTATATTTATTGATTTTTTTAAATACCAATAAGACCTACTTAGGTACTTACTTATTCTCAATCAGTAGCCAATATTTTTAACCAGTAGTATTGGTTTATTTATTGATTTATGAACTAGAAAATACGGATGCTTAATTGATTCTCATTAATTAAATCAGCTATACTCAAAGTGTGCTCCGCGGAGCCATGGGGGTCCGCGAGAATACATCTACCGAAACAAAATATCGCAATAGACTGGATGACGAACCTAATATAAGAACTCAACTCTCTTAGATCAAACCTAAAATAAACCGATTAATTAGAAATAAAAAACAGTGCCAATCACACATCTTATTAGATTTTATTTTTGGTAGTTATACACTTTCATTGTAATGTGATTCCCTGTCATTGAATAATGCACGTAATTTTTTGTTTGATTTGGGGTTCCGTCAAAAATTTTGCTTTTCAAAAGGGTTCCACCAGCAAAAAAGACTTCATTAAAATAAATGTTCGCCCGCTGGTGAAAATGAGAGTGAAAAAAGTTTTCCCGCGCGTCCTTTTGCTGTTGTCAAATATAATCTATCTCTTTTTATGGCTCGTGTTATCTCTATTTCTCTCAGACACCTTTCGGGTAGATTTTTACATTTTAAAATTGGTAACGTTTTATAAATTCCGCATTTATTTTTTCAAACCTATGAATTTTGTTTTGTCTTCATTTATTAATTTTACTTGCACCACTAATATTTTCAATCCACTCTCATTTAAAGTTCTGCATCATAATAAAATTGAGCTTCAAAATGACGTGCCTAAATTCCAAACGTAATATTTTAAATATTATTTACCAGTTTTTAAACGAAGTAACTACTTTCACAACTTTTTTGTTTGTATAAAATAGGGTTGCGCTTTTCTACTCAGAGCAAAAAGTAGACGAGAGCAGCTTTTTCGCAACTTTTACAACTTTTTATACTGCGGGAACGAGAGGCTTTCGAATAGAATAAATTCAAATAAGAGAGAGCCAATAGTATGCTTTACAGTGTTTCACAAATAAAAGGAACATCTCTCGAGGATCTGCCAGGCAGTTGGATCAAGGGCCTGATGCATGCGGAAGGCACTACTCCTCGATACTACTTGCATTGTGAGGTCTGTGGAGCCCTAACCACATCTTAGGACCCTGCTCCCAACAAGATGACTATATTACATCTTCAATTTTATTAATTAAAAAAAATGTTTATTAATTTATTGCATTTTTGCACCCAGTGTAAATGTCCACTAACTGTAACTAAGCTAATTGAAATGTGTAAACAATAACTTGGAAGATGATTTCATTTAATTTGATTTTGCAAATTTTTGTTAATAGGTATGCAAATAATTTGTGCAGCTGCATTAGTTACAAAGTGCACATAACGGAGGCCTACATCGACCGGAGCAAGTCAGAAACACTATTATAACTTTCACAATAGCATTAACAAAGTAGTCAAGTCAAATATAAATTAATTACGTAATGCGCTACTGTATGGAAAGTTTCGCGAGGCGGGGTGAGGGGGGCCGCGCCGTCCGGACGGCGGGAAAACTTTGGAAGCGACACGCCGTGCGGAGCGGCCCGGCCCGGACGGAGACAGTGTGCAGACTCACCCTCTCCTCCTCGCGGATCATCTCGGCGATGCCGGGCCGGATGTCCACGTCGTCAGGGTGCAGCGGCGGCAGCGCGGGCGCGGGCTCGGCCGGCGGCAGCAGCTCAGCGGCCGGCGTGGGGCTGGGAGTGGGCTCCGGCGCCGCGCTGCTGGCGCGCTCCTCCGACATGCGACGCCGCGCCTTGGGCGGCGAGTCTGCGTCGCGGCTGCGTTCGGGCCTCTTGGCGCTGCGCCCCCCGGGTTGCACCACGGCGTGGTCACCGCTCACGTCCGTGAGCCCGCGGATCTTCAGCGACTCCGCCACCTTGAGCAGCGCCGGGATCTGCTCCTGCGACACGTTGATCTCGCCGCGGTACATGAAGTCCACGGCGGCCTTCAGGTCGCAGTATTTGGTATCACGCATTATTATGATCGGGTGCTGGCAGGGATTGTCCATGAACAACGACTGGAAGTAAGGGCTGCATGCCGACAGAACCACTTTATGCGCTTTCAAACTTTGTCCATCGCAAGAGAGAGTCACATCCACGAAAGATTGAGTTTGCAAAAGTTGGTCAAAGCTGCTGGTCAAGTTGCTCTGGTAGTTGTTCCACCGCAGACAGAATTGCTGCGGCGAGTCGACCGGCTCCCGGCACTCCATCACCGCGGGGTCCTCCTCGGCCGGCATCACTCAACGACAACGGGATCGCATCTGCAGCGGAAGGCGCGAGTTAGACACACTACGCATGCGACACAGACGACGGACCGCGAGGCACTGAGCGCCGGGACCGGCGGGCGCGCGGCGAGGCGCGGGGCGGGGGGCGAGCGGGGGCGGAGTCGGCGCCGCGCTCTGCGAATGAGCACGCCGCCTAGCCGCCCCCCGGAGCCACGCCCCGCGCACCCCGCGCCGCGACCCGCGCCCCCACGCGCGCTTGTCGGCGCCCGCGCACCACGCGCGCACATTCTACTGTACAATGTTCGCGTTACATTTGGCGATAAATTACAATTAAATGGCAATTCAAATACTAACTCTAGTAGTAAGCAGCGCAATAAATATGACTTTTTAAATAATGTTAATTTTATCATTAGATGAGTGCCGTTCGCAGGTAAACGTTAGAGATGATACAAAAAGTTAATTAGTTACAATCGAATACAATTATTCAGGCACTCACTGCGCACGATTTCATATAGAAATTATAATAATATATTGATCAATGATTAATTCATGATTTTTTATAATGATTAAAACACGTATTGTTAAAAAAGGATTAAAAAACACTAATCATAACATTAATAAACAATGAATGTCCCAAAGCTAGCTCGTATTAACTAATAACTACAGGAAACTTCCATAAGTAGGTACCGGTATTTCATGCAAGTCTACATGCTGACAAAATAATTGTACCTAAGTATCTTCTATTATCATGCAGGTGGCACCGTCACAATTAGGTATGTAGGGGAAGTCAGCTCAAAGCGGCCATAGGAGGCAAAGCGGCCACGTTTGATTTTTCGGTTATTTGAAGTGATAGCGGCGTTATGTTGTCGTTGTGTACGCATAACCAAAGCTCCTTCCCACCCCGCGCCAGTCATTCTCTAGTGTGGCTCTGAAAGTGTGGCTCTAGCTAGGGACGATAAATATTTTTTTGTAATACAAGAGTTGTTCATCCTGTTTTGGTCAAAACTGTTTATATTTAACTGGTTTCATTACACGTTTAATGTTACTTATCTATTTGGCCTTTCTTGTGTGGTAAGTATTTGCTCCGAACTATAATAAATAATGTGAGTGAAATTATTATTTTTTTTTATCAAAATGGGAGGGAATGGCAAAGCGCGGTTCGGGCAAAGCGGCCACCTGACCGATTACTTTAATAATAAGGCTCCATAGCCTATGCTTAATTATTTTGTTTAGATTTTGGAACTACAAAAGAAAGCAGCCGAGACATCATAAGACGAAGCTATATTACGATGGCCTGAACAACCTGAACAATTATAGAGATAAAAGAAAAACGTGACTCAATTAAATCCTTCGCAATTATATATGGTATCCCTGAGATGACACTTACAAACAGGATCTGTTATGAAGAACTTGGCAGATTTACCACAGTATATTTCAACAATAAAACTATTCATTTTTTGAAAACTTTTGGGGTGGCCATGTTGCCTTTACCCCCATGGCCGCTTTGGGCGGCCACTCGGGCAAAGCGGTTTTATGACAAGTTTTCGTTTGGTAATCTGCAAATCATTTATGCTTATTTTTCAACTGGCTCAAATTTGAATTGGCCATTGCAAAAATTCGATAAATTCTATATTAGCTGGTATAAAATTCTCTTCAAAAATCTTTCGTTTAATGGTTTTTTTTTAACTCAAAGTTAAGGTGGCCGCTTTGAGCTGACTTTAAGTGTTACGGTAAATGTGATTACCATGGATATTACCTATTAAAAATAACCAAGCTTAATTAAAAATACTTACTTCTTGTTTTGGTAAATGTGATGAAATCTGTGAAATTCATCACTTTTACTGATTTTTATTTGTAATTGACTAAAATTGAATAAAATAAATAAAACAAACAAGAAACATTTCTTGGTCAATCCTGGTTTTGAGTAAGTATTTATACGGTTTATAAGGACGACTTTCACTTGTACATACTTAGTTGAAATATTTCGAATTGCGTCGCATCGCGTCAGCAGCAATTAAGTTCACTGAGCTTTCACTGAGCAATTTCTACTAACTAAAAATGAAAATCAACCTTGCTACTACGAAATAATGATGCAATTCGATCGACTTACGTGGCGATGGCGAGCTTGTTTTGTTTTTCATCTACCCGTAGATAACAACGTGTATTGTTCAACCGACCATTTTGACCAAAAATGAGTTCTATATGCAGGATGATCAACGGACAAAAACCGATGTTAGGTATAACACTAACGATAATGTTTAATTTCCCAAACAAAAGGGCTGTTTTTTAAGTTAAAAGTTTTTTTGTTCACAGCGAAAAAATATTAATTCCCTGCTTAATAATCCAACCTCCACGATTTGGTTATTGCGTGCTTGTTTGGTCAACCTCCAGCTATAATAGCCAATCACAGCTCGCTATAGGCATGACGTGAGCGCTCGGGTGGTAGCTTGAACAAAAAAGCACTGACGGAATATTTTGCAATTTGTGCTAAGTACAATGCTGTTTTGTTCTAAGTCCGCATTCGTAATTTCGTTGGTGGTATTTTGTTCAACCTCCATTTTTAAACTTAAAAATAAACGAAACGATATCTTATTTTGATTTTGAAGAAATAGTTTTTAGTTTTTGATTCCACTTATCATTATAAACATAGCCATTATTAGTAATTGGTCGCCTACGCATGCATTACAAAAATAAACTTAATAACCTGTCTAGTGAAAAATTTGGTCAATGGTCATTTGGACAATCTAGCATCCAGGCGACGTAGTTTGAATCAATCGAATTGCGTCGCATCGCGTCATGTCATGAGGAAGCTTTCTTAGACTGCCTCGGCGATCGACAATTCGCCAGTAGCATCCATCTATTACCCGCGACTCTCACGATGTCGTCATCCTCTTAATGGGGGGCCTGCATACGTTGCGTCTTTCAGTTCATGATCGCCACTCGAGAACTTTTCTACCCCATCAGTTGTCTGGCCTGTGGCCTGACCATTGCCAGTTTAAGTTGCAATTTCACAGTACCGTAGATTATCGCGTTAATGGACGTTTATATCATATATCGGTCCAGGGTGTCTACTTCCTAAGTCCGTCAACAAAAACATGGGAACAGACAAAGATGTACGAACATAATGTTAACTCCTACTTCAAAATCAATTTGCGGACGGATAATTCTAGCATGACTGTGTATGTCATACATTACATCAAATTGCATTATAGTACATTACTGCCGCGGTCTATAATGACTACTTTGCTGGTCGCGCTGATGATGGCCGACGAGCGTAGCGCAGCTCGGAGGAGCTGAGATAAAGGCCGAGGCCGTAGGTCGAGGGCTTTGCAGCGAGAACAGCAAGGGCTGCAATGATGGCCAAGCTGGAAGGTCTAGAGCGTAGCTAGGCTAGCTCGAGGTAATCATAGCGTGCCCAGCGAAGCAGTCATAGTGGGCCAAGGCTTGTATAATGCTTTACTCAAAAATGCAAGTACCTAACCTAAATAAAACCAGCAAGTAATTTAAATAATATATTATATTTATTAACTAGAAATTATAATTAAGCAAGCGTATTTTTCGTTTGAGTTTCGCGGTATTAAATTTTCAACCACTAATTTAGCTTCATCTGTAATGTCTGGCGGTGTTAAACACATTGAATCGGAAGAATTTTCGCTTTGAGAGCTCATATTTAGCAAAAAAAATCACTAAATAAAAATAAAATTTTCGCTGAACCGCGCTTTTGTTACTGCTTTGTTTTTTTTAGCAATGATCAGGGTTGGAAAAAAAACAGTTTTTTTTTTTCAAAGGGAATTGTTCATTTTTGGCTTTTCGTGAACAGGTTGTCCAGCGAAAAGTATTTATACGAAACAAAGTAAATAAATCTAAAGTTAATATTTTTGTGATTCTCGTTGCAGGAAAGCAAATATACAAACAAGTCATTTAACAAGTATTTAAACCGATTGAGTTCAAAAATCTTCGCCATTTTTTCATTACAGGCTAATTCTGTGTTGCCATATTAATAACATTTGTGATTACAATCTTTTAGAACGATTATAATCGATTGCTACATAAGAGTAAGATATAATATATTTTTGCGAGAATTTGTTATCAGGTGATTTTCAAAAGGTTTTATATTTATTTTTCTTTAATTACATCAACAACAAACAAAAAAATATATCTACAATCACCGAGTTTGGCCTGCAAATCATTTAGAATCGATCATAATAATAATTCGATTGTTTTAAATCGTTTTACATTTATAAACTGGCAATACTTACCAACTGTCAATAATGACAAACAGTGAAAAAAAACCATTCGTTTTGCTTTTGTGTACTACGAATGTTGTTTTTTGTTACAATTACATCAGGATGTGTGTTACAAGTGCATTCGAAGTAAGGGAACATCATTATAATAAAGGTAAATCCTTTAATTTGGACCCGGAGTACTCATAATTGTAACTTTTTTCAGCGACAAGATTTTGCCTTACACATGTTTTCGTGAACCATTTTTACAGTCTCCTGCAACTTTGTTACAATAATACGTTTCTTTGAGGTATAAACTATTAAAATCCTCAGTCATTAAATATTATAGTTAATGTCCACACTAAGCCAAAATGCCCTAACAAAGTGAGCATTTCCTTTATAAAACAAACAGTTCAAAATGTTTTAAACAAGTGTTTTTTTTTTGTTTTTTTTTTTTTAGTTTCTGGCTTTTTTTCATTTTTTTCCACCTTATTTGTCGATGTCTAAACGTATAAATCAATTAAGTTTCATTTCTAGACTACATGTTTTCAAATTCGCCCTTTGTAATGAATTTTTTACGAAAAATGATCAATGGAAAAAAAACATGTGATGTTTTTTTTCTAATATTTTTAAGAATTATTTCATAACAATGCTCATAAAAGTTAAAATATATGGCATAGCAATGGCATACCTATACTCAAATGGTTTTATGTCAAGCTATTTAGACTCCTGAATATTATCTAATTTATTTTCATTTTATATGCATTCATCTGACTTGAAAAGTACTTAGTTGAAACGGGTAATAAAAACACTGTTTAATTTCAAACTGTTTTAAACACTGTTTTAAACAGGTCTTTTAAAACAACTTGTTTTAATCATGCCAACCCTGGCAATGATAGTTGAAACTATATACAGCCAAATATGGAATAAAATCTTTTTGTGCCTATCTCTTTATCTGTGTTTTAAATAATAGTACATTACTGCCGCGGCCTATAATGGCTACTTTGCTGGTCGCGCTGATGATGGCCGACAGCGCAGCGTAGCGCAGCTCCAGGCCGATACAGCGCGGTCAGCATGCAGCACTGGATGGACGAGCTGAGATAAAGGCCGAGGCCGTAGGCCGAGGCCTTTACAGCGAGGACAGCAAGGGTTGCAATGATGGCCAAGCTGGAAGGCCTAGAGCGTAGCTAGGCTAGCTCGAGGCAATCATAGCGTGACCAGCGAAGCAGTCATAGTGGGCCAAGGCTTGTATTGTGCTTTACTCAAAAATGCAAGTACCTACATAAAACCAGCAAGTGATTTAAATAAAATATATATTAATAAACAAGAAATTTAATTAAAATAACAATTATGAAAAATACAGTTACTAAAATTCAACACCGACTTTCCCGGTTTCATATTACCTACTTACTAATAGTTTGCGATAATTTTAATGCGATGTTTGACTGCTATATATTATTTTCTTCATTTATTACTTCATTTACATAAAGCAAAAAAGGAATAAATAAAAATAAAAATTTCGCTGAACCGCGCTTTTGTTCCTTCTTTGTATTTTTTTTTAATATGGAATACAATCTTTTTGGGCCTACCTCTTTATGTACAAACAGCTGTGTTTTAAATAAAATCTTTTTGCATTTGTTTTTTTAAAACGTTGAAACGTCAAAATAGCGGCCGGCAATGTTTTGCCGGCCTGTTAGAGCGGCCAGCAAAAACATTGCAGGCCGCTCCTTGAAACAGACCGGCAAAGTCGACTTTGCTCGAACAAGGTTGTCAAAATAATGACCACATTACATGCATTTTTGAGTAAAATCTTTTTGTATTTGTTTTTTTTTAAACGTTGAAACGTCAAAATAGCGGCCGGCAATGTTTTGAAGGCCTGTTATAGCGACCAGCAAAACTTTGCCGGCCGCTCCTTGAAACAGAACGGCAAGGTCGACTTTGCTCAAACATGGTTGTCAAAATAATGACCACATTACATGCATTTTTGAGTAAAAAAGCATTACTGAAGAAAAGGGAAAAAAGTTTGCTAAGAATTGATCTGTTTTTTGAATTCGGTTTTAATAAGCGAAGCTGCGGGGAAAAGCGTGTTTTAAATATAACTGACTTCGAAATGTTCTATAACAATATAGTGATGACTGAATTAATTCGTCCGTGATTCCTATGTACGCTTCAAATTAATGATATTTCTCTGGAAATTGTTGTTTTATCCAAGGGAACAATGCGTGGATCGTATTTCGGAGAATCCAACGCATTCGAGCATTCAAACAGTGCTTTGTGTGCTACCCACAGATTGGAGGCCTCTGTCCTTTCCAAAGGACTATTTTAATTATAGGCTGGACTATTAATTATAGGCAGATGCTATTTATACAGGTACTACATTGACAGTGACGACACATTAATACATTATAGGTATTATGTCTTTTCTGAACTGGACCCATTAAAACTGGACACACACTGTGGCCCATTTAGACCCTCCTGCTAATATAGGTATGTCCTGGGTTTGATTTTTGAATGAGGCAAAGTGTTAATATGGTAGGTAAGTAAGTGTAGGTAAATGTGAAATAATAAAGTCGGATTTGGCCTTCACAAATTGTTCCACTAGGGCTGGCCACATTAATGGGAAATGCCGTTATACGAATATCTAAACACTATTTTCTCGAAAATCAACGGTAAATGCCGTTACGGCACAGGGTCAGTTCACACAGTTACTGCAAATGTGTATATGAAGATAATTTTATCTGCTTTTAAATTAAAAGCAGATATAATTGTATAGTTAAAAATTCAATAAATCACATTAAAAATTTTAATGTGATTTATTGAATTTTTAACTTATTGTTGTATTTAAACGAAAATAAGTATTAACTGCAAACAGAGGCGGCCTTACCCATTGCGAGGCCCCGGGCGGCAAGTCTTTGCGAGGCCCCTTGCCCTTCATAAAAAGTATGTGATGCGAAAGTAGGTTTGGTTGTCATGTTTGAGGACAAATGCTAAAGTTATACAATTAAATAAATGTAATTTGAGTTTCAAAACATTTTACAGTTCATACAGGAACTTTGAACATCCGTGTTTGCGTAAAATGGATAGTTCTGATTTTTGCAGACTTTGTTTGCCTTTTTGGCGATTATTACCATAAAGAATTAGTTTACTACTTTGATGAAACTTAAGCACGACGTTAAAAGCTTCCGAGTTAGCGCTTTTCAAAAGTATCTCAAATCAACGTTTTTTTTTACAACAAATGTGGAAGAGGCATCTGATATCATGTCTTCAGTTGGAATGTTTTCCAACTTTATAAACTTTTTCGAAACCGAACTTTGAAGGGGTTTACCGCCAGAAATACTCAAGTGGTGTCTTAAATATTGCAAGAAATTGCAAAGTTCGAAAAAAATATAAATTTTGAAAAGCTCAACACTGAAACTACTGGGTCTACAGATATAAATCGGTTCTCATATTGTAGCAAAAGGCGTTTATGAAACCGTTCTGAGAAGTTATTATCAACAACTACTCCTTTACGGTCATAAACGCAAAATTTTCTAAAAAGAACGAAATATTAGAGGTTTTTTTATTTTTTTTTACAAAGTAGCGTTCGGTGTTTGAGGTCTCAAACTTTGATTATTCATTGGGCCCAGTAGCGTAGCTAGGCGGGGTCTTAGCTGACCCTAGCTAGCCTCGCACATGACGGGGCCTCGCGCTTAGAGATTTAATAAAATAAAATGGACAACGGCAATCTCAACTTTGTTACCACTCAGTAAAGCAGTATAATTTAACTTCTACTACTATTTCTAACTGAGAACTGATAGAGCCAAAGCTGATGGCGCCGACGATCATATTTAGGTCTAGCAAATCCGCTTCTCGCGCGAGGCCCCGTAGTTGCATGATAACTTGTTTATTTTTTATTTCAAACTGAACAGAAAGAGGCAAAGAGGCCTCGCAAAGCGATCTTATCATCAAGTCATCAAAAAAAAAGGAGACCTCGCACGCGGTGACCCACACGACAGGCTTCAAAAAAATCACAAATCTGCGCGATATTTTTCATCCTCTATAATATATATATATATATGTATATATAATTAATCAAAATCAAAAGTTTTTAATTCAAAATAACTAGTTTTTTCTTTTGCTTGGTTTGTTGCGCGAGGCCCCCTGCAAGCGCGAGGCCCCGGGCGGTTGCCCGGTTCGCCCCCCCCTAAGGCCGCCACTGACTGCAAATAAAACTGATATTTAACCTGTAAATATTTATTAAATCAAAAAAAGTGTTCTCGCTGCTGAAGTGAAAAGTATAATATGTGTGTTACACGAGAGCAAAGTTTTTTGCATCTCGTGCCTTTGAATCCCTCGCCACACTCAGGATTCAAAATCAGCACTCGCTCCAAAAAACGACTTTGCTCTCTTGTTGCACAAATAACTATTGTTTACTTATAATGCATAATCTTTTCGTACGTAGGTATGTTCAGTGGCGTAGCGCGATCAAATCTAGCAGGGGGCAAGATGCATCTGCGAGGCCCTTTTCTTACCAGAAAGAAAAAACGGTTTGCCCACGCTCCGCAAGGCCCCCTTTTAACCGACTTCAAAAAAAGGAGGAGGTTATCAATTCGACTGGAATTTTTTTTATGTTTGTTACCTCATAACTTGCGACTGGGTGAACGGATTTTCATGATTCTTTTCTTATTTGAAAGCTGGTGCTTCCCGTGTGGTCCCATTGTCACCATTTCAGGATCTGATGATTGGATCTTGGAGAAATCGAGGGCAACCCTCAAATATTATTGGCTCACACGTAGTTTTTCGTAAATCTTATGAAGTAATTTAAGTACTTGCGTATGGAAATCATCATCTCATGTAGCTGAGCTGATGATGGAAGGTAAAACTCGTCTATTAAAACTCGGCATCGACTGATTAAGTAAATTGTGTTTTGTGTTCGCATATCTCCGGAACTACAAGTCCGATTTAAGTAATTATTTTTTTGTTGTACTAGGTATCGTTTAACCTAGGGAATACGGCAAGTTTCATCAAAATCGGTTCAGTAGTTTTTGAGATAGGGAATTAATTAAAGAGATGTAAATGTCGTATTACCGGTGCTACGGATTACCAAATTCTAGTGCACATGTAAGGGCGTGGCCCCATGTCTCCGGCGCGGCGCCGTGCCGAGCTACGGTGCCGAGCTACGGCGCCGCCCGCCGGCGAGCGGCGCGGCGCCGTGCCGAGCCACGGCGCCGCCCGCCGGCGGGCGGCGCGGCGCCTTGCCGCGCTACGGCGTCGTGTACCGGCACGTACCTTATGTTCAGCAAGTGTATCCAAAGATAAAAATTACAGTTTTGATTTGATATGGACCGCGAAAGGCGTATCCTGGTCCTGTTGCTAGTGTATACATATGTATGTATGTAGTCATACGTATGTCTACATCAAAAAAAAAATTCTATGATAAGAATAAATAAGTTAAAATAATTTCTTTTATTTCTTACCTTACGGTGCGTACAGACTATGTAACATAACATGTTATATAACTGTAATTTTTATCTTTGGATACACTTGCTGAACATAGGGTACGTGCCGGTACACGACGACGAAGCGCGGTGCGGCGCCGTGGCTCGGCACGGCGCCGCGCCGCTCGCCGGCGGGCGGCGCCGTCGCCCGGCACCGCGCCGCGCCGCTCGCCGGCGGGCGGCGCCGTCGCCCGGCACCGCGCCGCGCCGCTCGCCGGCGGGCGGCGCCGTAGCTCGGCACGGCGCCGCGCCGCCGCACGGCGCACGGCGCCGCGCCGGAGACATGGGGCCAGGCCCTAAGAAAATGATGATGTATTTGACAAGAATTGTGGTTGAATATTTAAACTAAAAAGAGTAAAATAAAAACTTTACTTTCGGAAGTCGGTGACTTTTTTTTATTATTTTCGTTGTCTCTTTTGCCACCGACTTCCGAAAGAAAAGTTTTGTAGGTTATTTTACCCTTTTTTGTGGTTGTTTTTGAATGCGGTCACATTTTTTTAGAAAAAGTTTTTTTTTTGTAAGATAATTTGGTACCAAGTCACCTATTTACCACATGTTATTGTCAGCGACATCAGCTCCGCAAGGCCTCTTTTAGTTCTCTCTTATCGGACAGAACAAGTAGGTACATGAAGGTCATGCTAATTTCTTAGTAGAAGGTATAAGTTGTACTGCTTTATTAGGTAACTTTTAAAAAACTTTACGCGAGGCCCCTTTAGGTGCGAGGCTGGGGCCTGGGGTGGCTAGGGTCCGCTTCGCCCCCACCTAGCTACGCCACTGCGTATGTTGAGCGAGAATAAAGCCGACAGTTAGTAGGACAACTGCCTAAGAAGAAGACCTCACACAATTTAGTAGGTACATTGTTACCCGAGAGGTGAAAGTTACTTATTCCAGTCCCGAGAGGGGGTTTGGCGCCCGTAACGTAGTGAGGGCGCTAATAGTTCGAGGGACTAAATAAGTAATTTACCCGAGGTAAACACTGTGCTTTTCATTACGAATAAGAGGAAAGTAAAAATAAAAACAAATAACATTAGCTCAAGAAAAAAATGAGTGTTTATCGGATTGTCGCCATCCCGCTTATTTTGTTTTTTTTTATTTATTTATTGTAGTCTGTGGTCGTCCAGCTAGGTATACAGCCAATATTTTTCATGACCGTCATCAAACATCGCAACGATGACGCTGTAATTTAGTGGCTGTATAAAAAGTTACAACATGGTTCAAAAGAAATGTCAAAATAGAACTAGGTACTTAGTTTTTTTTTTCTTAATTTTTGGCAGCTGTCAGTTGATAGCGATTCTCCCTAGGCCTGCAATGGATAACTTTCAAACGGCTAATCAGACATGTCATTGTAATGACCTACTTTCAGAGTGTGAGTATTGAAACGAATCTAAAAGAACTCTTATTGAAAACAATACAATTTTATACCTAGTATAATCTAGATTTATATCTAGTGCATCTACACACATCAAAAGTGTCTAGGGATCAAGCATTTTTATGCGGAATTCTTGAGATTGAGATGTGGCTTTGTAATAAATTTATGATTTTATAAATTTATATGGATCCTTTTTGGTGCATTTCATAATTTGAATCAGGAACTGTAAATCAAATTCGAGTAAAAGATGGAAATCAGCTGTCAATATTTTCCCTATAAAAACATACAACGCATTGAAGACATTATTAGTGCTACTGTTTCCCTACTACTGATTAAAACCAACGTTATTATGGAGCGGCGACGTCATTTAAGCAGGGAAGAAATGCTCAGAGCCGTGGGAATGATAGAAGCTGGTTCCCGGCAACGTACTGTGGCTTTAGCTCTGAATACAAGTCAGAGTGTTATCAGTCGACTTTGGACACGTTACCGAAGCACTGGTACCGTGGCTGAGCGCCATGGAGGACGGTATCGCTGCACCACACGGAGACAAGACCGATACATTCAAATCTTAACTCGAAGAGCTCCAACAATAACCGCCATGATGTTAGCCGTGAGGCTTCATCACTCTTCAGGGAACTTAATTAGCGACCAAACAGTCAGAAACCGCTTGCATGAAGTGAACCTTCATTCCCGAAGACCGCTACGGGTACCACCTATAGCAATGCACAATCGTAGGATTCGATATCAATGGGCTCTTGAACACAGAAATTGGGCAGAAGAACAATGGCGTTTCGTGTGCTTTTCTGATGAGTCTCGTTTTGGTATGAGACCGGATACAAGACGTATACGACACTGGAGAACCCCTGGACGCCAACAGCGATTAAAATCCTGCCAGGAAGTCCATCCTTATAGTGGTGGAACCATCATGGTATGGGCGGGTATTTGGATCGGCGGAAGAACTGAGTTGATTTGGATCAGAGGCAACCTCAACGCTCAAATTTATGCTGAGACGATTGTATCAGACGTCATCGTTCCTCTACAAGTGCAAATCGGTCCCTTATTTCAGTTAATGCATGATAATGCACGACCGCACACCGCAAGAGTTGTAAGACAGACTCTCGCCGCAGCTAACATCAATGTCCTGCCCTGGCCTGCTCAGTCGCCAGACTTGAACCCGATTGAGCATGCATGGGATATGCTACAGAGAAGAGCTCTGCCAAATATGGAGGGTATCCAGTCGCAAGAAGACCTTTTTTTGTTGTTGCAACGAACATGGGCGGCCATTCCACAGCGTGATTTGGATGAACTCATTTTGAGTATGCCAAACCGATGTTCTTGTGTTGTTAGTGTTCGCGGTAGAAACACGGATTATTAATTGTTTAAGTTACCCAATAAAATTTTAAAGAAAACTGTTATTTCAGTCTTTTTTTCGAACTTTAATGTTAGTGGTTCAAATGTCAAAAATCCCTTTATTAGGAAAATGGCAAATTTCTTTATGAATGCAAAGGTGACTTGGTTTATCGTTACTGTGACAAACGATAACACTTTATTTGATGAATCCTTAAAGAACATTTTAATTAATATCAATCAGGAGAAAAGTTATTGCAAAAATATATGTTGATCCCTAGACACTTTTGATGTGTGTATATTAGATGCTAGAAGAGATAATGGACCCTTTTCCTTTCACCTAGATAATTATGTCTTTGTTGAATAACACCTTTGTAAGTATAGAAAGCTTTGAGCGACATGATGCGAGTCCCCACCTACGTGTTGTGAAAATATATTAATAAACTACGGATGATCTTAGGCAGCATACGCTCTGGTAGTGAGTTCCTTGTCCCGTCTGGCAGTTTTATTAACAGTTCGGCGACTGATCCCACTACCTAACGTGCTTCCAAACACCGGGCTGTTGAATAAATTCTAATACAAAAACCCAATAGAACTTTTTTCCCGATCCGCCAATCGGTGATGAACCCAAAAAGGTGATGAGTCTTTACTAGTGGCTTTAGTCCATCAGTAAGGCCTTTGTCAAACAGACAGGCGATAGCGAACCGAACCGAATCATGTCATATAAAAATGCGAAAGCGATCCGATTCTCTATGTGACAGGCTTCAAACAGTTCCATACATTACAAACAAAAACGCTACGCCACGCATTCGGTTCGTCTGTCAGTTTGACAAAGGCATAAGAGTATAGAAAAAATAAAGAACACGTATTTCTTCTTATTTTTTGAAGTGAAAACTTCTTTAGCGGCGTTGTACACTTTTTCTGTAATGGGTAAAAAATTTAAAACTCGCGTCAGGGTCACGTGACCCTGATCGAAAATGAGTAAGACGTCATTCAAATTAGTTAATTTCATATCTGTACTACTCCAGTTTTAAAATAAAACATAGTAACAAAAAAGTTTTCACTTCTACCGGCACTCCTGGAGTGCAACCTTTTTTTTTTTAATCAATCTTGTAGACATTGTAGCATATCATATAATAGATATGTAAACACTATGTCACAGAGAGGAGGCCTGTGTCCCAGCAGTGGGAACATTACAGGCTGATGATGATGAAACACTATCTCTCTCACATAAGTATTCGGACCTGTCATAAATGACACCTGTCAGTCATTGTGGAATGGCGCGGACGCAGGCTGAGACAGAGGAAGTAAACCGAACATAATGTGCAATGAGAGCCAGTGAGTTAAGGATAAAACCCAGTAAACATAAGATACTACAGACATGATAAAACGTCTCTTAATTCGGGAGTGACGGCTGGTGACGTCATAACGCCTGTAAAGTTATACCGACCGAGTGACGTTTTGTGATTTTTAGAAGCGTTGTATCTTGGTCAATTTTGGTTTACGCAGCAAAAGAAAAAAAGCAAATACTTTTTAAAAACCGATCTTTCGGACTAATTACATTTTTTTTTAATTAAATACCCTATTCCACTATTACCACTGTTAGTGTGTACTTGGCTTAACAGAGAAAGTTTGTTTCATTTTTCTACGCTAATGGAGTTTCATTATAGAGACAATGCATGTGCGTCACTGACCACTGTATTTTTTTTATACTTTTATGAAAGCTTGTTTACGTGCTTCGTGCTATAGCTTATAAGTGTTCTAAGTCATTCTATTATGGTGGCTGTACACTCTTTCTTGAAATGTCTTGCGACGAGGGAGATAGCCTAGAAATTAAGCGCGCGACTGTTGTCACCAAATGTCCTCAAGCTGAGGTATTCCACTTAGCGCAACTGGCACCTGCGAAAAAGTTTAACAGGAGCCGTATGTGGAATAGATAAGGTGCCAGTAGGTCGGGTGCCATTGTTAGCGCGTGCCCAATGTCGAGTACCTCCTCAAGCGAGTTATTCCAAGCTGGCAGACCGGTTTTAAATAAAAAAAAAAGGTTGCACTCCAGGAGTGCCGGTAGAAGTGAAAACTTTTTTGTTACTATGTTTTATTTTTAATTTGAATGACGTCTTACTCATTTTCGATCAGGGTCACGTGACCCTGACGGTCACGTGACCCTGACGGTCACGTGACCCTGACGCGAGTTTTAAATTTTTTACCCATTACAGAAAAAGTGTACAACGCCGCTAAAGAAGTTTTCACTTCAAAAAAACAATTACAGCGCGATCGTCCAAATTCAAACATTTGGTCAAATACACACCTCGGCGACCACTAAGTGCCTGAAACTAAAATGTCTGTAATTACGCATATGCAGGATATATTTATATATATGCGGTCTAAAAAGTTGTTTTAGACCTATGTGTCCTGCATATTATATGGTCCAGTCATAGTATAAAGAGGGGAAGTAAAATAACTTAATACAAACGCACCGCGCGCGGCTTGAATGTGTGCGCCATAGTATCTATGCATCGCCGCACGCACTCTTAAACCCCTTCTACACGGTCAGACCTGACCGCCTGACAGAGGTGACCTTGGTCCGGTGTGCGACCAAATATGGGCGGAGTCAGTCGGGAGCGCAGCCGTCCCGACAGGCTGCGTCCGCGGTGGGACCCGACCGTCAGCCGACAGCGTTCCAGACGGTGGGGTACTGTTGACACGACCAAGTTCACCTCTGTCAGGCGGTCAGGTCTGACCGTGTAGAAGGGGTCTTAACAAAATCTCGAGGGGATTCGCGCCAGTCGGGGCTAAGTCTGCACGCGGTTCGCGCGTCACGACTTTTCGGCAACGCTAAATGAATGAAAAATGTGTGATAATCGGAGGAGAACGTATTGTGTGATTCAATAGATATTATTGAATTATTTATGTTTGTATTAATTAAAAATAAATATAAATAATGGTCCCTTAAGTGTAAAAATACTACATTATTCCGATTAAAAAAAATACAAAATACTGACTAGTATACAACGTGTAACATAATTAACGCTAACCTCTTATGGATATAAATACAACTTCCCGACCCTTGACAATTTATAGGCACCGAATTAAAATTTGGCTAAAGGTTACAACCCTGAGACAGTAGGCAATTATATCGCGGATTGGGCCGGAGATAACCTACTTCCCCTCTTTATACCCATGGTCCAGTCATTTCGAAAAATAAGGACTTGAAAGCTTGTATTAAAAACTGTACACCGTACACGCTTTAAAAATCGGTAAAACGTACGAACGGAGTTCCTTAACAAAGTTATCCTCAGCAGTTAATATATCTGTCCTACGATCTGAAGCCGACCACGCCTGCCAGTACCCACTCAAAAGCGCGATAACCCTTTCGCGGCAGAGATAACAAACAAAATGCAAGCTATCAAAGACAAAAGAGTAACACAGGCCTGACATAAAGTCATTCTAGGAACCGGTTCGGCTGTGTTTGGACAGGGGCAATATAAAATATACAAGGGCCCTCAGTGGACTGCAAACAAATAGACAACGCATGCGGCCACAGCCTAAACCTCCCCTAGACGGGACACTATGCTTTTTCTTCAAACTTTTACCATAGGGTTGATCCTACACAATTTTTGAGAGTTTTCTGCTGCATGCTTTCCGCGTAAGCTATGAGGATATTGAATTTGCGCACGGGGTATCTTTGAGAGGGTTATTGAAGGATAGGCTATGTCCCCTTTCGTGCATCTAGGACAGGAAGGCACTCTATTTTTGAAATGCTTCTGGTAATTCGGTTTTAGGAGACTATAAGAGTAACGGTGCAAAACTAGGAGTATAACAAGTACGCTGTGCATAGCATAGGTTCGGAATTCTGTCGCTTATGACCTCGACTCTAATCCGGGAAAAAAGATTTTTTTTTTAAATTCGATATGGGTATTGCCGACTCAATAAAAAAAAAGTTATTTTTAAGTATGTAATATTTTGATAAGTAATTTTACTTTCATACATTGAAAAGATTTGATATTTTTATTTTTTTGAAAATTCACGAAACAAACTTTTTAAAATTATTAAGTAAGGATTTGTAAGTGTATGTTTAGCCTCAATCATCTCAGCAAAAACATAAAATGGAAATAAGTAAAAAAAAAAAACACAGCGGAATTAATCAGCTCTCTTCCTTTATAAATCTATGGTCGGGGTGGAAAAATTCATGGTGTAAGTATATAGTACAAATATTGTAATAGTTTTGGCTCTGTTCAAATAGTTAATAATAGAATTGTGTGAAGGACGGACGGTCGGACCACCCCGGCAGCGAAGGTTGTTTGTGACTACCTACACGCTCACACTTCAACCGAGAAACTGCTAGGAATATTTCTTTAGAATAGTGTTACTAGCTGTTGCCACCGGCTCGTAAAATGATCCCACTGGAACATAAAATCAGGATAAAAACTATCCTATGTGTTAATCCAGGTCATAAACTATCTGTGTACAAAATTTTGTCTAAATCCGCTCAATGGTTTTTGCGTGAAAGAGTAACAAACATCCATCCAAACAAACTTTCACGTCTATAATATTAGTCGGATTTTGTGGTATAGTACGCAAAAACCAACGACTTCAAATTCGAATAATATTCGAATAGCCCAAGTCAGTATTCGAATAGTGAAATGGGGCGAATATTCGAATTGGAAACCCTAGGCACGCGTCAATGGATATACCAAAGTCGTCAGGTATCGGAGATTAGCGTCACGTTGTGTACGAAGGACCTCACAGTTGGTGATGAATGTATGTTGATGTGGTTACCCCCTTTTAAAAGCACCTACACTTTCAAGGAGGGATTTTAAGGAGGGGGTGTTATATTCATCGAGATGCTGTCTCTACCCACGCACTGAAATTAAAGCTCGAGGGAATCTTAACGTAAGGTTTCACAAGAAAAGTGTAATAATTCCAGATTGATTTTTATTCTTGGAAACCACTATATCACTTTTTAGGGTTTCACAAAATTTCAGAAGTAATTAAAAAGAACATAGTAGAACGAGATTGTACAGTCAGGTATGCATAGCCTTTAACCAACTAAAAAAAAGGGTTTTCAACTCTTTGGAACCTTTTTCTCTACATTATGTTTCCCGATGTCTCAATGACACGTAAACCGATTTGGACATACATACTTCGCAGATGGTCTTCCCATGGTAATCAAGTCAGGATCTTACCATGGAAATTTGGAGAAATCGAGTGAACTCTTCAATGAATGACAGCAAATCATTGGCAACTGCTGTTATCGCGTATCTATGTACCTATTGTTAACGCAATCACACAACATAATATTACGCCTGTACCCACTAACACTGTTAACATAAAAAAAACACTTTTGGCACTGGGGGACTGCCGCGGTAAAGCTATTGCATTGCATTTTATCAACTTATGCATTTTTTTAAAGCTATGGTCGGCCACGTCAATCAAGTGAAACGTCAAGAAAAACAAACACCGTGCCGAAGTCTGTCGAACTGAAACGACGTTAGATGATGCGGGGTGTTAGGTTTATTTTCGTTACAGTATTTCTTGATTTGGTCGCCGCCCTCAGAGCCCGCGATACAAGATATGCAATAGCTTAAAAGTTTTAGAAGAAATATACACGAAAATAACACTAATGTGTAAAAAACTTGACCAAAAACCAGTACCGTTCTTGATTCACTCAATTTTATACTAACTATAATTATTTGCATTGGGTCTCGAAATCTCAGATGTAAAAAGTGAGAGTGGATACTAAAAGAAAAACAACAGAAATGTTCTAAAATCCCCGCACTGCGAAAATAAATCGTTTGTGATTTCACGAACTAGGTAGTTTGCGATTTCATTTCGCAATATAAAGATCGCAACGATTAAATTTCGTAGTGCGTGCATGGCCTAAGCAAAAGGGAACGTAAGAAATCAATGACTTATTAGCGACAAGATACCTGTCATGTTCTGTCTCGTTTACTATAATGGCGTTTACACAAGTTAAAGGGAGAAAGAACAAGTTCCTGTATGTATAAACGGTGGGGGTTGCGCAGTGACATCCAGAGAACACAACATTTTCTTTTTTAGATAGAACCAATTTAAATATGACAAAATGACGTGGGCACTACGGTAGGGTGAAAGGTGTAAGTTGGAATGAAAATTTGATGAGATGAACAGTGTTGATTTGAAAGTGTTGTTACACAAAGGGATTCAAGGCAAATGCAAAAAAAAAAATGTTTTTGGTAAAAAAGCATGGTCAAGTTGTTTCTATATTGTTGAAAGAAATCTTTTTGAAACAATATTTAATGAAAAAACTGTTAATAAAATTGGTCATAAGAAAAACAATACGAAGGGGTAAGACGAAATGCCCAAACGCACGGTGGTTCTAGCGCCGAACAAGAGCGGTCAAAAATACCTTACGCTATTAAAATTGTTAAATGGGTTTTTTTCTGAAGGGTACCTAAATAATAAAAAAATACTTCACGAATGTACATTAATGCTTTATTTACATAATTTAGCACATTATATACAATAAACTGTACAATATGTAATATATATATATATATGATCCTGACCGATTTCGGCCACAGCGACTTGGATCTTTCTATTGAGACCCTCGTTGGTGTGCTCTCAGGTGACTGACATAGCCAATTTTTGCAGTGAAGGTGCGTCCACATTCACTGCAAGTATATGTATATGTACTGTTCAATAAAAAACATAATTAGTCAATATTTGATATTTATTCTCCCAAGCTCGGAAAACCATCTGAATATAATATCAACACTGTTCCACGAAGGGCCTATGATTAAATAATGTATTCTTTTATATATTATACATATTATGTACAACAAAAGACAAGAAAAATAAAAAAACAACAATTTATTTACAAACATCATCATCTTCATAACCACAACTAATTTAAATCACTACAACAACCAACTCAATTTCAATATAAACTAAATTCTTAGTAAATCTAAAACCTGTCTCGACATAACGCTCTTTTGCTTACTGGAAAGTTTCCAAAGACCAGTAATCTGAGCTGAGCAAAAGTCTGTTAAGTAAGTCCGTATTCGTAAGTACTCGCGACATTTTTCTTGTGTGGTCCCGCTTGAAGGCCTTATAATTTTTGTTGTTAGATCCTGCTGCCTCTTCGGATGATTCTCCGACAATATTGTGCTACTTCAGCTCCATGAATGAGGACTTAGTTAACGGAAGTTGGGGGGTCATACCACGGATATTCTTGAATTAAAAGCCGCGCGGTTACCAAAGAACATTCTTTAAATTTATTCGAATCAATATTAAAACCCGAGAATAAGGCTTGTAAAATTGTGGAACAACGTTCAATCAAACCTTTATTTAATCTAAAAAATCTTTCCTGGGACGTTCGCGTTTGCAACATGGCACGGGTTGGTTCGCGTTTTCTTGAATGTACTTTTCATTACCCTTACTGCTAATTCGACACATTCAATTTCATATAACCAATCTGAGTACTTATGCAAAAATTATGATTTACTTCTCTAGAGACAATTTTCCAAAATCTATCAAGACTTTTACATAAATTGAGTATCATACTAAGTTCCTTATGTCTACACTTTTGACCCCATCCAGTGAAGCTAGAATAGTTTCCGACACGTGTTGATATTTCTGAGGAACAGTTCCAGTTAGGGCAGACCAAATCTTAAGGAAAAGCATACTTGAGAAAGAAAATTTAATCAAATTACCTGAAAAACAAAATATAAATAATTTACGTTTGTTTCGTAGACCGTGCTACGAGAGAGCCTACGCGGTCGTAGAGGCTATATACCAACTAAAGAGGCAACAGGAAGCAGACAAACCTTTTATATTTTCAAAATAGACAGTTCAATCTTTAATATAAGATATGTGAGAATAGTTGATTATGATTGACTTTTTTTGTAGGTCTATGTGAAGTCAAATATAAGGTACATATTTGGTAGAAATACTGTGTGGCGTAGCACCTAAAAATACGTCATAATAGGTACAACAAAACTTAAAAATGTAACTAATTAGTAATAACATACCATGGTCTTTGAAATTCGTGTCAAAAACACCACTCAAAAACAATGCATTTCTAAGAATTCAGAGTTACACAAACAGTACTGCTAAAGAGTTACTGACAAAGCGCGCGCAACATTACGATGTGTTGACTTCGGAGATAAAAAAATAAGTGAGTATTAGTTAAAATGGGTGACATATTTATATTTTATGGTAGCTTGTTTATCGGTCAATCATTATAGATAATGAAATTGGGGTTAGTTGATGATGAAATTTTCGATTAATGACCTATGGGCGGAACCACCGTGAAACGGTAAGATCGAAATAGTGACTAAAATCGTCTTTATGGTAATGACCATAAAAACGATTTTAGTCACGCATTATGCGGGGTAAGATTAAAATTCCTACATTTTCGCGGTCAAAGGTGTCCTTACGGAAAATGTCAAAAAACACACGAATGCTCTCACTTAGCGACTGACGCAGACTGCGGTGCGGGGCAAGAAAAAACGGTGTCTACAATGTTGTTGCCAGCATTAAAAGATTTCCTTTATATTCGGCGTTATTGTATCTTTCCCCGTTTTTAGGGTTCCGTAGTCAAAAAGGAACCCTTATAGTTTCGCCATGTCAGGTACTTACCTCCTGTACTTACACGTAAAGTGGGGATTATTTTTTTCTCGCGTACCCCTTATGTGGGGTATCATTAAATAGTGTCTTTAAAAAATATTGATAGTTTCCATTAACATTTTTTTGATAATTCGTTTGTGAAATATTAAGCTTTCAAGTGCTAATTTTTGCTCGACTCGAGTGTCCGGGCCCCCCCCTCTACCAGCTAAACGGTTATGTTTGGGGGTGTGAAAAAAATCACAATAGTAGTATATATAACGAAGTTTAAAAGAAAATTATCATGACTAAGTAGGCTTTACAAGTTTACGTATAATAGTCGACCAACTTATAAAACGTACTTGGATAACATATTTTCCTAAACAAAATGTATAGGAGAACATGTTCTTCAACTGCAAATTTTTAATGTAAGTTTGTCAAATTTATTTTTACAGCTATAATAGGTGGGTATGTTTTGGGGATAGGTAGGTTTTTATTGTCAACTATTTTTAACTAACTTCAAAAAAGGAGGAGGTTCTCATTTCGTCGTAATCTTTTTTTTTATGTATTTTCCCCGATTTCTCAAAGACGCCGGGACCGATTTTGAAAATTCTTCTTTTGATTGAAAGAGTACACCTTCCAATCGGTCCCATTATCAAGTCAGGATCTGATGATGGAATCCTGGAGAAATCGTGGGAACTCTTTAAATTTTAAATCATTCTTGAAGCGATTTGATAACAACTCAATCCCGTCGAGTTTCGGCTCACTAGAGTCGTCTGTCGTCTTTATTAAATAGACATTGATGCTGGATGATGTCCATGGTCTGATGATAGAGCTGGAAGGTAACCATGAGTTCTTCCTTATACAACAACTCAATCCTACTGAGCTTAGGGTCATTTGATTCGTCTTTACCTATGCTTTTGTACTGGATGTTTTCCAGGCTCTTATGATGGAGCTGGAAGGTAGCCATGGGATGTTTGTAATACAATAACGCAATCCTATCGAGTTTGAGCTCATTTGATTCGTCTTTACATAGACTTTGGTGCTGGATATTATTAAAGGTTTTGATGATGGAGCTGGAAGGTGGCCATGGGATCTCTGTAATACAATAACACAATCCCTTCGAGTTCTCGGAATCCTTCGAGTTTGAAAAATCAAATGACCCTACATTTGATTTTTCTTCGCATGGACTTTGGCACTCGATGTTTTCCAGGGTCTAATGATGGAGCTGGAAGGTGGCCATGGTGGCAACTACGGAACCCTACACTGTGCGTGGCCCGACACGCACTTGGCCGGTTTTTCATCTTACCCCCACTCACCCTAAGTACAATCAGTAACCACCATCATCGAGTTTTGTAGCTACATTTAAATGTAAATTAAAAAGAGGTTTTGTATTGGAATAAGATCTGTAAGTTTTTGAGGTAAGATATTTCGCTAATGTGGTACATGCCTATATTTTTAAAAGTAGCTTTTGTGTCTATCTGTTGCTGTTGTTTCTCAATAATTTAATTAATTTAATTTAATAAAATTAAATCTTGTTTTGTGTAGTAACCTTGTAAAGCAGGGGTGAGTATTTAATAAAAGGTTAATAAATCTGAGCTCTGTCATCGCACAAGCTACGGTTGGCTACCCGAAATAATTTCAGAAAACTATCAACGTAATTTAATTGATTGCGTCCAACGGCCATAATCAGGGTCATCACGCACACACAGGCCACAGCACATTCATTACCCATCCATTAAGATAACAATTTCACTTATAACCAACATACATCCATAAACATTGAGTACTAAATCAAACAGGGTATAAAAGAGTCTTGGTATTTTTCATTATTTAACATCAGTCGTAAAGTGTATGTGACGACAATGCCTGGCACGCGAGGTAGCCGAACATCAATTAAATTGTCCACATAAAATGTTCTAAATCATAATCTCGACTACGGCCGTCAGGCAAACACGTTATTAATTAAGTTATAAAAAAGTCATGGCTGTATTAGCATATTTATGGATCTATAAAGTCAGGGGCGGGTCGCTACTGGCAGTCAGCGCCATCTAGCTGCAGCGGACGGAACTTGCTTGTGACATCGTGAACTTTCTTTGCGATTTGCATTAAAAAGTTTTTAGTCCGAAGCATTTGAAGCCCAATAATAATAATTTGCGAATGGTATTTTAACCAAAAATAAGGTTTGTGGTCGTCAGTCAGTCATGTTAACCTTATAACTTGGAGCATCAGTTCTGTATTATAATACACAGGTAAAGAATGGCAATAATGCTAGTATGTAATAGTAAAATTACAAAAATATACCTATGGTCATTCTCTTCTCCGACAACAATGTGAAAGTAATATTGAAATATCAGCCCAAAGAAAATGCTTGCTATTTCAGTCGCTCGCTCCTTTAATCCTCGACCTATTTGTTGTTGTTAGGTACCAAACTACATAATAAAATGTACAAATTTCTCATTAAAAAAAAAACATAATCTAGAACATACAAGCTCAGAAAGCAAAAATATACTATTAAATAACATTAAACCTTTTCTTACTTATACAAAATGGATTTTTAACTCAATCGTATTAATTAAATCAATTCACTTTCCTCTGCGGGCACATAATTCCCTATCTTTCTTTAAGTTTCTCCGTTTTCCTAACCTACAGATTAATTAATATAGATTCCCAGAAAACTAGAAATTTCTGATCAAAGGTCGGAATTAGGAAGAATTATTTTATACTTGCATCGAAATGTTGATATTAATATGGATCATCCCGGAATTTCTGATACCTAGACAATCCCTCGTGGCCAACAGTATTACAAATAAATAAAAATAAAAACCTCAGATATAGATTACACTATAAAACAAAGATAAGTAATAATTAATATGCAATTTTTATTAGTATTTAATTCACAATACAATTTTTACAAAAGTTGATGGAAATTTGGCAACGTCGCGCGTGCAGTCGTTTTAGTTGTGTAAAAGTATATAACTTTTGATTTAATAAATCTCGAGATTCTTCTGCTCTTTAAAAGTAATCCCGGGATTTGGGGCATACCCCCTTTAATCTTTCGCTGTATGAAATCAGTGTAAGTACATAAATATCTCACTATGCTTGTGATCAAAGTCAGGGTAGGACTGGGCTGGATGTGCCCGGGTTGTGGGGAGCCCCCACAAACTCCTCGGGTTAAACTTATTTCAGGACCCAGACCCTATTATTTATAGACTTTATTTCATTTCTCACTAACTATATGAAAGGACTACCTGTTATAGTTTACATTTAGTCCGTAAAAACACCTGCTTTTTTTTTTTTTTTATTCAATTTTTATTTAGGGGCATTTGTCTCCATGGACATGCGAGCCCCAACGTTACCTAATCTTAATCACTATCTATAAAACGTCCTTATATCTTATATGAGTGACAGAGTCATTGGTGCAAAATTATGTTTTCCACTATAAACTTGGCAGCGTCAGATGTTGGTTCTGCTAGAATACTTAAAAAAGCTCCTTGGTTGTATTTGTTTATATGAAATTTTTGCACCAGAGAGTGGTAAAATCATCAGAATCATGAGTCCTCCCACCCAGGGCAGGGCAGGAGGGACTGTCAGACTTGTTCTGACTAAAATCCACGGTGTCCTTTAATAGCCCTTTACGTTCCGGGGTCACGGTAATTCGTTAGTCCCAAGACCCCGACAGACATTGGCCCTCTAAGAGTGGCCCCGTCATTGTGCTGACCCACTTTGAGGCGCGCGTAGTACATAACGCGCCGTCGACCTGGGCATGGTCCATGATCGGACAGCGAGTTGCCCAGAGAGCACTAGCCTAATCTGGTAGATCCGACCGATCTTATTCAGGGGTAAAAGCAAGCCACGTCAGTCAGGCCCGTACTAGCTGGGGGCCTGGGGCCCGGCTGGCAAACACCACCTTGACAATGGGTAGTTAGTAGACAAGTTCCATTATTACAATTTCAGCTTTATTTGTTTTTTCATTTGATCAAAAGTAGAATATGTACTTACTTGTTTACCAAAGGAAAAGGAAATTGATAACTTTGAAACGCTGTGTAATATTTTATAAAAAAATAAGATTGTGATGCTCTAGAATATTGCTCTTGTTCAAATCAGTCTACGTGCTTTTTACTATTTTGCAATCTTCCTTAAGAATAAACATAATATGAAAGTTTTCCTATTGAAGATAAGTTTTGGCTACAATATAGCTTATATTGTCTTCCCTACAAAACTTAAAATATAAGTATTTTCTTCGTCTTCTGACTGAAGTGGTAAAATATTGAGTTCTGGAATGAAGACATAACATTATTTATGCAATTTACTTGCCTCACTGCTTCGACGACTGAAGTTTATCAGGTATTGAAGGTAGAAACTAGGTTTTAAAGATACTTAAAGATAACTTTAGATGTAGAAATAAGTATTTTGAAGAACATATATTTCCAAAAATAATTTCACTTATGTATCCCTGTGATTGTCTTAAGCTTTGATTTAAACGAGCGTACCTATGTATTGTATCCGCTAAAGTGAAACAAATAAAAAATACGAAATTCCACGAAGTGACTTTATAACAGCGAGCTTTTAGATACAAAAGAAATAAATTCAAAAGTTCAAAGAATGCGTAAAAACATGGCGGACGAAGCGACACTAATATTTGTCCTGTGTGTTTAAAAAGACGCATCTAATTACACTCATACGGGCGTTTAGAATAATTTCCCAGAACGGATTATAAACGGACACCGCCGTCGCTAGTCAGCGTTTTATACTAAAATTTGAAATTTTTATAACAGGTACATTCAAGAGACGGTTTTGGCAACTTTAGAGATAAAAAACGGCTAGTGTTTTTTGAATAAGAAGTTAGTTACGGAGGGGGCAATGGCCATTGCAATGGAAATGTTAAAATCGGATGATTAAATAAATAGAAATCGTGAAATTCGATCTTATCATCTTCTATTAGGCAAAGTGTGAAAGTTCTTCAATTCAGAAACTAGAAACTTATCTCTTACGACAACATAATAATACAAAGTCCAAGGGAGAGTGAATTAAAACATGAATGAACGGAAGGCAACCCGCCCTCTCCCTCATTCACTCACGGCCGCGTGTAAAATACGACATAAAACTAGTTGTACACGTAATAAATTAAAAGATACACACGACAGATAGCGTTTTATTGTGTACAAATGGCTCATGTTATGATATACCCGGGGTACTTAATTAAAATAGTTTTTATATCGCTAATTGCTAGCGTAGAAAGGCTAGAGTTGATCGTATCAAAAATCCTATTAGAAACAGAGTACCTAACTCGTTCGGTAGCTGAATATAACGGTGAATAATCGACATTTTAGTCGGGATTTCCAAAAGAAATCTTTCATTGAACTCATCATCTGCTTAGCCTTTTCCCAACTATATTGGGGTCGGCTTCCAGTCAAACCAGATGCAGTTGAATATCGGTATTTTACATGGAGCGACTGCCTAAGTGCCTATGCACGGAGGAAACTCGCTATGACAGAAGGTCACCCATCCACAGACCATCCTCTGCAAGCGCGGCTTAACCCGAAATATCGACCTGTGCGGCTGTAATTATTTAGCCACGAGCTCCTCTTTCATTTTCTCTTTTTTCAATCTTTCATTCTAACTATTCTGACAAAAAATTACCGTTCAAACTATTTTCTCAGTCACACATACATGTGGCAATTGATTTTAAACCGAGTTCAAAAAGGAGGAGGTTGTCAAACAACTCGCTGAACAAGAAATCTTTTATTCTGTAAATAAGTTATCAGCACCAGTTTCACAAGTCGTAAAAGCTGTTTAGTGGTTGCAAGCAACATGACTGCTAAACATTGTCTTCCCAAGTGGGATAAAGGAGGTCGCACATGCATCAGCAACGTACGTGCCGCACGCGCCGCACAGTGGGCTGAAAATCGATCTTCATAGACTTAGGAATCAACTTCGCAAATCTGTATTTTTTTTGGCAGAAATGGGTTTAGGTATAGTATATTTATCAATATAATGCTATCTCGGCTTTTGAATAAACGTTTTTCCTTACTTTATAGCACTTGGTTGAAAAAAATGTATGGAGAAATATGTTAAAAAAGGTCTATTTCAATTTTGGCACTAGTGCCCCTAATTCCCTTTGGCACGATTATACCCCTTATTTTTCTGCATTTTTTGACATATCGCACTATGCGCGCACTGGTGAGAGTTTGGCGAAAAAACATAAAATGTGTTTTTAAAATTAAAAAAGGTTTTCAATCTGTTTATAATTGACTCTGGATACTTTATGATTATAAATTAATTAATTTATGAACAAAAATTTAATATATACTGATTAAGAATTACAAATTTCATGGAAATTAATGTTTTTTTTGTAATTTAATAACGATGATAGTTTAATAATGAGATTTTGTTATCCATTGGCTATCATCTATCATAATGAGACCCAATATCCTATTACAGAGATAATGACATGTGATCTCATTAACTAATTACATGTGATCTCACTAAACCGTGCTCTACGCTATACTGCCAATTTAAATTTGTCCAAAAAAGTGAGTTGGTAGTAGAACATGAAATGACTAAAATGGAAGCAGAAAGAAAAAATTTGATGCCCAACCAAATGTGTTGATGGCATTGAGGTTGAACACAATGTCCTCGTGACGATGATCCATGGAAAAGTGAGCACTTATCTATCAGAAGCTCGCTCCAGTGCTGTCTGTTACTTGTGTTTGGCGAAACCATCACAGATGAACGATCTCTATGCAGGATTGCGAAAAGAAGTGTCATTTGATATGATCAAGTTTGGTTTGTCACCTTTGCATGCACAAATTAATAGCCTGGAGTGTCTCTTGCACATAGCGTACAAACAATACTTGAAAACTTGGTTTGTCAAAGAAAAAGACAAGTCATCTTTGCTGCTGCAGAGAAAAAAACAGATCCAAGAGAGATTTCGAGAAGAGTTAGGGCTTCTGATAGATATTGTGAAGCAGGGATTAGAGACAACAAATGACGGAACGTTTTAGTAGTAGTTTAGTATATTTTAGCAGTATTTGTTTGTATATAGTTAGCAATATTAGTTTCTATGTTATGTACAAAAGACACTCCATGCTATTAATTTGTGCATGCAAAGGTGACAAACCAAAACATGATCATAGGTATCGGATGACACTTCACGCAATACTGCATCGAGATAGTTCATCTGTGATGGTTTCGCCAAACACAAGTTACAGACAGCACTGGAGCGAGCTTCTGATAGATAAGTGCTCACTTTTCCATCGATCATCGTCATGACGACATTTTGTTCAACCTCAATGCCATCAACACATTTGGTTGGGCATCAAGTTTTTCTTTCTGCTTCCATTTTAGTCATTTCATTTTCTACTACCAACTTACTTTCTTGGACAAATTTAAATTGGACTGGTCGGCAGTATAGCGTAGAGCACGGTTTAGTGAGATCACATGTAATTAGTTAATGAGATCACATGTCATTATCTCTGTAATAGGATATTGGGTCTCATTATGTTAGATGATAGCCAATGGATAACAAAATCTCATTATTAAACTATCATCGTCATTAAATTACAAAAAAAACATTAATTTCCATGAAATTTGTAATTCTTAATCAGTATATATTAAATTTTTGTTCATAAATTAATTAATTTATAATCATAAAGTATCCAGAGTCAATTATAAACAGATTGAAAACCTTTTTTAATTTTAAAAACACATTTTATTTTTTTTCGCCAAACTCTCACCAGTGCGCGCATAGTGCGATATGTCAAAAAATGCAGAAAAATAAGGGGTATAATCGTGCCAAAGGGAATTAGGGGCACTAGTGCCAAAATTGAAATAGACCTTTTTTAACATATTTCTCCATACATTTTTTTCAACCAAGTGCTATAAAGTAAGGAAAAACGTTTATTCAAAAGCCGAGATAGCATTATATTGATAAATATACTATACCTAAACCCATTTCTGCCAAAAAAAATACAGATTTGCGAAGTTGATTCCTAAGTCTATGAAGATCGATTTTCAGCCCACTGTGCGCCGTACGTGCCGTACGCTGCGTACGCGCCCCATTATTCGACGTCATCAGGACTGTCAGCGTCGGATGCTGACAGCATTTTCCGAAATGTGTGGCGAATATGGTGCGGATAAATGTGCAAGGTTTCACTGGCATGTCACTGTATTGTTGATCAATAACTAAATACCATCAACAAAACATTTACAACATTGGTTGGACTTGTAACATTTGTTCATACTTATAATGACTTCATAAGTATTGAAGCTATCAAATACAATTAAAAAAAAACTGGATCGAACATTTGATAAGTACAATTAGTTGAAAAGCCCGCACTAGCCGTAGCCTGGTTACTACGATGCTGACGGCGGCGTAAGGATATTTTTTATTCATCCATACTTCCGATTTGTGAGTGTTGTCGTAGTGACGCACGGTTAATTGGAAAAGGGTTGTCGGACAGACAGCAGTCGCACGATGTCGCGACACGTCGATATGTGTGAACAAGAGCTTTGTGCGCGACTTTTTTACGTTTTCACGACTATTTTTGCAAGACATTAATTGAAATCACGAGCGCCCATATCTATGAATATCGCGGGTGTGTTTTTTGGACTCCAAGTGTAAATTGGTGCTTTAATCGGTTTTCGATCAGATTGGAGTAGATTGACAGTTGACCGCAGACTACAGTGTTAGGTACATTTTTTAATTTTTTTACGTGGTAAAATTAATCCAATGAGTCCTCCCATCCTGGGTAGGAAAACTCAATACATATCACTTTTTCACGATCTGGGTAATGAACATTGGACCTTATACTCACCATGTAAAGCTTCTAATAACTGAACCGACGAGACGCCTGGACAGACGTGAAAGAAACGAGAACCTATCACCAGCCTATTTTCACTAAATCAATGTACCTATATTTACAAAGATATTGCATCAAAATTCGAGAGTAGGAAACGTGACGTCAGAACGTCAGAAGCAAGTAAAAACTGTATTTGTTAGTGACGTATTGGCAATTTTAAAAGTATCGTATCATCGTCAATTTTGCATTACGTAGAAAAAAAAAATATGTGTATTTTTTTTTTAATAATCTGGTTGACTGATTAGATTCAGTCAAATACGCCTTATAATGTTTCACCAAACATCAAAAGGTGCTTAACTTCCAAACAACCATTTCAGTTTCAGGAATCAGAAAGCTGAACAATGCGTTTCAGGAACGTTCAGGCCGATAATGCTGTATAGTTGGCTTCAGAACAATTAATCAAAGGGCCCGGCCGAACGTCTTTGAGTTGGGCAGGGTACACACCGGTTAGCTTTGTAAGGAGTATAATGCATTGTGGGCACCTGTTGCCTGTGATGCTGCGGGCACCATGAGAATCTGGGAGCAGTTCTCATGAAAATATTTATTCGAGCTTAGAAGTAACTGGTTAACAATTCTTCAAGCTTCCACTCTCACCTTTGTGCAAAATATTGGCAGGGCCAAACCCGAGGTCTAAAGAAAAAGAATAACTGACCGAGTGATGAAAAATTATGTTGGACTAAAATGTTGTTAGTAAATTAAATAGTGAAATACTGAAAAAGAAGTATGTTATGTACTAATATTTTTAACTTTACAAAGTAAACCAACTTTCGTCACCGACCGCTACAGGCATCCTGAAATTCAAAATTCGCTATTTTTGAGCCCGAATAAAAGTACAGGGAGAGCGGGTATCTTTTTTGATTGAAAAAAATATAAGGTCGCTAATGCTACACCCACGTGGGATTAAGACAGTTATCGGGATGCAGAGTGGTGCACGGATGCAAGTCTGCCCTTACAGGGATCAGTGGGTAATGCCGAAACGTGTGCATTCATCATTCATGAGGTACAACAGTGGGCCCACCGCCTAATGTAATCTGCAGTTAAACATGAGAAGTACCACGGACCCCTCCTACACTTTTACATTCCGTACCATAAACCATTTTAATGGAAAATCGATGATATAATTCAATTACTGGTTGGCACAGCCACGCCACAAATCAACTGAACTTTTTTCTCTGAAAAATTTTCCTTCAAAAACAAAACAGTGTTTTGCTGAGAGAAGAAAACACTTGAAAAAAGACTATAATAGGATTCAACGAGTCATTTGCTAAATAGGTTAAGTGTACGACTACGAGACTGCAACTGAAGAGGAGATTTGTTTGTCTGCCCATTATAAAAATAAAAAAGACTTGGTCGACCGGCCCGGATATTTTCATTGAGGTGTTAATTACTCTCTAGAGTAATCCGTTTATGGCTATTGAGTTTTCATTGGCTGTGTTAATAAAGAAATTTAAAACTGGGATAACACGAGAACACGAGACTTTGAGAATAAAATTGTTGTTTGCTTGCAAGAACCTTATTGTGGAACTAGCTGTGCCCGCGACTTCGTTCGCGTGGATGTCGGAATTTAACAATGTATTTTTTAGTGCGAAGCGCTTAATTCTCGCCACGTTTTTTATAAATCATACCGTTTTCATATAATCCCTGTATTTAGAATTTATTTTTCAAGAATATTTGAGGTGATTATAATAAACGCCCTCTGTCGTTCAGATTCAGAAGAATTGCTACTGGATTAGAGCACCTATTCTATCTCATTCCATCCCACTCCATCCCCCTCCATCCCACTCCATCCTACTCCATCCCACTCCATCCCACTCCATCCGACTCCATCCCATTCCATCCCACTCAGTCCCACTCCATCCCACTCAATCCCACTCCATCCCATTCCAGCCCATTTCATCCTACTCCATCCCACTACATCCCACTCCATCCTAATCCATCCCACTCCATCCCACTCAGTCCCACTCAGTCCCACTCCATCCTAATCCATCCCACTCCATCCCACTCAGTCCCACTCCATCCCACTCCATCCCACTACAACCCACTCCAACCCACTCCATCCCACTCCATCCCACTCCAACCCACTCCAACCCACTCCATCCCACTCCAAACCACTCCATCCCACTCCATCCTACTCCATCCCACTCCATCCCACTCCATCCGACTCCATCCCATTCCATCCCACTCAGTCCCACTCCATCCCACTCAATCCCACTCCATCCCACTCCAGCCCATTTCATCCTACTCCATCCCACTACATCCCACTCCATCCTAATCCATCCCACTCCATCCCACTGCATCCCACTCCATCCCACTCAGTCCCACTCAGTCCCACTCCATCCTAATCCATCCCACTCCATCCCACTTAGTCCCACTCCATCCCACTCCATCCCACTCCAACCCACTCCATCCCACTCCAAACCACTCCATCCCACTCCATCCCACTCCATCCCACTCAATCCCACTCCGTCCCACTCCATCCCCCTCCAGCCCATTTCATCTCACTCCATCCCACTCAGTCCCACTCCATCCTAATCCATCCCACTCCATCCCACTCAGTCCCACTCCATCCCACTACATCCCACTCCAACCCATTCCATCCCACTCCATCCCACTCCATCCGACTCCATCCCATTCCATCCCACTCAGTCCCACTCCATCCCACTCAATCCCACTCCATCCCACTCCAGCCCATTTCATCCTACTCCATCCCACTACATCCCACTCCATCCTAATCCATCCCACTCCATCCCACTGCATCCCACTCCATCCCACTCAGTCCCACTCCATCCTAATCCATCCCACTCCATCCCACTCAGTCCCACTCCATCCCACTCCATCCCACTACAACCCACTCCAACCCACTCCATCCCACTCCATCCCACTCCAACCCACTCCAACCCACTCCATCCCACTCCAAACCACTCCATCCCACTACATCCCACTCCATCCCACTCCATCCCACTCCATCCCACTCAATCCCACTCCGTCCCACTCCATCCCCCTCCAGCCCATTTCATCTCACTCCATCCCACTCAGTCCCACTCCATCCTAATCCATCCCACTCCATGCCACTCTATCCCACTCCATCCCACTCCATCCCACTCCATCCCACTCCATCCTACTCCATCCCACTCCATCCCACTCCATCTCACTCCATTCTAATCCTTCCCACTCCATCCCACTCCATCCCACTCGATCCATCCTACTCCATCCCACTCCATCCCACTCATTCCCATTCTAGTGTGAGTCTAATAAAAACCTTTTCTTTCTTTCCATTCCATCCCAAACCATCCCATTCTATTCCGTTACACTCTACTTAACTCTACTCTACTCTAGTCTTCTCCACTCCAAACCACTCCACTCCAGTCCACAACATTATTTGAATGGGTATGTAGTTTTTCTATTCCAAGCTAGATCGCGCTACTGAACTGCGCGTCTCGGTGTAAACTGACCGTAATTTTACTTCTGGGTCTGGAACACTTTAAATTCAAATATCTTTTGATAGACTTAACCGATTGCAATGAAACAAAAACTAAATTAGTCCTCAAGTTACGCTCGATCGTTGTTTATAAAGGTTATCTACATTGCCTTCGTACATTTTACGTGATGGAGCCACAAATAAACAGACAAACCGACAAACCGACAAACCGACAAACAGACAAACAGACAAAAATTATAAAAAAGTCTGGAAATGGGTTCTGTTGGTTGTCCTTCAACACCCTAGCTATTTTTTTTGGATTTTATTTTGATGTACAAAAACGATTTTTCTACAGTTTTATTATATGTATAGATTATCTACTCGTTCTAACGTAGTAGAGCGAATTTAAAAATTTAAGCGGTTTCGGTGGTTTTGTTTTGTATTTCAATGACTAATGGCCACCGAATTACGAAAGAAATTTTACACTTTTTTGTGTTTGGATTTGAAATCATATCTTTTTTTCAGGATTTTTTTTATTTAACCCTGTTTAGTTCAGATATTCAACAAAAATCTTCATATAATTGACGTCATTGAAAATCTACAACTCTCTCAAGAATGTAATTAACACGTTTCTGAAATCCGCATCAATATCGGTTGAGCCAAACGCGAGATAATCGCGGATAAACATACACACAGGTCAAACTGAGAGTCGTCTTCTTTTTGAAGTCGGTCAAAAAGTAGATATATGGATGAAGTAGGTATTTTTTTAATGTTACTGACACAGTGGCTGACGAATCGACTGCTGAACTGCCGGAACAAATATTTGCAGATCCTACAAGTATTTGTTCCGGGATTGGGTGTTTGTGTATGTGATTTTCCTTGTTTGTGAACGCACCCATGATACAGGAGAAATTCCTAGAGGCGGGAACGTTACAATATAAAAAAATTGATAACGACTTCAAGGCGAGGGATGTTGTGGAAACAAACCATTTCAATAGTTGATAAGATTAAATAAAAGCCTATTTTTTCTCTACAACAACTTAAGATAGACTGGTAGATAATGCCTTAGGTTTGTACAAAAGCTTGTTTTAAGTTTCAATTCATAAATAATGCAATGTTAGTTCAGCTGGCAAATACGTTAGTTTTTTTCTGATCCGGACATTCTCTTCTTCTGTAGAAATGTAGGTTATCTCCGATTTTGCTGATTTCAGTGTGATAACCACAGAAATATTAAAAATCTATGGTGATAACATAGGTACTAAACTTGAAAACTGGCGTGGAGCGGAAGTGGACTCAGACTAGACTGACTAAAAACTTAAATACCTACCTTCCTCCTATTGATGACCTGCGAGTAGTTGTTGTGGGTCTATTTGTGTATTTCAGTTTAAATGATTGCACCCACGTAGCAGGAGAAAATCGTATCCTAAAAGCCTTTCAAATTAAATTGAAAACAAATGATTGAAGGTGGAATACATTGTTAAACCTGATGACTGCAGCGGAAAATTAGATGCGGAAAGCGGAAAATTGGACACATTTACTTACTAAAGAGCTTGGACGATGTGCTTGCACGCATCTTAAAGTCATCGTAGGCCACCTGGTCTAGTCATGGTCTGGTCTGTGTTTGGGCACCGTTTGACACACCCGATATATTTGGCACTGCCAAATATATCGGTGTGTCAAACGGTGATAGCATGAGTCCATTCACTTTCATTATATAAACTCTCACCTCTAAGAGGAAAGACAAAAACTACACATTGAATAGAATAGAATCTATCAATGTTAAGTTTCCATACAATGGGTGCCGAGAGATGGAAACAGGACCCAGAAAAAGATGGTGAGAACACCACGGTATATCACGAAGGCTCGTTCGTCGCTGGTCGGGAATAAAGATCATGCCAGGAATTGGGTAAGGAGGGCCTGGCACTGGAATAGTTTAGGATAAGAAAAAAAAACGAACACTACAAACAAGTAATTGTTTGTAAGTAGGAGGTCATTTCCACAAGTAATGATCCAATTACAAAATGCTCGGAAGCTACTTTATTCCTTAGTCCCAGCTATCACAAATTCCAATCGTATCCCAGTAGTTGCATTGTCTGGTTCCATTATGGAACTACTGGGATTTTTCTCCCAAGAGATCCATGAAACTGCGTTCCGTTCATGTAATATAAAATTGGTCTCATTAGTTCCATTACAGTTAAATCGTACCGTCAATTCCATTACAATATTTATTATTAATAGATGGATAAGAGATGCACAGGACCGAGAGATATGGCATAAAAAGGGGGAGGCCTATACCCAGCAGTGGGTGATCCCGGGCTGATATGATGATGACGATGATGATTTAAAAGATCTGAGTATATAAGTACACAAATGAAAAACTTAGGTACTTATTAACTTTAGTTACTTAAATTAGGTACTTACTTTGAATGCTTTCATTTTTAACAAACATTATGATATTTAATAAATAATAAAATAATTGTATTATATAATTTCTTTTTTTCCTTTTCACAAATTTCACGTAGATAGATTTGCATGGGAACCAGTTCCCCCATTTAATAGGCAACTGGGCCAAAAAAGTAATGGGCAGCTCACCGCCCGCACAGAATTGTAGCTACAAGTTAAGACACCGAAAGAATGTTACTAACCAACAAAAGTAGGTACTAGGCTGGCATAAGTTCAAGGTAAAGTATAAAAGTATTACGTTACCATAATTTCAAAAGGAAATGTATTTGTATGTATCTAAACTATCTTAATGCAACTAATGGGAGTCAAATCCCAGTAGTTCCATAATAGAACTACACAATGGAACTTCTGGGATATGGCGCAATTTTCTAGCAGGTCGAAAAATGTAAGAGCGCGGCGGGCCACGGGAGGACTTCACTGATAATTATCTGGTAATCCTGCATTGTGGGAGTATGTATCGGCCTCACTATGAGGCACAACCTCTGACCCATTGAAGAGTTAAGGCGTGATGTTATGTATTAAAAACAAAACTAATAAAGACAAGTTCGACGAATAGCAGAACTATTTAAATAGTTGGACAGACGTTTGAAAGTTAGGTTATAATCGCAAAAAACGCAGTCGGATGAAAACGTACGAACGTTAATATTGCGACCGCGGGCCGCTTCAGTGTGACTGTGAATAGAGCCGTACATCGAGCTACGAACTATACTAGCTAGTAGCGGCAGTTTTATACTAGCCTGAATACAGTGCCGTATTATCCATAAGGCACTTTAGGCCAGTGCCTAGGGGCCCACTATGACCAGGGGCCCAGCACTCCCGATAAAAAAATGAATAAAAGGGGATTGTGTGGTTTTTTGAAACCACGGTAGAAGTGAAACTTTTTTTCACACTATAAGGTAAAAGCCCCCATTATGAGTGACGGTGATATCCTATTCTTTGTTTAGTTTTTAAATGATTCCGATACTTCGTCGATCGTCGTATAGATTTTGGCGAGTCTTTTCACTTGAAGGAAGGCGTATACCTTTGCAATGTGATGACTGAAGTCTGTTGTTGATGATGATGGTAACTTCATTCTATTTCGTAATGTAGAAAGTAAAAATTTCCAAATTTCGTTGTTGTGGTATGAAAAAGGGAGGGCCCGAAACGAGCTGTGCCTAGGGGCCCCGAGATGGTTAATCCGGCCCTGGCCTGAAAGCTACATTATAATCGCTAGATACTATAAGATTTTAGAAAACTGGTGGCCTACCATGACGTCTTAAAAGAATAAGTAGTTCCACTGTGGGAAGAGATGGCACTATATAACTTGTATAGCTATGTCTCTTTCCCACAGTGCCAGTGGAACTACCCACGATTTTAGACGACATGGTAGGCAACCTGGCTTGGACCCGCGACAATTTCGGTAATACTCGTATTATCCCGTATACATCATACTGGTACAAAAACATCCTGCGTGGTAATCCAATCTGAGTTCCAGTTCTGGTCCGTTCGTTTTTATGTGAAAGAGAAACAAACATTTAACCTCTCAAACTTTCCCATTTATAATAGAAAGTGAGAGTAAATAATTTGGATAATAACTTATTGTAATAAGACTGTTTTATTTAGTTTTACTCCAGAGACGCACGGATGAATTTTGTAGACTGCGTTGTTAATTATAATATTTAACGTAAAAAACAATTATTTTCTGAATTGCGTTGCTCATGTTGTGACTGGTGTCGTTACATAAAAACGTTAGCTCGTTTCGTCATTCCATTTTACGAAGAAATACTTCAAAATGTAGGTAGGTCAATAGGCGTAGTTAAATACCGCATCTAGGTGTCATTTCGGAAACGATGTAGCACCGCGGCGCACCGCCGACTTTTATTCTCTTTGTTACGGGTTCACGTTATTATTAAAAACAATAAATCGCTGAGGGCGCCACCTACCACTATTGCTTCGCTTTCACTTCGCAATACCCCCTTTTCACCCCCAGCCAGGCCCCAGCACCCCTCAGTAATTACTGGAGTGAAACACGCAGTCTTTATTTGAAAATAGCACCTCAATTGTTGATTAGTTCGAAATTTTTAATGTTATATCGAAAGCCATTGGCATTTCAAAGGCACGAAACGGTTGTTAGTGGGTGTTAGCACACCCAGTTCATTGTAGTCGATAGGGAAAGTTACAGACTTCCAGTTTAACGATTAGTTAGGTGCAATCAGTTTCGCTAAAACTGATTATCCATAAAATTAGTAAAGGAGGCCATTTAATGTGACAGTCCGGGACAGCCTATCATTATTTTGTGGACAAAGTAATCTAGTCTCGATTACTTTGTAATTGTACATGTGGTCTGTAATTTATGTTAAATTGGTGAGATTGTCCAGAAAGATCAGTACCGTCACACACCCATTAGAAAAATTAAAGAATAAAATTAAACTTGATTCGCTCCGTAAAAAACATTTTTTTTAGACATACTAAATAAAGAAGAAATTTTGTAAGAGTAAGAGTTGTCAGTAATATCATAACGCGTCATATAAAAAAATCGCATCGATATTGGAACTTTGTTGCTTATATCCAACTTTCAGTATGGGCCCAATGTGGGCGGTAAGGATTAACCTTCTGTAGTTTCAGCACTTCAACCTGGGGCTAAAGGTGTGCCGCCGGGTTTGACTCCCGCGAAGAACAAAATCTATACATCTAATAAAACTGTAGAAAAATCGTTTTTGTACATCAAAATAAAATCCAAAAAAAATAGCTAGGGTGTTGAAGGACAACCAACAGAACCCATTTCCAGACTTTTTTATAATTTTTGTCTGTTTGTCTGTTTGTCGGTTTGTCGGTTTGTCGGTTTGTCTGTTTATTTGTGGCTCCATCACGTAAAATGTACGAAGGCAATGTAGATAACCTTTATAAACAACGATCGAGCGTAACTTGAGGACTAATTTAGTTTTTGTTTCATTGCAATCGGTTAAGTCTATCAAAAGATATTTGAATTTAAAGTGTTCCAGACCCAGAAGTAAAATTACGGTCAGTTTACACCGAGACGCGCAGTTCAGTAGCGCGATCTAGCTTGGAATAGAAAAACTACATACCCATTCAAATAATGTTGTGGACTGGAGTGGAGTGGTTTGGAGTGGAGAAGACTAGAGTAGAGTAGAGTTAAGTAGAGTGTAATGGAATAGAATGGGATGGTTTGGGATGGAATGGAAAGAAAGAAAAGGTTTTTATTAGACTCACACTAGAATGGGAATGAGTGGGATGGAGTGGGATGGAGTAGGATGGATCGAGTGGGATGGAGTGGGATGGAGTGGGAAGGATTAGAATGGAGTGAGATGGAGTGGGATGGAGTGGGATGGAGTAGGATGGAGTGGGATGGAGTGGGATGGAGTGGGATGGAGTGGGATAGAGTGGCATGGAGTGGGATGGATTAGGATGGAGTGGGACTGAGTGGGATGGAGTGAGATGAAATGGGCTGGAGGGGGATGGAGTGGGACGGAGTGGGATTGAGTGGGATGGAGTGGGATGGAGTGGGATGGAGTGGGATGTAGTGGGATGGAGTGGTTTGGAGTGGGATGGAGTGGGTTGGAGTGGGTTGGAGTGGGATGGAGTGGGATGGAGTGGGTTGGAGTGGGTTGTAGTGGGATGGAGTGGGATGGAGTGGGACTGAGTGGGATGGAGTGGGATGGATTAGGATGGAGTGGGACTGAGTGGGATGGAGTGGGATGCAGTGGGATGGAGTGGGATGGATTAGGATGGAGTGGGATGTAGTGGGATGGAGTAGGATGAAATGGGCTGGAGTGGGATGGAGTGGGATTGAGTGGGATGGAGTGGGACTGAGTGGGATGGAATGGGATGGAGTCGGATGGAGTGGGATGGAGTGGGATGGAATGGGTTGGAGTGGGATGTAGTGGGATGGAGTGGGACTGAGTGGGATGGAGTGGGATGGATTAGGATGGAGTGGGGCTGAGTGGGATGGAGTGAGATGAAATGGGCTGGAGGGGGATGGAGTGGGACGGAGTGGGATTGAGTGGGATGGAGTGGGATGGAGTGGGATGGAGTGGTTTGGAGTGGGATGGAGTGGGTTGGAGTGGGATGGAGTGGGATGGAGTGGGATGGAGTGGGACTAAGTGGGATGGAGTGGGATGGATTAGGATGGAGTGGGACTGAGTGGGACTGAGTGGGATGGAGTGGGATGCAGTGGGATGGAGTGGGATGGATTAGGATGGAGTGGGATGTAGTGGGATGGAGTAGGATGAAATGGGCTGGAGTGGGATGGAGTGGGATTGAGTGGGATGGAGCGGGACTGAGTGGGATGGAATGGGATGGAGTCGGATGGAGTGGGATGGAGTGGGATGGAGTAGGATGGAGTGGGATGGAGTGGTTTGGAGTGGGATGGAGTGGGTTGGAGTGGGTTGGAGTGGGATGGAGTGGGATGGAGTGGGTTGGAGTGGGTTGTAGTGGGATGGAGTGGGATGGAGTGGGACTGAGTGGGATGGAGTGGGATGGATTAGGATGGAGTGGGACTGAGTGGGACTGAGTGGGATGGAGTGGGATGGATTAGGATGGAGTGGGATGTAGTGGGATGGAGTAGGATGAAATGGGCTGGAATGGGATGGAGTGGGATTGAGTGGGATGGAGTGGGACTGAGTGGGATGGAATGGGATGGAGTCGGATGGAGTGGGATGGAGTGGGATGGAGTAGGATGGAGTGGGATGGAGGGGGATGGAGTGGGATGGAATGAGATAGAATAGGTGCTCTAATCCAGTAGCAATTCTTCTGAATCTGAACGACAGAGGGCGTTTATTATAATCACCTCAAATATTCTTGAAAAATAAATTCTAAATACAGGGATTATATGAAAACGGTATGATTTATAAAAAACGTGGCGAGAATTAAGCGCTTCGCACTAAAAAATACATTGTTAAATTCCGACATCCACGCGAACGAAGTCGCGGGCACAGCTAGTAATACCTATTTGTTTAATCTGCAGGTATACTTGTTGTATGCCCCGGGGTTGGCTACCGTGAAGGCAGAAAACTGCCAGTTACAACTTCTCAAAACCAGCACCATCTGAGAAAAGCTTTACTCACTATAATTGAACGGCCACCCATCCATGTTTAAACCTCGAAACAAGAAGCTTACCCTTCGTTACACCCGATCGGCTATTACTTACACAGAAGCTCCACAATAGCAAAGAAGTAGGTAGCTGATACTTAATTAAAACATAAAGCCTTACAGACATAAAGTAAACAACAAATAAAACAGTCATTGAAACCACTAACTACAGCATCGGTTTATAATGTTATAAAACTGAATAGTTCAGTGATTGCTGCCTGAAACGCGTGAAATTGAACTTTTAATTAAGTTGTCTTTCCTTTTTTAGGGGACCGTGTCTTTAGTAAAATGATACAAAATCCTTTCAGTTTGACGGCACGGTTGGCGTAGTGGCTAAGCGATTGGACTGATGCACTGCCAAGTAACACATCAAAGCATTATAACGGCAGTCTTACAGCATTTCTGTAGCGTTTAAGCATTTTGAAGGTAGCCCTGTATTAGCCCTACAAACGTTTATACGGCTGATATAACTCTTATTTGGGCACAAATTATACGGCTTTAGATCCTAAATGGGTTCACATAGTTGTTTAATTGCATTATAAGCGCATTATATTAGCATTAACAATAAAAATAATGTTGTATAATGCGATTGCCAACTCCTTGACCACAAGGTCAAGGAGTTGGCAATCGCATTATACAACATTATTTTTAGTATATGCAAAACCTGAATATAGTTTGTTCAGAATCAGTAACTGATTCGATTCCAATAGTTTTTACACCATGTTATATTTTTTTTTTTTAAATTAATAAAATTTTATGACCAGTTAATTACAATACAATCACCGTACGGTTAGGGACCTATTGCCAAACTATTATCACGAGTGTATAACACAGGAGACGCGATTTACGCGGGTGTACCGCGAAATGAGCATGTTTTTGAACGAAAAACCAGGTAATATACAAGCTTATACCTTTTGTGATTTTTTATGATACGGTTTTAAAATTTTGTACATAGATTCTTTACACAAAAATATTGGACAGGTGTATCGGGTTTCGCATAAACAAAAAATAATGTTGTAGAAGCATTATTACGGTCAATGAAAATGCCAATCGCATTGTAAAAGCATTATTTCGGTAAATGAAGATGCCAATCGCATTGTAAAAGCATTAATTTTAAAATGCCAATATAAAGCGTCAGGACGCTCGGTGAACTTAGGTATATACGAGTCTGTATGGATCTTAGGTTCTACATAAGTTTAATATTCGTTTGTTATAATGCTTTTTGTGTTACTTGGCGTGTCACGGGTTCAATCCCCGCATAGAGCAAATATTTGTATGATCTACAAGTAGTTGTTCCCGGTCTGGGTGTTTGTGTATGTGAATTTATATGTTTGTAAACGCAACCCCTAGCGGCATTTATAGCATGTATTAACAAAATAAAAGCTGAATAAATTTTCCATAAGTATTGTTCAGTAAGTATTTCCATATCTTGTATAGTTTTCGAGGTCTCCGCTCTTGAAAGTCTGTGATTTCTGTGATGATATAATATAAAACGTATTCATATTTCAATACTACAATTAAACTTAAACATTGGTGAGAAGTCCTTTACAGACACCAATTAAGTTTATTGTTGATCAATGTACATCAGACTTTTTTTAAATGCAACTTCTTTTGATTTGGGAAAAAAAATTAATAAATAAAAACAAAAACTTATTGGAAAAATATTTTGCTCTATTTCTTGTCTCTGCACACCGATATCAGTTTCCAAAAATAATATAATTTTTATCTTGTAGCCACGGATACCGTGATCGGTGGCGAATTAAATCTGATACCGGGATCCGTGGAGACAAACCCTTTTACATGGTTATTACTAGGTCTGTGTTCCAATAGTGGGGACATTATACTGCTGATCGTGAAATAAGGTAAAATCGGAACCTTCCAAAAGTAAGACAAGCTCGCACTTTACCAATTTCTAACTTTTATTATTGCAAGTAGTTAAATAAATGCAATTTCTTTCATCAGTCTATCCCTATGTTCGTTTTGTAATAGCTACTAAATAAATCCAATGTTTTCTTTGGATTTTATTAGCTATTTACCAAGCCATATGATTTTTATATCAACAAATAAATTGCGTAAGGCACAATTAAGATAAATGTAACTTTAGCACTGTTTTTAACCGACTTCAAAAAAAAAGTAGGTTCTCAGTTCGACCTGTATGTATGTATGTATGTATGTATGTATGTATGTATGTATGTATGTTTGTCCGCGATTATCTCGCGTTTGGCTGAACGGATTTTGATGCAGTTTTCAGAAAAGTGTTCTCTACATTCTGGAGAAGGTTTTAGTATATAACACTAATAGATATCCCATGACGTTGCCCGCGTGGATCCGTTTTGCTTACTTGGATCGTAGATTTTCAGGGACGATTGCATGTTTGTCCACGATTATCTTGCGTTTGGCTGAACCGATTTTGATGCAGTTTTCAGGAAAGTGTTTGTTACATTCTGGAGAAGGTTTTAGTATATAACACTAATAGATATCCCGTGACGTTGCCCGCGTGGATCCGTTTTGATTACTTGGATCGTAGATTTTCAGGGACGATTGCATGTTTGTCCGCGATTATCTCGCGTTTGGCTGAACCGATTTTGATGCAGTTTTCAGAAAAGTGTTTGTTACATTCTGGGGAAGGTTTGAGTATATAACAATAATGGATTTCTCGTAAAGTTGCTCGCATAGATTCGTTTTTAATAGAATTAATAGGATTGTAGATTTTCAAAGAAGCCGATTTTATGAAGATTTTTGTTGAATATCGCAACTAAAAAGGGAAAAATAAAAAACTTTTTAAAAAAAAGGGAACCGACTTCAAAACCAAACACAAAAAAATTATAAAATAACTTTTCTTTCGGAAGTCGGTGGCCATAAACTCAATGAAATAAAAAAAAACAAAGCCACCGACTTCCGAAAGAAAAGTTATTTTATAATTTTTTTGTGTTTGGTTTTGAAGTCGGTTCCCTTTTTTTTAAAAAGTTTTTTTATGCCCTATGAATGATGATTTTACACTAATGACTTCGGAAGCCTTCTAAGTTACGTTTTATTGATCTCATAAAATGTGAACTGGAGATTTCTTGATGAAATTGGGATTAATGGGTTCTCTATTCAACACATGGAGGTACAGACTACAGAACAACCCCGAAGCTGAGGAAAATTCAGCGTAAAAAGAAGTTCACACGAGAGGTACACACATCGACAAAAGATTGCGATCAAAAGACTTGTACAAGACTTGTAAAATACATAAGACTTGTAAAATATAAATAATAGTTATTTGTTATGCAAGGCTGCAAAGTTGATTTTTGGCGCGAGTACTTGAATTGAAAACTGAGCGAGCGAAGGATTCTAAGATTGAACCGCGAGAGAAACGAGCGGTTCAAATATAGAATCCTGAGCGATGCGAAGTTTTCAAAGGTACGAGACGCAGAAAAACTTTGCTGCCGAGTGCAACACACAACTTTTCACCTCACACAGCGAGGAAATGAAGTGGGGTCATTGACCTATACTGGGGGCGGCTCGCCTGTCAGTGTAGAAAACAATTGAATACAAGACGTGTTCGAATTTTAAACAACACTTTGTGCTCTAGAGCACAAAATGGAGTTTTGCGCTCAGATTTTGAATGAGAAATAGAATCTTTCCGAGCGGGTGAGGTGAAAAATATATTTTTCTCACAGAAAAGATATACCAACCGTATTAAGTATGAAAAACAATTAACAAATTAACATTATACTTTTACAAATAGGAAGAATACTTGAAAATTCAGCTCCTAAAGCGAATCAAAGTCCTTCATTATGGTTCACGGGCTGATACCTAAATAAACCACAAATAGTTCCTAAAAATAAAGTATAATTTTCCAAAACGCAAGTCTACACTTTCCAGTCCGATAAATAACGTGAAAAATTTCACAAACAGTTCGAAAATTTCCTAATTAAAATCATTTTTTATTAGCCATTAAGTTGATCAAGCAAATTAAGCTGACATCGTGCAACTACCCTCCCTAGATGGTACTACTAATATTACTAATAGGTCCTCTGCCACGCGCGAAATATTGACATTACCGGTAAGCTATAACAAGTTACCGTTTAATTTGCTGGTAATTAGTCACTAATTAATAAAGTTACGTTGTTTTTTACCAGCTTTGTGGTTTTTCAAATATGTACTTATTTTATTTTAGACTAGCTGTAACAAACAGCTTAAAATTATCCCTCGGGAATATTTTACGTAGGTACATAATTGGTATCGTATGTGCTAGTTCAGACTATGATCTATCTCTGTGATATCCTTATCATCATCATCTCAGCCGTAGGACGTCCACTGCTGAACATAGGCCTCCCCTTTTGATCTCCACACATACCGGTTGGAAGCGACCTGCATCCAGCGTCTTCCGGCGACCTTTATAAGGTCGTCTGTCCGCCTTGCTGGTGGACGTCCTACGCTGCGCTTGCTAGTCCGTGGTCACCACTCTCTGTGATATATTTCATCCAATTCCGTTTAGTAGTTCTTGCGTTAGATCCATACTCACAAACTTTCAGGTTTCTAATATGAGTTACTTAGGAAGTCGGACTAGCGACATGCATCTGCTTCATACAGAATAAAAGGTAATTTTAAATGGTGAGATTACCTCATTTTAATTACGAAACATCTCGTGGTAAAAGAACAATAAAAGGTTAATAATAATTTTTTTTGTTCAACTTTAAATGTAAATTTATGTTCGAATTAAAATGGTTTAATGGTCTTGACTAGAGTACATCGCTTTCACATCTTTTTTTTTTTAAATTTGTGATTTCTTAACATTGTGAAACATTTTTGAAAAAGAGTAAGTATGGAGTTTCTTGCCCATTCTTCTCCATACAGACCTACCTTAGCAAATGGGTGTAGAATCAATCCCATCCCGTCCTATTTCCTTTAAATTTAATAATCGACGTTCAAAAGTGCCTCTTTGATGGCCTAATTGGAATAAATGATTTGACTTTGACTTTGAATTGTCGTAACAATTCATTAGAGAATTGACTGCAAAAAAATATTAAATCCGTCAGATTTTATCATAAAATATTCGTTTATTGCCCGTGGTAGTACGTCGCTATCGCTAGCATGACTGCTTCGCGGAAGGAGGCGAATTATAAGTCCCATAAAGTGCCTGCGGACCAACCTAACTTACAGCACTCACAGCAGCTTCCACAGTTCTCCAAGTCAACAACAAAAACCACGTAATAAAAATAATAATATAGGTAGTTATTCTCGTAATTCAATTATATTTTTCTAGCTACGCAACCGTGAGACTAGAGGAATTCATATTTAATAACGTGTCCGGGCATGTAATCAAGACAATAGTACTGAAGTATATCGCACTGTTGCACAGTGCTGATTAAAGGACAGTAGACACCGACCGGACATTGGTACTTGCGTGTGCGCAATTACACAGTGACGGAAAGAAGTCATAATTCAATTGTCTATAATTTTATACTATATGAGTGAGTATATCTAGAAATATACATAACAATTAAAGGCTAATACACACGGTAGTTATGTGGGTACTACTGATAACGGAAGTGTTTCGGTGGATTTGTATTTTGAGAGAATAACAAGCTTCTGCCCGCGGTTTCACCTGCGTCATGTTAGGCGTTCGGCCTCATCGAGGTTCCGTCAGTTCCCTTGGAGAGCGCGTGGAACATAACGCGCCTAGGGCTCGGGCCTTGTCCTTGGTCGGACGGCGAGCTGCCCGATAATCAATGTCCGCAAACCAGAGCCTACACTGTCCGCAATTTGCGGACAGTGTAGGCTTTTTTTCCCTGGGTGTTTTCGATATCGTTTCCCTTACGCGTTCCGACTGCTTTCCATTCCTCTCGCCTGCCACTGAATCCCTGAATTACTTTCCGAAACAACTGTCTTTGGTGAGGTGAATGTGAGGTCGCTGTATCGCCTCTCCAACCACTCCTCAAAGAGGGATCTGACATCGCAATTGTAACCTGCCTAGCTCGTAAATATTTTGTTGCGGCATTATTATTTAGAAACTATGATATTTCTTAATATATTATATTCACTGAAATCCAATGATTTCAACGGCAGTTTCGTTTCAAATTAAATGCTGAGCGCGTATTCAAACAGTTGGCAACGTCGCAAATAGCTGTCAAATATTTACAAGTTTTGATTATTTGGCAGTTATACTGTATGGAATTAAGAAATATGGCTCTTTAGTGCACTTATGAGTTGATAAGCTAATGCAAAACTTAATATCGTAACACCGAATATATGTATAGTTTTAGATGTAAAAAAAGTATTTGAGAACTTGCCGAATGCCTTTTTTACTGAAACGGTTACAACATCAAATTTAGGGTTTTAATTGCAATTCATTTTCAATTTTTTAGTGCACTACAGAGCCATATTTCTTATTTTCATACAATAAATTTGCCAAATTAATTAAAACTTGTAAATATTTGACAGCTTTTTGCGATGTTGCCTACTGTTTGGATACGTGTTCTAACGTACCTATTTATTTGGATAAATTAATCCTTATCATGTTTACCTTACTTATCCTGATCAGCTAATTCAAGCAAGCAAACAAACAAACTCTTCTGCTTTATAATATTAGTACTTATAGATTGTCATTTATTTAGGAGAAAGCTTTTCTGGCTACAAACTGGTATAAAGTAGGTACTTTTAACATGTACTGTGTACGCAGACAATAAAGAAGATTGAAAGAAATTCCCAAATCCTGGGCTACAAGCAAAATCTTTTTCTGTGGCAACTATCACTCAAACAAACCAAAAATAGCAAACTGAAAGAAGCATGTAATCCAAAATAAAATATACCGAGAGAACCCGCAGGGTAAACATCTGGGTAAAGTGACGAGCACTTCCACGGTTCCCTTTCCTATACATAAACGCATCGGAGCTTTACCAGAGTTCAAATCCCCTCAACTTCCGCGGAAAAACAAAATCTCTCGCAGACGTGTCTCTCAGTCCCCTCCGGATAAATATACACGTAGATAACCTACTGTATTTTGTCGAAAGCTAATGTAACAACCTAACAATACACAACACAGATCAGGCCATGTCACAGTTAATCAAAAAGTTCGTCAACGGTTCCATTTTCTATCCAACTTTGTCGTTCTGATTTCCTCCCACTCAATTGAACGCCAAATATGCATGGATCAGACAAAAATGGAGGAAATCACAGCAACGCCTTTATTAACAGTCGCTTTACTTTGATGGTTAGCAGTGAGAGAAAGGGGAACCAGTGGACACGGCTGACCAATGTCCAACTGATTAAAATCTGCGCTTAAAAGTTGGTATTCTGTTGCGTTTCACCGTCGCTTAGTCTTTGTCTTTAATATTGCATTTGAATCAATAGGGTTCACTACTATTTGGATTTTCATGGTAAAATCATTTAGGGGTTTTTATTGGCATTGTTATGAAATTTTAACACATGTATTGATTGACTGGAGTCTTGGACCTTTCAGTTATCCATTGGGGAAAATATCCCGACAGTTAGCATTATGCTATTTTCTTAGTAACTCTGTGACTCAAAAGAACGCTGTGTGACGCTGTGTTTCCTTCAAGTAAAATTATATCCGCACTCTTTTTTTTTTTTTTTTTGGGACAAACCCACCACACTATTCCCAAACCACTGCAACTCCTGAAAGCCAGAATCAACAGTGGCAACCACCAGAAAAGCGCCGAGACAATGAAGTCTCGACGTGTCCCGGAGAATGAATTTACCTGTCTTGGATCCTGCACGAAATTAATCAGAAAAGAATAGTGGAGGAGTAGGAAAAATATGTTTCCACTTCCCTCCATGCAAGCAGGAGACAGAACAAAACAAGGCCAATTAGGCACAAAGGGACATTACAACTGGGAGAAGCCCAGTTGCCTAGCACCACGGGTAAAAATGACTACTAATATTAATGGGTCCTAAATTGTGAGCTGCTATATTTGATTCCAATAATAGGTATGGCAAAAACGCTTGAACGCACGGAAGTTTGTTCGAGTTTCGACAAGGTCCGTATAATAAATGACTCCAGATGTAGTCTGAACAGCATCCAACATAATATTGCGTTCGTTTTGCCAAAGAATACACTCCCAAAGAATATGATGTGCTGATTGTTCATATTCACAGTCAGGTGTCGAACATTGACAAAAAGGCGAGGGAACAAGCTTGAAGGAAAACAATTTACTTTTAAAGTTACCATGTCCGGTGAGAAATTGGGCAACACAGTGATCCACCTCCAGCCACGTCCTAGCCAGCCGCTCACGAACGGATGGAAAGAACTGGTAGAGGTGCCGTCCCTTGATAGAATTATCCCACCTATTTTGCCATTCGGATAAAAGATCCTCCCAGACGTCGCTCTGGGGTTTGAATAATCGAGATATCTTATCACGGTCACGTTGCGGTAGAAAATCAGCGTCAGTGGTCTCCCGTGCGGAAAAGTACATTGCAGCGCGTCGTTGCACTTCAAGATCTACTGGTAGAACACCAGCAAGCACCGGTAAAGCTTCAGTACTGACGGTCCTATACGCTTTACTTAAGAATAACAAAGCCAAGCGCTGACTTTGAAGCAATTTACGTCGTGCCGCACCTATGGTGGCTCTATCGGCCCAAACAGGTGCCCCGTAGCACACACAGCCCAAGTAAGTAGCCCCATAAATAATTTTTAAGGTTAAAAATGACAAACCCCAAGTAGATTTAGATATTCTCGTTAGGGCATAAAAGTTATTTTTAGCTTTTTCACCAACCGTTTTTATATGTTCTATGAATGTGAAATTCCTCTCTAAGACCAAACCAAGATAGCACACCGATTGTTTTCTCTTAACGGGAACATTATTGAATTTAATACTAGGCCACGATTTAAGGTCACCCTTTAAAATGAGTTGATAGGTTTTTTGTGGTGCAAAGGTCAGGCGGTTTCGATCGCCCCACTGAGATATTAATCGTAGGCAAGTGTCAGCCAAATTCTCGAGTCCAGCACGAGTACTCGACTGAATGAGCAGAAGGCCATCGTCCGCATAACCAGTTAAAGAACAACCACTTGGAAGAGGAATCGCGAGGAAATCATCGAAGCCTAGATTCCATAAATGAGGACCGATAACCGAACCTTGAGGACAGCCCATGGTAAGAGCTTTCGATACGGAATGATGTCCGAGTTTAAGTTTAGCGGATCCATTAGAAAAGTACGAATAAAGAAGATTAAATATATTTTTATAGCAACCACGAGCTTTTATCTTAAGTAGTAGCATTGGCCACCATGCGTTATCAAAAGCCCCGGAAATGTCTAGAAAGATTCCTACTACGTACTTGTGCTCGGAGGTATTAACCATTTTTCTAACAGAAAGTGCCGCGTCAACGGTTGATTTGCCGACAGTAAAACCGAATTGATTTTTATGGAATTTGGGTCCGTCCGGTAACAATCGTGGGACGATAAGACGCTCCAAGAGTTTTCCCAAAGATGGTAATAATGTTATGGGCCGGTAAGACTTAGGGTCATCTGGTGGCTTGTCGCCGCTTTTAGGTATTATTCGTATAAAGCCATGTCTCCATATACGAGGAAAAACACCTTCAGCAATACACCGGTTGTAAACAGTTAATATCGCGTCGGCCGCTGTTTTACACGCTTCTTTTATCATACGATTGGATATTTTATCTTCACCTGATGATTTGTTAAGGGGCAGCCTCCTGACAACATTCATGAATTCGTCAGTAGTTGGAAGGTCTGACGCTGGTGATTCAGGCGGGACTGTAGCCCATGCTCTAATCTGTTGGTGGTAGTCAGTATCATTAACAGGTGAATCATCAGGGATAAGAGTATTTAATAAAACTTCCGTTGTTTCTTCAATACCGGTGGTGTGTTTATTATTTACTTTAATATTCTGAACATACGCGAGGTCGACCGATCGATTGGCTTTAAACTCATGATATAAAGGAGACCACGGACCTTCCTTTTCTAATTTATCCACTTCTTTGCGCAACAATTTACCCTTAGACTTTTCAACCGATGCTCTGTAACGGGACCTGGCAACTCTAAATGTATTTAAAGCAGAGGTTAGTGAGTCTCCGGTGACTTGACGTTTTTTAAGCTTATTAAGATGTTTACGCGCTCGACGATAAGTTTTACGCTGTTCGGTTAGGTAGTCACACCACCAATCACATCTACGTACATTGGTCATAGGTCCGCGACCAATAGCAATGTCAGCACAGTAAGTGAAGATGTCTGACATAATTTCAGCACTTTCTTCAGCTGACAGCCCATCACGAGTGAACTCTTTGGCGTGACACGCAAAAAGTGATCTAAAGAATTCCCAATTAGCACCTTTACTTTTGTACCTAAAGTTACCACTGACATGTGAGGAACCCTGAATAAAAACCGGAACAAATTCGTACACGATCAAGCGATGATCACTACAAGACGCGTCCGGTAGGACACGCCACCTATCCAAGTGTACGTCTGCACTAGAAAGTGTGACGTCAATACAAGACTCGCCCATTTGGCTGCAAAAAGTAGGTGGTGCTTCGGGGGTGTTATGGATAGTTAGGTTCATCTCAGCAATGAAATCTTCAACAGCGCAGCGGCGTTCGTAATCCGTGGACCGAACTTTGCCATACCACAGTGACGATGACGCATTTACATCAGCGCCAACGATGACTTTGCAGCCCGCGAGTGACCGCAAGACGTGACGGAGGTTGTGTATGTGAGGAGCAACAGGGTCTGAATATTGAAAGTAGCAGCTCACAACGTAAACTTTAAAAGTAGCGGATGAGACTTCCGCAACTGCACAGTGGGGCGTCATGAGGTTACGCAAAGACGTTACTGTAAAGTTAGAAGAACGCGACACGTAGATTCCGGCTCGTGCCTTGTTATCCAACTGAACTACTTTGTGGCGTAAGCGCGTGTTTTGGTATTGTTCTTGAACCAGTACAATGTCTAATTTGTAATCGATAATTAATTTGTCCAATTCAGAAGTCGCCACCCTATCATTGTGAAGGTTTAGTTGTCCTATTATTAAACTATCCATTTTATTAATAATTAGTGTTGCGTATTAACTGTTCGAGCCTAACTTTATAGGTGGTACACTGTTGGGACCCGCACCGATGGTCGAACGGTTTTTTAATACGTTTGCACGCCACACATACCGGTGTAAAATTTAAATCATCCTTATGCGGGCATTCTTTTGTTTCATGTGCTTCTGAGCAGTTAGCACAGGTAGGCGATTTATTAACGCAGTATTTTTTCACGTGACCGAACTGCTGGCAATGTAAACAGCGAACTACATCGATATCATCAAAAAATCGGCAAGTCGCGAAGTCAATAAAAAGCTTCTCTTTGGTACTAATTAAATGCTTTCGTATGGCGTTGTCGATTTCAATGCCTACCCACTTCCGACCATTATCTAATGCACGTCTACGTATAATATTTGTTGACTTAATAAATTCTTCCTCACTAATTGCCAATTCGTTTTTGATATTTTGACGGTACAACGCATGCAAAAAAGGTTTGTCTTCCATTGAGGATGGGACGTCTTTAATTAATAAACGTGGCCTGCGGCCTTTCGGTTTTTCAAGCCTTAACCCGGCGGTCTTAATAGCATCAACCGATTGAAGTTTACTTATTTGACTGTCGTTAGCGACACGTAATACAACGCCCGATTTCGCGATTTTTTTCATGCCTACTATTTGAAAACCGTCGTCAGTTGGGTTAATCGCTTTTTTAAGCGCTTCTTTAGTGGCTGACGAAGTCGCGAATTCAGCTGACCTTTCGTTCGAGGGGTATGCTATTAAACACGGCAGCGGTGGTCTCGACTCCATCACTGGAGCGACCTTCGGCAGACGAAGTTTCAGAGAATCTGAATAAGAAAGTTTGTTGGTACTGTCTATCCGCACTCTTATTGCAGGGTGGTTTTAAAAAAAATATCACGTTGGTCCGAGTCAGGTTGCACAGACTCCCGAGCTTGTTTGCTCAATCTAGCATCCTAACAATGTAATAGTGCAACAAAGGTTTTGAACTCGGATCCTTTTATTTCAAAAACTCTTATTTTTTAACCGACTTCAAAAAAAAAAGTAGGTTCTCAGTTCGACCTGTATGTATGTATGTATGTATGTATGTATGTATGTATGTATGTTTGTCCGCGATTATCTCGCGTTTGGCTCAACGGATTTTGATGCAGTTTTCAGGAAAGTGTTCATTACATTCTGGAGAAGGTTTTAGTATATAACACTAATAGATATCTCGTGACGTTGCCCGTGTGGATCCGTTTTCCTTACTTGGGTCGTAGATTTTCAGGGACGATTGCATGTTAGTCCGCGATTATCTCGCTTTTGGCTGAACCGATTTTGATGCAGTTTTCAGGAAAGTGTTCATTACATTCTGGAGAAGGTTTTGGTATATAACACTAATAGATATCTTGTGACGTTGCCCGTGTGGATCCGTTTTCCTTACTTGGGTCGTAGATTTTCAGGGACGATTGCATGTTAGTCCGCGATTATCTCGCGTTTGGCTGAACCGATTTTGATGCAGTTTTCAGGAAAGTGTTCATTACATTCTGGAAAAGGTTTTAATATATAACACTAATAGATATCTTGTGACGTTGCCCGTGTGGATCCGTTTTCCTTACTTGGGTCGTACATTTTCAGGGACGATTGCATGTTAGTCCGCGATTATCTCGCGTTTGGCTGAACCGATTTTGATGCAGTTTTAAGGAACGTGTTCATTACATTCTGGAGAAGGTTTTGGTATATAACACTAATAGATATCCCGTGACGTTGCCCGCGTGGATCCGTTTTCCTTACTTGGGTCGTAGATTTTCAGGGACGGTTGCATGTTAGTCCGCGATTATCTCGCGTTTGGCTGAACCGATTTTGATGCAGTTTTCAGGAAAGTGTTCATTACATTCTGGAGAAGGTTTTAGTATATAACACTAATAGATATCTTGTGACGTTGTCCGTGTGGATCCGTTTTCCTTACTTGGGTCGTAGATTTTCAGGGACGATTGCATGTTAGTCCGCGATTATCTCGCGTTTGGCTGAACCGATTTTGATGCAGTTTTCAGGAAAGTGTTCATTACATTCTGGAGAAGGTTTTAGTATATAACACTAATAGATATCTTGTGACGTTGCCCGTGTGGATCCGTTTTCCTTACTTGGGTCGTAGATTTTCAGGGACAATTGCATGTTAGTCCGCGATTATCTCGCGTTTGGCTGAACCGATTTTTATGCAGTTTTCAGGAAAATGTTCATTACATTCTGGAGAAGGTTTTGGTATATAACACTAATAGATATCCCGTGACGTTGCCCGCGTGGATCCGTTTTCCTTACTTGGATCGTAGAATTTCAGGGACGATTGCATGTTTGTCCGCGATTATCTCGCGTTTGGCTGAACCGATTTTGATGCAGTTTTCAGAAAAGTGTTTGTTACATTCTGGGGAAGGTTTAAGTATATAACAATAATGGATAACTCGTGAAGTTGCTCGCATAGATCCGTTTTTGTTGCTTAATAGGATTGTAGATTTTCAAAGAAGCCGATTTTATGAAGATTTTTTTTTTGTGGAAAATCTCAACTAAAAAGGGAAAAATAAAAAACTTTTTTAAAAAAAGGGAACCGACTTCAAAACCAAACACAAAAAAATATAAAATAACTTTTCTTTCGGAAGTCGGTGGCCATATCTCAATGAAATAAAAAAAAAGCAAAGCCACCGACTTCCGAAAGAAAAGTTATTTTATATTTTTTTGTGTTTGGTTTTGAAGTCGGTTCCCTTTTTTTTATTTTTATTTTCTAATATTTTTTTTTCAAAAACCCTTTTTAGTTGAGATATTTAAGAACAAAAATCTTCGTATAATCGGCGTCTTTGAGAATCGACTCAGCCAAACGCGACATAATGGCGGACTAACATACCTACAATCGTATTTGAAAATCTACAATCGCTGTAAGCAAAAACGAATCCATGCGGGCGACGTCACGGGATATCGATTAGTATCACATACTTAAATCTTCTCCAGAATGTAACGAACACTTTTCTGAAAACCCCATCAAAATCGGTTCAGCCAAACTCGAGATAATCGCGGATAAACTTACGTACAGGACGAACTGAGAACTTACTTTTTTTTTAAATACATTTATGTTAAAAATGGTGTAACTGAAACGGGGGGAAAAAAGGGCTTGAAAGGATTTGAGAGTGAGACCTGTAGCCAGCAGTGTCAGTGTCAGGGGTCAAAAAAAAAACATATGTAATAAAATGTCAGTTTTTTTTTTTTTTCAGTATATGTCCCTGTTCAATATTTTTACTGTCCTAAAACTTTGGTAACAAACACTTGTGTCTCCACCCGTACTAGTCGGCCTGTTATTAATAATGGTGGCGACTAATTAAACTTAACCCATAGTTATGTGACGGCCGGATTATAATTTCTCTTTAGTTCATCGGCAGCATGTTTAGCGATGTCACGTGTGTCATAACTCCGTGTTTCCCCTGCTTTATGCTAACTATGATGCACTTGGTGGTTTGACGGCGGTAATGACCATTTGTGACGGTAGGGGGCGCTGTTGATGGAGGCGTATCATTATTATTGGTGGACGTTTAAACAAGGTCTTTCTTTTAAGTTGGCCAACAGAGGGATATATCTAAATAACTCCTGTCCAGATATTTTTCTTCCCATACAATGAAATCACGTTTTGGCTGTGATCGGCGAGCGGTAAGATCAAAAATTTAAAGGTTTGAAAAACGCCACGAAGCGCCGACAGTGGCGAATTCGCGTAGGTACTTCCAATTAATTAATGTGTAATCGCGCCACCCGTCACGCCGCTCACCGCTAAGATCGTGAGCGGGCTGTTAACAGACATTAGAGAGTAGACCCTCAGAATCAAAATTAAATTTCACCAAACCATCCCAAAATCCCAACATCACAATTCACATGTTGCTGTTAAATCATTAACTGGAATCCCAAAACGAGCTGATTACATATGTAAATAGAAAGCATCGCATAAATAGGTAATACAGTACAAACGCCGCAATTAATATCGTCAATTAAGTGAGTCCTCGATTGACGGCCGATCTGAAATCTCTGATTCATATGCGAGACCATACGGTAGCACAGTTAGAATTAATAATGAACGTGCACGGCTCCGGCCCGACGATTTAAGAACGAGTGGACATGTCCGTCATTGACATGGTGGAACATTTACACATAATAAAACAAAGTCAGTACCTAAGTCAAGAGTGAGGTTAATTCTAGGCAAGCGATCTCCACTTTCGACTAATTATTGCTAACCATGGGGCAAATCGAAAATCAAATAACTAACTTATTTGCACCTGTCATCTGTTATGAGCCTGTAGCCAAACGGCAAGCGACAATCGTTAACGTTCAGCAGTCGCTAATACATTTTCAACTTTATACCTCATCGCATAAAGTTGAAAATCTAGTAAATACTGCTGAGCGATAGCGAGCGAAACAAACGAAAACGATCTGTAATCTTTGTTACATTGTCAACTTTATGCAATGGGGTATAAAGTTGAAAATGTATTAGCGACTGCTGAACGTTAGCGATAAGGGCATTTTAATGCGGCGCTAGTGTCTATTGTCATTGTATCAAATTGCATTAAAACAATGTAGTAGCTACCTCTAATTTTCCGTAAGTCATGAGTGGTAGCGCGGACTCGAGTAGGTTTTTACGAGGACAGTTGAGTCGAAAACACGGGCCACAATCACAAAACGCCGCAGAAGCTAGAAGCGGCCACAGAGCGCGACAGCCACTTGTGGTCGCTGGCTGCTACTTTTTTTAACCAATGCATTAAACCCCTTCTACACGGTCAAACCCCGTCTACACGATCAACCCGACCGCCTGACAGAGGTGAACTTGGTCGTGTCAACAGTACCCCACCGTCTAGAACGCTGTCGGCTGACGGTCGGGTCCCACCGCGGACGCAGCCTGTCGGGACGGCTGCGCTCCCGATTGACTCCGCCCATATTTGGTCGCACGACCAACGTCTACACGGTCGATTTTCATTCCCACCGGACCAAGATCACCTCTGTCAGGCGGTGGGGCCTGACCGTGTAGAAGGGGTTTCAGACCTTACCGCCTGACAGAGGTGACCTTGGTCCGGTGTGCGACCAAATATGGGCGGAGTCAGTCGGGAGCGCAGCCGTCCCGACAGGCTGCGTCCGCGGTGGGACCCGACCGTCAGCCGACAGCGTTCCAGACGGTGGGGTACTGTTGACACGACCAAGTTCACCTCTGTCAGGCGGTCAGGTCTGACCGTGTAGAAGGGGTTTCTGAGGTAAGAGAGAGAGGGGTGCGGAATCGCGCGAGTAGCGGCGTGTGGCGGCGTTTAGTGGCCGGTACGGGCCACAAGCGAGCGGCGGCGATTGTAGCGTGTGGCGGCCACCGGCGTCAACCGTGTGCGGCGAGTCCATATGAAATGTATGAAAACTACAAGAAATATACCGGTGGCGGCGTTTTGTGGTTGTGACCAGTAGCCCGTGTGCGGGAGCCCTTAGGTTTAACTTATGTTTAGGTTAAAAGCAATCGCGCGGAAACAATTGAAACTACTATCATTACTGTAACTATGTTAACTGGATCTTATTTTTTCGATCAAATAATATACTTTCCCATTTTTTTTATCGTGGTAAAATCGTCTAATGAGTCTTTCCAGCCAGGGCGGTACGGGAGGGACTCTCAGACTCGTACTGACTAATGAATATTTTCATATCTTTGTTAATAACAATAAAAAAAATAAAAATAAAGTTTATTTCATATAAATTTGGCAACAATGTATATTAACAAAGATTATGAAGCATTAAAATTCGAGAGTGAGGGCGCAAAGCAGGTAACAATTGTACTTGCTTGTGACGTGTTGGCGTTGTCAATTATGGTTTAAAGTAATAAAACTAATGAGATTTTTTTAGTCAAGTTCCCTATTCTGCGTAAGTTAACTGAAAAGTATTTCTGTTCCCATAAAAAAAAACGTCATTTTATGGTTGTGGTACATGTAAAACGACCCTAAGTAACTTACGTATTTATAAAAGAACTTGAAGTAAAGTGTAAATGAAGAAACTACTAATTAAATTCACAATTAATCTTTTTAAACAGGACACGTGTCATAAAAGCCAGCGATCGCTTTTATTATTATTAAAAAAAAGCCTTAATACGGCGATCTATAAAAATGATCTTATCATAAACCTATCAACAATGTAATATTCATGTCCGCGTGTGAATAACTTTAAAACAAGTAATTATTTATACTTAAAATAACTTTGTAGGAAAACAAGTCTCCTCGATAAAGATTGTGCGATTGGTAACATTGTATACGGTATTAAAATAATAAAAATGTGGTTGGAACATGTCTTACCTGATCGCAGCTAGAGTTCAATGCTATAATATAATGCGGAATATTTTTAATATAGCTTCTGCCCGAAACTTCGCTCGCCCACGGGCCCACCCCCTTTCAATTTCCTCTATTATGCCTTTTACAAACTGAAAAGCGTGCCGAAGCGTTTTTGTTTGTAATGTATGGAATTGTTTGAAGCCTGTCACATAGACTATCGGACCGCTTTCGCTTTTTTATATGACAGGATTCGGATCGCATTCGCTTCGCCCTGTCTGTTTTACAATAGCTTTATACATTTTGTGCAAAAAAGAGTAACCTGCTATCTCCAGACTTCCAGAGTCATATCCTAAAACTCTAAAGTAAAATTCTCATACAAATATTTAATCCGTGTGGGGATTGAACCCGTGACACGTTGTGCATGAGTCGAAAGCTTTGGTGCTCCACAGAGTACTCATATCTCTGCCCAATACTGCGGGCTACAATTATGCCAAAACAAATTATACCAATCGATAGTTATGTTAAACTTACAAAGTATTATTAATTTCTTAAGTATAGCACAGTAAGACAGACAAGACTACGCTAAAAAAAATGTGAAGACATTATGCTAAACTAAATTATGCCTACACATTTTATAATAATAATAATAATAATTTATTTGCATAAATAAGGTACAGAAAGATGGTAAAATTTACAAAATAGTTCTCTCATTTTGCCTTTAATTTCGGCGTGCAAATATAAACATTGTTACAAATTAATTATATTTTGATCACAAACATGCAGTCATTAAACCAATAATCCCAATAAAATTATAATTGCATGAAATAAATGTCAAAATAATATTTAAAAATAATAATCACAAATGTCAATAATAATAATGTCGATGACCCCACTAAAATCAGATAAATAGATCCACTAAACATGAAATTGAATTAAATAAATGTAAATATAATAATTTAAAATAATAATCACAAATGTAAAAAAAAAAAAAATACAAAGTCTTACAATTTATAATCCAAAAATTCATGTACACTATAAAAGCATTTTTCAATCAACAATCCCGTTAAATTGTTCTTAAATCTAGAAAATGGTAGCATTTTTATGGAATTAGGTATTTTGTTAAATAATTTTATGCACATAATATAGCTATTGTTACCTGTGAATGCGAGATTCGTTCTCGGTTGAAGTAACTTATTAGTATACATAGATCGTGGGGCATAGTAGCTTGTCGCTTGCTGAAAGAGTCTCCTATGTTTGAAGGCAAATATACAAGATTCCAATATATAAATGCATGGTAGAGTGAGAATTTTATATTTCCTAAAGTATGGGCGACATGACTCTATTTGCTTCAACCCAAATATAGCTCTTAAACACTTTTTTTGCATTACAAATGCTTGATCCACCTCCACACAGCGGCCCCATAGGATAATACCATACCTTAGTGTGGAGGTTACATAGCCATGGAAAGCTGTTATTGCGGCATTCCGGGATACCTCGCAGCTGATGCGCCTCAAAGGGTATATAAAATTATTTATTTTGACGCAAATGTCATTTATATGATTTTTCCATGTGCAAAATTTATCCAAATTTATCCCAAGGAACTTAACAGAGTCCGTTTCTGCCAGGGCGACACCTTTGTATGTTATATTTAGGTCCAGCGGTTTAGATCGATAGGTATGGAATTGCATAAATTTTGTTTTATTAATGTTAACTTTTAAATTATTAGCCTCTAGCCACTCTATACTTGTTTGAAGAGCGATGTTTATCTCTTGTTCGTATGAAATTTTATCTTGTCCCTTTTTTTTTTTTTTTTTTTTTTTTTTTTTTTAGGTGGTAAAATCATCAAATGAGTTCTCCCGCCCTGGGTGGGGCGGAAGGGACTGTCAGACTCTTACTGACTAAAATCCACCCGTGTTCCTTCCTATACCCTTTACGTTCCGGGGCCACGGTAACCTGGGTTAAGAAAAAACCCGCGACCCCAGCAGGCATTTGGCGCGAAACACGACGCGCCACCGACCCGGGCTTGGTCCTTGGTCGGACGGCGAGCTACCCATAACTCACCGTCCGCAAGCCCGCTCCACCGCTGTGCCCTCTGCTAATCAGAGGGACACGCGTTGGAGCGTCCACACGACAGGCTATTCGCATACGGGCAAAGAGACCCCTTAGGCACACAGTGCCTAAGGAAGAGTTTTTGCCCGCATCCCAGGGTGCACCGGCCCGAAAAACTGGTCTTCCCCCCGGACGTATCCGAGAGGGAACTCCAGTCCACGGGCGCACGTGGAGGTTTCCTGTCATAGCACCCCTTATCTTGTCCCTTGATTATAATTGTAGTATCGTCGGCAAACAGTACACATTTATGATTTATAACTTCTGGGAAATCATTTATATATAGCACAAACATTGGCGGCCCCAAAATACTGCCCTGTGGCACGCCATATCTATTAAACATAGGCGGAGATTGGAATGATTCTAACGTTTTAGTTTGGTCATTATAATTTGTAACTTCCACTGATTGTACTCTGTCGGACAGATAAGATTTCAGCCAGTTATATGCCGTTCCTCTAATTCCATATCTAGAAACCTTTTCCAATAACCGTTCATGAGAGACGTGATCAAACGCTTTACTCATATCCATGAATAACACCGTAACAGGTATTTTCTTGTCAATACAGTCTGTTATTTCTTTTATTAATTGAAAGGCTGCCAAAGATGTGCTTCTATTTTTACGAAATCCATTTTGTTCGTCCTTAATAATTTTGTGTTTTTCCATGAAGTTTTCTAAATTATTATAAAATGCTTTCTCAAAAATTTTTGAAAATATTGGTATCAAAGTCACGGGTCTGTAATTGTCCATTTGAGTGCTATCGCCTTTTTTAAATATTGGTTTCACGACTGATCTCTTTAATAAATCGGGAAATATGCCTTGTTGTAGAGAGAGGTTAATAACATGTAGAAGTGGCTCTAGTATTATATTGACTGATAGTTTTATGATGTCGGTGCGAATGTTATCATAACCACTAGCTTTGGAATCATTTAGAGACATTACAATTTTTTTAAGGTCATTTCCATCTAGTGGGTGCAAAAATATTGAATTACTGATCGATTTAATATGATCCATTTGTTTTAATCCTGAATCTTCTTTATTATCAAGGTTATTATTGGTAACCGTGTTAATGAAAAAAATATTGAAATTACTTGCAATAGAATCAGGTCTTACACAGTAACTGTTGTCTATATTAATTTTTGAAATACAGGAGCGTTTTAGATCTGTGCCGGTATGTTTTTTTATTACATTCCACGCTGCCTTACACTTATTTTGAGCTTTATTTATGTATTTGGTGTTATTATTCTTCCGCGACGTTAAAATACATTTTTTCAATAAATTACAATAGCTTTTGTACTTAGTTTTATGAGGTTCATTATTTTTATATTTTAGTTTATAGTGTAATTTACTTTTATTCTTGCAGCTTATTTTTATGCCTTTAGAAAGCCAGTTTAATTTATTTAAAGCTTTATTTGTTACTTTTACGCGAATTGTCGGGAAACATAAGTTATGCCAAAATACGACATCTATGCCTAAAAATCCCCTCAGAGGAGAATCCCCCTCTTCGCATTTTTTTATGTTAGCTGCTAATGATCCGAGATAACTAAACATAACGCGAAACACAATATTCTCAAAAAAAAAAAGTTTAAAGTTAAAAGTCAATTTCATACAAAATATAGAGATATCGGATGTTCCACAGACAGATCAATCGGTTCGTAGTTCTCGTATTCGTGTAATATTAGCACAATGCACTGAGCAGCGGTTGCTCGTCACGAATTAACGCTTGCATCGGACGCACGCCACTCAGATACTACTGAAGAATCACTTTGACAACTAACTACCTATGTTGACATCACTATATTGACGTCAGAATATTGACAAAAGAGCCCTATCTTAGTTTGGGTTGTTGTAAGTTCGCCACAAAAATAATGACCGACGAAAAAAAGTGTGTTTAAAGCCAAGGGTTTTTGTTTTTTTTTTTAATTTTGTTTATTGTAAATTCGCCCCATTTCTTTTTTTCGCACGGTTAGCAGAAAATAGTAGTTTATGGAACTGTTACATAATGAGGGGTATTATGCACTCGTTTTTTAAAAGTATCACACGAGTGTATAATACCTAGTTATGTGAAGTTTCATACACTACTTTATCTACTCTCATTGAACACCTTTTGAACACGAACAAAATTAAATAAAAAATAAAAGATAAAGATTGACACAGTTTATTTTAATGGTTATTGTAAGTATTCATTTTTCAAAATTTCAATGAAGCGTTCTTTTCAAAGCACGCGCAGCCACAGATAAAAATTTAAATAGATGTATCTATGATCTGTAATCTGTATCGTAATGAAAAAAAAAATTATTAAAACATAATTTTCTTAGAGAAATAGTGTTATAATGAATTTTTTTAATATCTTTTCGTTATAGGTACCTATTTTTAAAGTACTTCTTAAACTCGTTTTGAGTTTTGTATTTCGAATTTAACGATATGAGAGTAGATAAAATAAATAATAAAATCCAGCACAAAACTACTGAAAACGAGAGCACAATATGGAGTCTGAACAGAAAGTACTAGGTGAACAGAATCAATACTTTTTTCCTGGGTAATTAATTTTGTGGCAAAACAACAACACGTTAATTTGAAGGAAAAAAATAGTTCCTTGTTCGTACACTCGTGCCTTTTTATTTTTCCATACAATAAACGCAGAAAATACTTCAAGTTTACGATGTAAAATTGTAAATTAAACACAGAAATCTAATGATAAGGCCTCTGAGCTTAACACAAGGCTTTTATTGTAGGTATATGAAAAAAAGCACATCTTGTGTGAGAAACATTTTTTTTCTTTCAAATTAAAGTCAAAGTTACCGTTTACTTTAAAAACGTGAAAAGCCATGCTAGGGGTACACCGTACAGTATATTGAGTACCTACTCAAAAGAATTTCATAGATTTAGCTTTTCGTATCTCGAATCGTTAGTTCTTGTAAATTCTACAATGTCTGTGTTTCCTAATACCTACAGCCTTGAGGTTTTTTTCTTCCGTGGTAAAATCATCAAATGAGTCCTCCATGGCAGAGCGTGATGGGCAGGGCAGAACTGTCAGACTCGAACTGACTAAAATCCACGGTGTCCTTCAAAAGCCCTTTACGTTCCAGGGTCACGGTAATTCTGTAAGTCCCGCGACAACGGTAGGCTTTCACACTGTAAAGGGTCGGTCCTTCAAGGCAAGCGTGCTTAATCGTCGATCACATTTTATAGTTTTCACGTCAGATAAGTATACCCTGCTGATCCAAAAACCGACCGTTCAGTTTATGTAATTATACAATGTATGTATACAGCGACCACAGACTTATAGCGTACTTATGTGTTCCCTACGCTAGGGCATTAGCTCCCATGGCTCACATAGAGCAAGAGCCCGTGAACCCCAGACCTACGTTATTTTATAAAGGCTGAAAGTTTGTCAGCGGATGCTCCCAACACTGGTAAGAACGATGACCATTTATGGAGTATGGGTTATGGTGGCTTTGGCAGGTAAACGGTACTAAAGATGCGTAAAATATAAGTTTACTTACGTCATAGTATAAAAGCTGATTTTTATATATAACTAGCTGTGCCCGCGACTTCGTTCGCGTGGATGTCGGAACTAACAATGTGTTCTTTAATGGCGCGAATCCCTATCGGTGAAAGTCTCCATACTGACGTGAGTGGGCGTCATTCTCTCGGTCAAAGGCGCTTTGCGGTCCTCGCTGCTTTCTTGGGAGAGCAAAGTCGCGGTCAGAATTCTCTGCGAACTTAAGCGCGACTGCCTTTCGGTGAAAAGTCTCAGACTCACGTGAGTGGTCCTCCAAACTCTCCTGTGATCCAGAAACTGCCTTAAGAGACGACTGTATACTAAGTCGAGACTGACGTTGCGTAGGCGTTTCTGACGCTAGAGTTTTGACTTACCGTGCTCAAATTGCTCTAAGGCTCACTTCACGATATTATGATTCCTGGGACTTTTCGCATTTAAGCTACGATGCGACAGGTTTGTTTTTTTCTAGAAGGGATTTAAAAAAAAAACTGAACCAACCAAATAAAATGTTTGTTGTTTCATTCAATATGAGAATGAAGACTAATAAAATTTCAAACTACGTAGTAAATAAAACTACTTGACTCAAATAGCAAGTTATTATTTACTTCGCACTTCAAAATCAATGGGCCTCGGTCTCGGTAACTCGGTCTGAGCTGACCCTAGATCGAATCTAACCAAAACATTTCGAAAGATGAGGGTCACACCGAGACACGAAGCGACGCGCCGATGCGCGCACACTTTTAAGAGCCATTCAAAATACGACTTTATTTTCTACGCGAAAAGATACACATTTCGTTGTGAAAATAATGAATACGTTGAGCCACTCAGTACTGCGCCGCGTGTCGTCTCGCGGCGTAGACCGACGCATCTCCACGCAGATGCGCGCCCCTGCGCCTGCCGAGGCCGCATGATGCAGAGCACGCCGCGTGGCGCCGGTCGACGCCTTTCGACGCCGCGAGGCGTAGCCGAGAGTCCGAGACTGCCTCGTGGTGACGTCTCTACTATTTTATATTTTTGTTCCGATTTCGTATAGATTTCATGCAGTTCGTTCGAGCGCTCTTTTTTTTATCGTGGTAAAATCATTATCACCCAGGGCAGTGCTCCCAGGGACTGTCAGACTCGTACTGACTAAAATCCATAGTGTCCTTCAATAACCCTTTACGTTCCGGGGTCACGGTAATAAGATAAGTTCCGTGACCCCGGCAGGCTTTGGCCCCGTCATCTTGCTGATGATCTTTGAGGCGCGCGTGGAACACAACGCGCCGTCGACCCGGGAATGGTCCATGGTCGTCATGGTGGCGAGTTGCCCATTACTCGCCACCCGCATGCCCGCGCCTCCGGTGGCCGGAGATCGCTTTGCGACGTCCTTAGCCTTGGGCGTCTACCACTGCAGCTGGGGCGGAGGGAGGACTCTGTCTCTGTCGTCTCCCTCACTCGGCCCGCCTCCTCCTTCGCGAGCATGACTGCTTCGCAGAAGGAGGCGACCGCTTCCCACTCCGTCTCTCCCTGCAGCAAATGCATATGCCAAGCGCGAGAGGTCTCCGCCTATCGCCGTCGTCAGGACACGGCGGTGCTCTGCCCAAGCGAGGCAGTCCTGCACCGTATGCTCCACCGTGTCCTCCGGGCGATCCTCGCAGTGGTGACTCTCAGACGTTTCCTCCTTCCTCATTAGACACAGGTACTCGTACCTCCCGAAAAATCCGTGTCCGGTGTGGACCTGCAACGCCTATCCAGCCACTCCTCACTACGCAGCCCGGCTTCGTGAAGTCTGGATGCGCCTCGCGACGTCGCGATGAGTATCGCGGCACAGCGCGGCTCATCATGGCGCAGCGAGGTGCAGCGCGAAACCTCAGGCCTCTTCACGCATCGTCGCGTCGCTTCGCGTCTCGGTCTGAATAATTGTACGGTTGGACCGTACAGACCCTAAAACCTATTATCTTTTTTAAAACGAATACGCACGCAGTTGATCGAGTAATGGCGAGAGATGGCGCTGGTTCTATATTCGGACACACTATTATAATTTTTATTAATTTACATTTTGTTATAAGATGTGAACTGATTATGATTAAATTAAAAACTTAATGTAAGTTTAATGTAATTTACTCACAAATTGTTGCGTATAAATGTGACGTGAAATTGTGATACCAATTGCACATAATCCCAATAAGTTTTTCTATAAAATAAGATTTTTTCTAAAATTAAAGTAGGCTAAGTTACTCCTTATTACATCAGCTACCTGCCGATAAAAGTCCCATCAAAATCGGTCCAGCCATTTCAGAATGTTACGTGAAGTTGTGATACCAAGTGCACATACTCCTATTTTTTTTTCTAAAATAAAAGATTTTTCTTAAATAAAAGTAGCTTAAGTTATTCCTTGTTACATCAGCTACCTGCCATTAAAAGTCCCGTCAAAATCGGTGCAGCCATTTCAGAATGTTACGTGAAGTTGTGATACCAAGTGCACATAATCCTATTTTTTTTATAAAATAAAAGATTTTTCTAAAATAAAAGTAGCCTATGTTACGCCTTATTACATCAGCTACCTGCCAGTAAAAGTCCCGTCAAAATCGGTCCAGCCATTCCAAAGATTAGCCGATACAAACAGACAGACAGACAGACAAAAATTTTAAAAAATGTTGTTTTGGTGTATGTATCGTATATATATTCATATGCAAGTTGAAAAAAACGGTTATTTCAATATTACAAACAGACACTTCAATTTTATTATAGGTATAGATACTCGGGTAATAAGTAGATGATGTTTCCTCATCAGCCAGACACTTATCATGGTGGCAACCCCTTGCCAGACACCCTTAATGTTCACGAAATTATAAGTTTACTTACGTTATAGTATAAAAGCTGATTTGTTTAAACAATACTTGGGTAATAAATGTAGATGATGTTTCCTCATTAGCCAGACACTTTTGATAGTTCCAACCCCTTGCCAGACAAACATTGTAAATAGCCCAGTCAACTGATGTTCAAAACAAGGTATAGAGGGAAAGTCTTGGAACACAATTTTTGACTACGCAACTTTGTTTCGACTAGTTAGGAGGAGAACATATTATCGAAAATCCCCATCCCTAGCCCTTGAGCTAAGGGGGAGGGAGGGGTTCGTAGGTACCACTTTTTGGTTTTTCGCTTATATCTCGGAAAGTCGGAAACCATGGGTCCTAGCGGCATAATATTTATGAAAAAATAAAAGCTGAATAAATTCCCCATAAGTTTTATTCAATAAATGTTTCCAGGTTTTGTTTAGTTTTCGAGCTATCTGCTCTTGAAAGTCTGTAATATTGTGAAAAATCATTTTTATCTTTTTGCATTTGGAAAGTTGTATTTCATATCGCCAATTTAAAGGTCCAGAAAGCATGAGCAGTCTTTTCAGACCCTCCCTTTATCACCTACAATGAACTAAGCCAAGTGAAACCTGCATCTTGAGGCGATATGAGCCTCCAGCTAAAAGGGTCTCTTACAGTGCTCACAAAGTTATAACAAATTCTTGAATTCGCGGTAGCCACCATCAAGCTTGATATTTTTTGTCTTCCTTCCACCGAGGGAGCAGTAAGTAAAAATAGCTCAGAAACTCATTCTAGGTTACAATTACGTATTAGGTAGATACATGTACAGGGTTTTGATTCTAAGTTGACCAATAAGGAGAAATCCGCTTCCATAAGAGCTACAGAAAAACGATCTTAGGAACCTTTAGCTTTTTATAATGTTAACAATTTTAGCATATTTAATTTTTGATCAAGTGCGAGGTGTCCATAAAAATTAGTATGTAGACTCCGCCATCCCCTTCGAACCTAACCTGTCCGAGTCGGGGTGCCCCAAGTCCCAAACTCGCTTCGCTCGCTCTTGGATCCAAAGTACTCCTAAATGTGTGTAAAATGAGTATGAATAAAAAAAAATATTTTTTATGATGCTATTTGGTTTAGTGTCATGTTAGGATAATTTCATTGTATTAGAAGGATAATATCTGGGCAACAGAATTGGGTCAAATCTTATAAAACTACTCGAATGTAACGAAATACGACTTAAGTTGTAATGTACCTAATATAAATTAAAATGACATTCTGCGCAACTTGGAGGGTCTGAAACACTGATGCTGTTTTCTGGATCTTTGGCGACATCAAATACAACTTTCCACATCCAAAGAGTTAAAAATGATTTTAACCAATATTACAAACTTTCAAGAGCAGATATCTCGAAAACTAAACAAGACCTGGAAATGTTTACTGGTTTAAACTTATAGAGAATTTATTCAGCTTTATTTTGTTCATATGTATTATGTCGCTAGGACCCATGGTTTCCGACTTTCCGAGATATAAGCGAAAAACCAAAAAGTGGTACCTACGAACCCCTCCCTCCCCCTTAGCTCAAGGGCTAGGGATGGGGATTTTCGATAATATGTTCTCCTCCTAACTAGTCGAAACAAAGTTGCGTAGTCAAAAATTGTGTTCCAAGACTTTCCCTCTATACCTTGTTTTGAACATCAGTTGACTGGGCTATTTACAATGTTTGTCTGGCAAGGGGTTGGAACTATCAAAAGTGTCTGGCTAATGAGGAAACATCATCTACATTTATTACCCAAGTATTGTTTAAACAAATCAGCTTTTATACTATAACGTAAGTAAACTTATAATTTCGTGAACATTAAGGGTGTCTGGCAAGGGGTTGCCACCACGATAAGTGTCTGACTGATGAGGAAACATCATCTACTTATTACCCGAGTATTATATATAAAAATCAGCTTTTATACTTATGACGTAAGTAAACTTATATTTTACGCATCTTTAGTACCGTTTACCTGCCAAAGCCACCATAACCCAAACTCCATTAAATGGTCATCGTTCTTACCAGTGTTGGGAGCATCCGCTGACAAACTATTAGCCTTTATAAAATAACGTAGGTCTGGGGTTCACGGGCTCTTGGGCTAACAGCAAACACATGACTGTCACAATACACGGTTTATACTGCGAAAATCACAGATGAGACACTCCAGATATTTCACACAACACCAAAAGGCTAATCTGTAATTTTCAGCGACAAACACACCGTGCGTTTGACGTTAGCGATGTAGGACGTTAAGTAGGTATTACCCATTAATCCATTATCAATAAAAACGGCAAGTCTGGTGTATAGGAGCTATGCTCGGGGTCAAATATTTGTTTTAATCGGTTTTTTTTTTTATTAACATTTACTGATATAGTAACATCGGAAATTAATCACCTGTGAAAATTACATAAAAACTGTTTAAGAGCGCGTATTCTGAAAGTTGGCAAAGTCGCAAATAGTTGTCAAATATTAACAAGTTTTAATTAATTTGGCAATGTTACTGTATGGAAATAAGAACGATGGCTCTGTAGTGCACTAAAAAATTGATTAGGGAATACAATTAACTTACTGAATTTGACAGGCTGGTAACAGACGGACGGAGATATATAGACAAACCAAAGAGATTTAAAAGAACCTATAGAGCGGGCATTGGGAAAATTGTCATACAAAATTGTTGATGCCGTGCGTCAGTAGCGCTATCTAAGCGTTGCATAGCAACGCGACTACTAGACTGAAGGACTTTTTACCTATTGGTAAAAAGTTTTGGATCACAAATTTCTTCGTGATGTCCCGTCTACTGCTCGTATATAGTTTAATGTCTTTGAGACAAACAGACGGACAGCGGAGTCTTAGTAGTGGGGTCCCATTCTAACCCTAAAACGGTTTTTTGTGTATGGATTTGAGTCTGTAATGTTTCGTACATGTGAAGGTCGAAACTCTTTTGCCTATCCTCTGCGTCTTTTTCATCTAAATTCTTTCAGCCGTTTAGGCGTGAAATGAGAGAGATATTAATACATAGACAGACAGACAGTGTTGCTTTTCATTAGTTTGGATTGCATGGATTTAGAAATTCCGTGACAATGCCAGTGGTTGTCCATTAATAAATAAAAAACTTTTTCAAAAAAAAATGTAACCGACTTCAACACAACCACAAAAAAAGTTCAAAATAACCTACAAAAAAACTTTTCTTTCGAAAGTCGGTGACTTTATTTTTTATTTCATTGACTTTTTGTCACCGACTTTCGAAAGAAAAGTTTTTTTGTAGGTTATTTTGAACTTTTTTTGTGGTTGTGTTGAAGTCGGTTACATTTTTTTTTGAAAAAGTTTTTTATTTTATCCTTTTTAGTTTCACTATTCAACCCAAATTATTGTCAAATACATAATATTTTCTTACATGTGCACTAAAATGTTGTAATCCATAGCACCGGTAATAACAACGCCGATTATGTATGTACACAATGAGAACTACCAAAAATAAAAACTACTGCACCAAACTAAATGAAAATTTTATGGGACCAAATGGCAGATATACTGTATCGAACAAAAAAAGAATAATCGAAATCGGACCAGAAACCTCGGAGTAATCGGTGTAGACAAAGTTAAAAACTTTTTAGGTTTTTGTTGATTTTTGTTGATATTTCAAAAAGTGCTAGTCCGATTTTGATAAAATTTTAATGGGTGGTCCCATTAAAATTTTATCAAAATCGGACTCCCAGAAGTATACCCTATCCAACAAAAAAAGAATTTTTCAAATCGGTTGTTAAACGAGGGAGTTATGCCCGAACAAACAAAAAAAAAAAAAAAAAAATACAAACATCCGAATTGAGAACCTCCTTCTTTTTTAGAAGTCGGTTAAAAATATGTTTGTCCACCCCAAGTTTCTTGCCATAAATAAAAACCAAAAGACTACATACTAGATAGACTTAAAATGATAAGATAAGATTAATCGTAAGTTAGTTAGACACAGTTTCTTCCAGCAATCTGTTAATAATTCCTACCTTCAACTTTTCTATAGCATGCTTTTACTAAATATCCACCACCAAGGTTAAGCTAAAAATAATTCCAAAATTTTTGTCATGTATAAAGAAGAGGTAAAGCCAAGCCAATATTAATTTAAAACACTCACAAAGGACTTTTGTTTTCAATTCTTTATGTAGTGCGTGGGGTACTGATTACGGTGTCACGTTGCACGCCAGTTTAATGATTGCTGGAACACTGCTGCTACTGCTCGCCGAACTGCCCGTCGAACCGATCGCCGAACCGCCCGTCGATCCTATCGCCGAAGCGCCCGTCGAACCAGGTACCCGAAGACACCGCGTTCACCGAGATCAGCTAACCTTCCGTTTTGAGTCACCACGCACTTTGTCGCACCTGTACAAAGTCAAAAAGTTACCTAGATATAATAAGTAGTGAAAAATAATAACCACGTATTTTTTTGTTTATTTAAATCAATGCATTTTGACAAACACAAAATACTTCGAAGTTCGAGAGTGGGGTCTTATGACGTCATAACGCCTGTAAAATTATACCAACCAACCGAGTGACGTTTTGTGATTTTTAGAAGCGTTGTATCTTGGTCAAAGGTTTACGTAACAAAATAAAAATTACGTGACTAATATTTTTTTTATTTATCTTTCGGACATTTTTTTTTAAATAATATATCCTATTGCTCATGCACTGCGCCAACCGTGCCGTCATAGTTTACAGCCTTTCTAAGGGTCCGTTTATATTTACATCATAATCTGTTCAACAGTTGGATTCAGTGTCAAACTAGTCCAGTCATTAAAGCCTAAACCCGAAAATAATTAGTAACTTGCTGAAATTTTAAGGGGTTCTTAAGGAAGGTAAAATAAGATACCGGGTGATTTTGCAGCGTTCTGGGGTGTACGGAAAGGGTTGAAAAGGGGTGAAAATGGGTTTTTTGCTAATAACATTGCCAAAAAAATTAGTAACACGCTGCAAATTTGGAATTAGGTTGTTCTTACCGTTTTGTAACGTGTATGAAATTTGCAGCGTTTTGCAACATACGGAACATTGTCTATTATTAAAAAAACAATGAAATTATTTAATCACACGGGTGAAAAAAAATTGCAACTCGCTGTAAATTTGTAATTAAGTTGTTTTTACCGTTTCGTAAGGTATATCAAATTTGCAGCGTTTTACAACAAATTGAACATTGTTTATTATTAAAAAAACAGTGCGATATACGTTACGAAACGGTAAAAACCACTTAACTTAATTACAAATTTACAGCGAGTTACAAATTTTTTTCACCCGTGTGATTAAATAATTTCATTGTTTTTTCAATAATAGACAATGTTCCGTATGTTGCAAAACGCTGCAAATTTGATACACGTTACAAACCGGTAAGAACAACCTAATTCCAAATTTGCAGCGTGTTACTAATTTTCTTACCCCTGTTTTAAACTAATTGCACTGTTTTTAAAAAAAAACAATGTTCCGTATGTTGCAAAACGCTGCAAATTTAATACACGTTACAAAACCGTAAGAACAACCTTATTCCAAATTTGCAGCGTGTTACTAATTTTTTTGGCAATGTTATTAGCAAAAAACACCTTTTCACCCCTTTTCAACCCTTTCCGTACACCCCAGAACGCTGCAAAATCACCCAGTATGTTATTTTACCTTCCTTAAGAACCCCCTAAAATTTCAGCAAGTTACTAATTATTTTCGGGTTTGGGCTTTAATGACTGGACTAAACCGCTTCGGAAATAACTGATTCACACTCCACAAGTCGCCGTTCCGCGTTCGTCGGCTAATCAAATCAATTCGCACCAACTGCTGCAATCTCCGCTCTTAGGGGAAAAGACGATGATCGATACACATACACAAGCATATAAGGCCCCGCTATCCTACACATATAGGGTAATGGGGTCTCAGTATATCGGGACGTTGAATAGGGGATGTAGATGCGGCGGTTCCTCAATTACGTTGGCCACGCAACCTAATCGAATTCTCGTGTCGGACGGTCAAGACGACCGGTGGGGTAGTACCGTAGCACCCCCGTGACCAGTAGTGGCCTGTCAAACGGGATGATCACTCTGTAATCCGATTAAAAATGGCCCCGAAAGATTCTGTGGCCTAGATTTTAATGGTGTTGTTTTTTTCGCAAATTAGTGGGTACTGATCTGTGGTACTTTTATATTGTGATACCTGATTTAATATTTTGCCAATTTGTGTTTTTGAGTTTATTCATTACAAACTTGCACACACACACACACACAAAAATACTAATCTTTCCTCTTAATAAAGGAAATTATTATTATAAGAGTAGATTACAGTAACAGATTGTAAGTTAAAAACCTTTCTATCAGTAAATATTTCAGTCCTACGAGTACATATAGGTGGGTATCGTTGTCTGCATCATATTTGCCCACAACTAGTGCCCTATATAGGGTCCGTAGTAATCTATCAGGGGCTCACTTGAGAGCCTGCCGGCCGAACCCCTCCAGCACAATATCATTGTGGTGACTGGCAAACTACACTGTCAGTTGTTTTTAAACTTTCTAGATTATTTTCTTTTTTTTCTGTTGCTTGGGCACATTAGTATCTGATAACGTTGAGGAAGAGTAATTTGATGCTATTTATTACAAGTTTTTTTAAAGAAATTTAAGAAAGAAATTATATTTATTGCTGTTTTTCCGAATGCGTACAATGCGAATCTCTGCAAAGTCAGAGTGCTGTTAACGCTTATTCTGGGCAAGCGCACTCCATCCTAACATTTGTCTCTTTCACCTTAGACCTAGACTATTAGGGTCAAGAGAGAACCCATACTAAATAAAAAAAAAGTCACGTAATAACGTGGCGAACTCGGAACTATTAGTACCTGTGTAGACCAACAGTAACTATTGTATTCCCGTTTGAACACCTATCAATATTTTGACGAGTTGCAGTATAGTCAGTTTAGTTAAAATCGTATTTAGTTCAAGTGTTTTGCAAACATTATTTAAGTTCTTAACAGTGACTTGGAGATTTTTTTGGTTATTATGGGCGTCGATGCTCTTGATAAGTCTGCGATTCTGAAATGGACTGGCCTGGAAAACGGACCCAAAAAAGCCCAATTAACGCTGGCTTAGCGAATTAGAATCGTTCCTTCCTGCCTATTTGACTGGAGAAGGCAAAACAAGAGAATTTTGGAAATGATATGAAACACACGGGTCCAAATGTGCGGCAGTCTCTACGGATTTTCCGATTTTTTTCCGTATTCTGACAATTACGAAACGCTAAAAATACAGATATAATTATGCAATTTTGTTCAGTCATTCATTTAGGCGGAAGAAAGCTGACGGGCCGTTCCTTTTTATTTATTATATACAAGATAAAAAACTGGTAATGTTTAAAAAGCTCCGGATATCTGATTTTAACGGCAACTATGCAATTAGTGCATGATTTCATAACTGCTAGTCCATTGGTTATGTCTACAATAGGTATTGCCAGGATGTGGTAGCGGAGAAAAAATAAATATAAGATGTGATTGAAGAAGCAATTTTTATTGTTTGAGGTTCAATGGAAATATTCAAATTGTAATATTAGGTTTCGCATCAAACATCCTGACCTTTCATGCTGAAGTGTTATAAATGTACAATATAATATTTCTGACTTGATATCGAACTTAGTACGCCAAAGATATATTTACTAGGGAATGTACATAATCTCGTTCTCGCGAAATCTCGAACTTTTTTAGCCAGATTGAAATCGTCAATTTTTTTTTGAAGCATAATAGTCTATTGAAAACATTCGTGAAAATAAATGTTTATCTTATAATACTTATATTATATATTTTTTAGTAGGTCACATCATCAAATGAGCCCCCCCCGCTGTATGTAGACTGAAATCCCTGTCAGACTCGTACTGACTAAAATTCACCGTGTTCCTTTCAATTGCCCTGTTATCTGTTTTTATTAACCAGTCCCACGATCCATCATGATTTACCTTAGACCGAGTTTCGAATGGTCAACACAAATGCAACTTTAAGGCTCCACCTACGAAATTCCCAGACCCCATGCTGGGCTACCCTGTTACACAACAAACGAAGTGTGTTTATTAGGTACCTCATTAATATTACACCACCAGAATTGCACCACAAGAAGGCCAACCACACTTGTCACATTAAAATAATGACAAATACGTGAAAACCTAGACAATCGAAGTACCGAATCAATTCGTGCGGGGTATGGTCACCCCATTGTTATTCGTAACACGGACCGTCGTGATTTGCCCCACGACTCGTGAGAGGCAAACGTGTGCGGGCCCTACTACCTGTCTTGTCAATATTACCACGATACCCTTACACTTTTAACCACCCTTATTTTGTTGTAGGTATAGCTGAACTTCCTTTGACGGGAGTGTGTTCTTAAGTTGGTGGGCCTGTTCGCAGAGGCGCGCGTGACGTAAGGACGACAGAACTACAAAGCATTTGAGGCAGCAAAGACTGTATCAGATTAGTTCAGATGTCGTTACTGATTGGTGCCTAAAACAGTCATGGGGTTGTCATTTTGGTTTCAGCACTGCGCTCCAGTACTAACACGAGTTTTCACTATATAACTTTAAAGCGTATTTCCAGTATTTACAGCGTTTCTTGTATGGAAAAATGGAACAGCGCCTCTGGTGTGCGAAGAAGGAACTAATTTTTTCCTTGTTTGTCAATTTGAAAATGTCAAAGTTCCAGTTTACTTTACGTCCAGAAAACTCATGATAAGGCCTCGGTTCATGAGATACAGCCTGGTGACAGACGGACGGACAAACAGACAGACAGACGGACATCGACACTAATTAAAAGCCAGTAAAAGGCTCCAGTTTTACCCTTTGGATACGGAACCCTAGAAAGTGCTTCTAGTGTATGAACAAGGAACTGATTTCAAACATAAAATTAATGTCAAAGTCCGTGAAAACTCTTTTACGGCCTCTGAAATTACTAAAACTCTACAAAACCACACAACTATTATGACAAACTACGTTTAACAGCATACACTTCACTGTTCACCGTACAATGCAATTAAATTCCGTTAGCATATTTATTAGGCGGCCATTGCAAATGCCTGCGTTAAAGATTTCTCTCACAGAGATGCAGGGATGCTGGCTTAATATTGCACAGCCTCCGACATTGCGTACATACACTGGATAATTGAACTGGACGCAAATCAACCGGCTCTGTAGGAAGTCCTTAGTATTGTTACTACTTATTGATGTCCCTAGCGGGCTACCAGTACAAATTCAATGTGTAAATTGTAGACGAATGAACGTCGAATGAATTACGTTTAGAGTCCTTTTCACAAGATATCTGTATTTTTTTACAGCGTACTTGAAATATTTACAGCGTTTATTGTATGGAAAAATGGATAAGTGCCTCAAGTGTTCGAACGAGGAACTAATTTTTTCTTCAAATTAAGAGCGCGCTTTCTGAAAGTTTGCAGTGTCGCAAATAGTTGTCAAAAATTAACAAGATTTAATTAATAATTATTTTTAACGCATTAACGCATACGACGCGCATCGTAAAGATGATTTTTGAGGAAAGAAAAATGACATGGCCGGAATTTGTATAGAGCGATGCCCTGACAAAAAATATTAATGTACATTGACAAACAGTACCTCATATTAAAGCTTACAGGTATTTATTTATAGTAGTTTAAGTTTTATGAACAGAGAACAAGCGAGAGATACTGTAAACAGGATTTTAAAAAAGTGCCTGAACATTTTGAGTAGCAATTTCCGATTGCTATTCAAAATGTTCAGGCACATTTTTTTCAGGCGGAACAATAGGAGAATTGGTATTTTCAGTAGATAGAGGCCGTTTCTTCACTAGGCGCGTATTAGATTTGTCTCTTCATACAGACTGGTCATTTCCGTGTGGCTAAAGGCGCGGCCCCACCGCAGCGCATGCTATGCACGGGCATACGGCGCATTTTAGCTGCGTGTATTAATTTAGTTGACGACGTGGATCTAGGTTTCCACTGGAGTACACACGACTATGTATATGAGCAAGCCACGCGTGTATCAATGACGTCAATTCGTGCGTAGCTTCTCCGTGGGTTGCAGTGGACACAACCACATACATTTTCTTACAAAGCGAAGCTTTCTTACACGTGCGTAGCCTCTCCGTGCACTGCGGTGGGGCCGCGTCTTAATGCTCATGTCGCTAAG